>JAQQAC010006904.1:3955787-4014100 GCA_029783875.1 Phataginus tricuspis | reverse complement strand
CACACACATACATGCTCACACACACCCATGCTCACACACACACATGCACACACCCCCATGCTCACACACACCCATCCTCACACACATACATGCTCACACACATACATGCTCACACACACCCATGCTCGCACACACACATGCACACACCCCCATGCTCACACACACACATGCACACACACCCATGCTCGCACACACACACACACACACGTTCACACCAGCTGCTGCTCCTCCCTCGCATGGAGGACTCATTGACATACTCATCAGTTGCTTTCAGCTTATGCTGCAGTTTTTCTACCAGGGTTAAATCCTTTAGCAGAGAAAGAACACTCCAGGCTTACCCTCATCCTCCCCAGCTGACATTCCTCCAGAAAACTCCGCTTGTGCCTCTACTCAAGGAAGAATGTCACATCGAAGTCATTTCCTACAGCAGGTCTGGTCATAAAACCTGACACTCAAAATCCTGGTACTGCTCAAGGCCACTCCACATTCATTGCTTTTCTGAATGACATTTTCAGAGGCCAAGGGCTGGGCTGGGGCTATTGGGACTGAATGAGGCCAGCAAATCAGCTCCTTGAGTTCGCCCTGTGCCACGGTGAGAGGGCCTTCAACTCCAGGCCTCTCCTGCCACTGAGCTGGGAGACCCCGGGGACGGCCCCCGGGCCCCGAGACAATAGCAGCACCTGCCAGGCGTGCTGTCCCTGGGAAGCCCACGTCCCGAGCCGGAGGCCGGGCGCATGGCATGAGGCCCCTATTGTCTACGTCCCTCCCTCTCTGGGGCTCCTCCACCTAGCGAGGGGGCAGCCCCAGAGGTCACCTCCGGGGCACTCACAGGGGGCTCCCGGGCATCTGTCTCAGGCCACGGGCAGCAGGAGAGGGGCTGGCCCAGGCCTATTGTTTGGGGCCTTGCAGCCCACCCGACAGGGGAGGGGTCCATTGTCCCAAGGCAATCTGCCACACTCCTGTGTCCCTGTATTCTCCGGAGAAATGGGAGACTGCACAGGACAGAGCCTGGACTTGGCAGCGCCTGTGTGTCCCAGGCTTGCAGCAGCCCTGGGTCCCTCCCATGCTGCATTTTTAAAATTTGACAGCTAAAATCCACGTCTCCTAAGCCCTTCATAGTCCCTGTGGACAGTGCTCCAGCTTCTGAGTAGGCATTTCCTAACCCAAATATGTTTGAACAGAATCACTACGAAGAGGGAGACACGCCTACTTATTCCCATATGACGCGATGAGACGTCTCACTCACCTGCCTTCCCGCCTCTCCGTGTCGCCCGCGGAGGCGCGGCTGCCGATGACTCCTCTTATGCCCATGGTGGGAACAGCAAAGATCCTTCCCTTGTAAGTCTTGAAACTCCCACCGCAGCCAAATAATGCTTTTTTCATTTTTCACAAATGTTGCTAACAAGGAGATTAGCCAATGAAACATAATTAAGGCTCGATAATCCTCACATGATATCAGCCGAGGCGGTCCCCGGCCAAAGCTTGAGGCTCTTGAACCTGGAAAGGTGTTTCACAAACATCTAAAAACATGCCAGCAAGAAGAGCCAAGACGGATTACCACGCACACCTCAGGTGGCTCTCCGTGGTCTGCATCATACCAGACAAGAAGGAGAGAGAAGCCAGCCCTACCTAGCTACCTTTATTCCTCCAAATCCGGCTTGTACGTGTCTTAATTAAACACAGGAACTAGAGATGCGAGAGTCGGTTGACGGGCTGCAGCTAGTTCGTTGATTGCTAAGGGTTGTCATCAAGGGGAAACCAGCATTCCTTGAGAACCAAAGGCAAATCTTCACCGGGAGGTTTACTTAGTGATCGCAGTTGAGGCGCCAAGCGGGCACACACCTCCATGCCTTAATTGTGAGGTGCCCGTGGTGGGGTCCTTGGGGACAGGGCCTAGCCCCTCCCCTTCTCCCCAGGACCCAGCACAGGGCTGGCCCAGAGGGAGAGCTCCACTACCACTTGGAAGGCAGATGGAGGGATGCAGGGATGGAGGATGGAGAGATGGAGGCAGGCAGGCCATGCTCAGGCACTGCTCCTTGGTGCCCCCTCCTTTGAGGAATGCCTAAGAAGGCTCGTCCCATCCAAAGCTGCAGGAAGGGCCCACTGCAGTCTGCTGGCCATGGCGGTGACCCATTCCCTGGTGGCCTGCTCCTGCCTGGGTCCTTTGTGCACAGAGAACCCCCTCGCCATTGCATGGCACCTGGTGCCCTCACCCAATCATCTGGCAGACTGCCCACCATGCAGGTGCCCCCTCCCTTCCTTGCCAGTAGAGCCCCGATTTTGGCCAGGTGTTGTCTACTCATCCCAGCCCAGAAGCCTATTAATCTTAATCTTACTGTGGCATTAGACACAGACATGTGACGTGACCCTGACCAGCAGAACTTCAGGAGGATGGCTGGGCCTGGAGAGTGTTCCCGGACGTTTTCTCACGAGGGAAGATTCATGGGAAGGTGCCCCTTCCCCACTTCGGACAGGGTCACAGGGACACGTGACGCTCAGAGAGGCTGCCACCATCTTCAGTCAGACCATGGAAAACCCCAGCCTGGGTCCATCTTCCAGCTGCATCCCCTCCGGCTAGGGCTCTGCTGTCTGCAGCCGTGAGCCCTCTAAACGACCCATCGGCCTCCGCTCCAGGGAGCCAGCACTGATTCACGCCCACAGGCTGCAGGAGGCTCCCGGGCTGGCCTCACTCTACTTTTGAGTGAGCTCAGCTGCGCCAAGGGCCCCACAGGTCAGTTCAGCTCTGGCTTCCCTGAAACCACCCGACCTACAAAGGCGCAAACGATGTCCCTGTGAATATGGCTGGATTGTAAAGGCGTAATGCTCAGTGAAAGAAACCAGGCTCAACAGACTGCGTCGTCTATGATTCTTTTGACATGACATCCTGGGACAAGCAGATGATGGAGATGCAAAGCAGATCAGCCAGGGCAGGCCCGGAGTGGGGAGGGCTGGAGACGTTCTGTGTCTTGATTGTGGTGGTGGCTGTAGGACTACTACGTTTGTCAGAATGCATTGAGCTATACACCTGGAGAGAATGAATCAGGCCGTATGTAAATTACAACTCCATTAGCCTGACTTCAGAACCAAAGTGGGTAGAGGGCTGCCCCTTCACCTGGCTCGGGGCTCTGGGGCACGAGTGGAGTGCTTCCAGGAAGGGCTGGGCCCTCTCTCTACTCATGAAGGCATAACCCCGAGGCCAGCAAACTGTTTCTGATCAATGAATCTCTTCCTTAAAATGAACTATTAGCAGAAACCCAAAGTACAGAAGAGAACAAAGCAAAGAAGCCTTCTCAAACCAAAGGCATCCCCTAAAATCTTGGGGTCCCCTGATTGTCATGCCAGCACTGCACAGAGAGACATCCCACCCAGCCCAGATTGCTGGAAAAGGTGAAGGGGGTGCACTGGGGGCCCACTCAGTGGACATGGGAAGAGGTCTGTGCCCTGGAGACCCCAACAGGCTGGGGCCCCAAAGTGGGAGGGAGGCACCCTGCCGAGCTGGGAGCACAGCACAGGGAACCTTGGCCCATCTGCAGCTTCCCAGCTGTGGCCCCAGGAGAGAGCCAGGCACGCGGGCTTGCAGGACTCAGATGTCCCTCCCTGCCCCAGCTGGGCGACCCTGGGCAGCTCACTCCTATACCCTGTTCCTAGATTCTACCAACCGCCCTTGGCTTCTGTGACTTAAATGAAATAAGAAACATAACAAACCGCCCACGGCGTGTCCAGGCAGGGGCTGCTGGCCTCACTGTCACCCGCAGCCAGCGCTGAGGCTGCCATGGGCAGAGCAAGGGGCCACGCGGGCACCCCCACTCCAGCCCGAGCAGTTTCATCTGGTTTACATCGGGGGTCTGCATGTGATCGGTGTGAGGGGAGGGCTCTGAAGCGCGGTGAAGTTTGAAAGCCCTCGTCCCCAGAGGCCTTCCCACTGTCGACCAGGGACTCCGACCACCACTTGCCTCGGGCCTGGAAACAGGCCTAACGCTCTCCAGGCGTGGAATCAAAGCCCCTCTGTAGAGCACACATTTCCTGAGTGCTTGGAGGGTCTGGGAGGTCCTGGGAGGTGGTGAGGACGGGAGGTTATAATTGGCCTTCCCGTGGGCCAGCATCACCTCTTGAGAAGGGGCCGCTCAAAGAGGGTTCAACTTCCCAGCCTGTGGAAGGCATGTGTTTAATTAAGATCCATAAAAACATAGCCAGCAGAGCGAGAGAGCTATTTCATCTTTCACAGTCAATACGGGTGTGTGTCTTACCTGGAAAAAGGGATTTATGCAGAAAGAATTTCCCAAATGGGTTCCATATGCCTGCTTTCCCCAAAGCGGGGCCTTCCACGGGGGCTGGGACCGGGGCTGGGATGCGAGCCCCCTCTTCCTCGACACCACCTCAGTGTACACCCTCCACCGGCTGCCGCTGTTTAAACAGAAGACGTCACGGCAAATGATATACGGCAGATTCCAAAGATTGTTTCATTCAGGGGAAATTGCCCCTGGAGCCAGCTCCGTGTCAGGTAAGCCACACAGCACGGCTGGGCCCTGAACCGCCGCGCCCCCAAGGGCCTGACCCGCTAGGGCCCCTCATGCTGTCTGTGTCCCGCCTGTCACTCCATGGTAGATCAACGCCATCGGCACAGGCCCAAGACACTTGGGACCCCAGGGATGGCAGGGGTGAGGGACTGGCTGCATTCCACACACGCACTGTGCAGAAGGGACCACTGAGTCCTAGGGAAGACCGCAGATCCAGCCAGCCACAAAGTGCACAGAGGCAGGTTCCCAGCTAGGGTCCAAACCAGAGAAGCGTGGGAGGGAAGAGGGGGAGGGGGCTGTCCTTACCCACCCCTTCCGCTGCATCCCAGTGTCACGCTTCCAGAAGGCCTGCAGAGGCCCCCCACCCTCCACGTGGCTCTCTAGTGCTTCCCTCTGTCACATGATTTGATGTATTTATTGGTTCACTTATTCACTGGCTTTCCCTTTATCAGGACTAATTCTCAGGAGAGTGGGGACCAGGTTTGTCTTGCTCTCTGTGGCATCCCTGTGCCTAGGACAGACCCTACTGTATAACAGGGGCTCAGGCCATCACCGCCGCCACCACCACCACCACTGTCACCGCCATCGCTACCATCATTATCACCACCCGTCATGATATGAGTGACAAGTAACCCACGCTGAGCATCGGCCAGAGGCTGTCCCACATGCTCCATGTGGACTTACCCACTGCACCCCCAGCCCTGGGAAATAGGACTATTACTGTCCCATTTCACTGGTGAGGGCATGGAGGAACAGGGCTTTAGAAACAGAAACTTGCCCCCAGTCAGACAGCTCATGAAGGGCAGAGATGGGATGCCCCAGAATCGACAGAAACTGCCCTGGGTAGACGGCCCAGCCTCTCTGCCCGGGCCCTCTGCCCTCTGCCTCAGTTCATCTCCTAGCACCTGACAAAGTAGCTACAGTCATTTCCATTCTACAGAGGAAGAAGCCAGGGCTGCTGGAGGTCGGGCCACTTGCCCACAGTCACCAGGTTGCATGACTTCCCCTGACCACACAACCCTAGCTGATTGGGATTCCAGCTGCTGTGGTCTCAGCAGGGAGCAGTCAGCTCACCACCTGGGGTCCAAGGCCCGGACCTGCTGACCAGCTGCCTCTGGCCACCCCCTGCACCCCTTGGGCTGGTCTCTCTTGTGCACACATGACCCTGACTCTGCATACAAATGCTCCATCTCCAGCCCAGGCAGACCCCAGTTCCTCACTGAAGGGAGAGTCCCTGCCTGCCCAGCAGGTAAAGCTGTGCAGCTTCTGCATCAGCCAGCCGGCCCTCACTCACTCGCCGTTCCACTGTGTGCTAGCTTATGCCTGTGTTCTTCAAACTCAGGGACCATCCAGCAGGACCAAAAATTGGGAGGAATTCAGGATGACATCCCCAAAGAACCTGTGAGGAGAGCATGTAAGGCAAGCATTCAGTGCAGCCTTCAGAAAGGACCTCAGTTACCATCTGGAGATCTGAACTCTCTCTACCTCTGAACTGCCTCAGTTTCCCCAAGTACATAGTTCTACCCCCACACAGCCCACCCCCTCCCACCAGGGCTGGGAGTCTGCAATGCGTGGCTTCAGCCTGGTGTCTTTAATTCTCATAGAGTCCCAAGAACCTCTTCAAGTATTTGAAACAGAAATATATGGTGAAGGTGTGTGGCAAAGCTTTAAAAACAGGTCCACTCTGGTGCCTTTCTTCAGGATTTCCGGGCAGACCGCCAGCTTCTCTTTCCAATTAAACGCCCCATTTGGCTGGCTGGTGGGCCCCTGGGCTGGAAGAGAGATGCCTGCTACCACCGCTGTCTGGATGTAATTTGGGGGACAGGAGATCTCATAAGCCAGGGGAGGGAATACATCTGAGATGTGATCACAGTAAGAACATTCCCCCACCAGTTCCTGGAAAGGAGAGAAGCCATGTGTCCCGGTCTGTCTCAGGGAGGGACAGGCTCCATGAATAGGTGGTGGGTGTGGTGAAGCAGGGGTAAGAGGGTGGACCCTCCGGCTACAAGGACCCTCTCCCAACACCTGCCTTGGGTGATGTTGGGAGCTACAGTTCAGGAGTAGAAATAACAGCGCAACAGCCAGAACAAATGACTGCAGAGCTTGCAAGTGCTTTATGTGGACACAGAAAACCCAAAGGAGGAGATACTATTACACAGACGGGGACACCGAGGTCCTGGGGATTTGATAAGCCAGCCAAGGTCACAAGCCGGCAGGAGGGGAGGCTGGACCCGAACAGGGAAATGGAAGCCCCTGGGCCTTCCTTCACCACTGAACCCTCTGGCCTCTACCTGGCTGAGGAGACCAGGAGAGCCTAGAAGCCTCGAGTTGGCAGGGTAGTGCCCAGGGCAGGCCAAGGAAGGAAGGAGGCCGTGTGCACACACCCCTGTGCAAGTGTCTGTGGACATCTGCACATACATGTACAAGTTGGGAAGAGCCTTTAAAGAAAAAAAGGAATGAGATGACTATGAGCAAAGCCAGGTGCCCAGGAAGGAAGCAGAGGAAGATGAAAGGCAGAGGCGAGGGGCCCCCCACTCCGGAAGCTTCCACAGGCGGGAGGCCTCCTGATGGCTGCCATTCGTAGGGGCCGAGCCTCTGGACCACTGCAGCGCTGGGGCCAAGTGGCTAAGGGGCCACGTGAAGTGAGGGGCTGGTGACCCAGAGGTGGCTGTCACAACCCTCAATCTGATTACCAGATGGGCCCTCTCCCACTCCCTAAAAACAGGAAATCCGTCTGGAAGGCAAGACATGCCGGCCTTCCTCCCATCTGCCATGATATGTGAACACGCCGGCTGTCAGCAGCTTGCACGGGCTGATTCTGGGTATTTATAGCCAGGGTCTGTTATCAGCTGTGCTATCAAAGGCTGAGTCAGGCTGGCCCGACCCCACCAGCTATTTCAATATGCCAACTCCTTCGAGACATGCCTAACTCTTTAATTCAAGGTGGCAGCAGTACTATTTCATGTCAGGCCCAAAGAGACTGCTTCCTGTTTTGCAAAGGACTTGTGCCTGATTTCAAGACAAATTAAAGACAACTCGGAAATGTTACCCCCACCCAAACATAGGCCCAGGGCAAGGCAGGCTCCCCCAGCCTGGGGTTGCACCTCCGGGCCACACCACCAATCACAAGCTGCTGGGATGGCCGTCCAGCCAGCAGTAGGGAGATAGCACCAAGCCTAGAAACAGGATCCCTATTGTCGTCCCAGTTTGCTGTTAGTGTGCTGTGTGACATTGACTAAGTCGCTTGCCCTCTCTGTTTCTCCTCTTCTTCCACTGCCCAACTAGCTCTTCCATGCTTCAGGCTAGCCTTCCAAACGCACCCTATAACGCTCCAGCTTCTTCTCACTCATCCCAAGCCCTATTGCTCCAAATGCCTTGCTGGTCTTGGAACCAGGCCCCCACATTGCCACCACCCAGCCTCTCTCAATGCTGCTTCTCCATGGACACCACCACCCCTGACCCGTGTGTTGAGGGATGACGACCAGCCAGGGCTGTGCCATGCATCCTATTTTACAGATGGGGGAACTGAGGCTCAGAAACATTAAGTGAGAAAGTCATAGTGTCAACAGTCAAATGCAGGCTCTGCTCGGCTGCAGAGCCCTGAAATCCTTCTGGCGGACTGTGGGCGGGACCCAGGGGACAGAGATGTGGCCACGAGACCATCTCACCCCTGGACGGAGTGGTGCTCTGGGTTGCAGGTGGTCACCTTCAGGCCCGGCAGAGCGCAAGCAGCACCAGGGAGGGGTCCTCTGTGCGCCTAAGTGCCAGCCCATGCCAGGAGCACCACCACTGCCCAGCACGCCTCTGCCATCCACGTCAGGCCCACAGAGGCAGGCTCACTGAGTCCCCAGGCAAGACCAGAGGGGCAGCCCCCTGTCAGCCTGCCACCTTTCCACCCGCCCAGGGCCCAGGGACTTGGGGTCTAGGAGAGGAAGTCCCTGGAGGCTTTGGGCCCATGCAGCCTGCCTCCTGCCCCCTCAGCTCTGCTCAGGGGCCCGCCTCCATTCTCACACCTGCCTCTCCCACCCAGCCCTGGGTGGAAGCTTCATCCTGCTCCCGTCCTGCTCAGAGTACCCTCCAAGCCCGACGCACAGCCTCCAAGGCGGGTGCTGTGGCCCCCTTTCGCAGATGGGAGTCCTGGAGCAGAAAGGTTAAACAACCAGGTTACCCAAATAATTGGGCCGGGATTCAAACCCAGGCAGGGGCTTCCCATGGCCCTGTGCTCCCTACCCACAGAGACTTTCCTGGGGGTGGCAGGGGACACTAGCTCTCCCCTGGGGAAGCAAATTAAACAAGGGAGAGAATGTGGAGTGGCTGGACAGGCTCTTCCTCCTGCTGAGATGATGCCGGCCACACCTCACAAGCCCCCACGGACTTTGCCCCCATAAATCCTGCTTTCTCCCTATGCCCCATCTCCGGCCAGGCCTTCATGTCTGGGGAAAGTGCCTTTCAGGGCACATGCTCCCTCCTGATGGGGCTGCCCTCCCAGGGCTTCTCTGGACAGACCTCTCCACAATCATTAGTTTGAGGATGATAACAGTGTTACTATTCCACAACCACCAGCTGGCTCCTGTGTCCCGCACCTTCCTGCCTGGACGTGGAGGCTGCCACCAGCCCCTCGGTTCCCCTGCCTGGACAGCGTCTCTCCATACTGGACGGCCTCCGGGAGCACGCACCGTATCAGCTTCCTGTCACTGCCCCAACAAATAACTACATGCTTGGTGGCTTAAAACGATGGACACGTGTTACCTTACAGTTCCGCAGCTCAGATGTCTGAGACGGTCTCACCCAGCTGCCATCCCCGGCTGCGGGCACCTCTGGTTCCTGCGGAGGCTCCGCGGAGAGTTTGTCCCCGGCCTCCTCTAGCCTCTGGAACCCCCGCTCTCCTGGGCTCGCAGCCGTCCGCCTCCTGAAAGTGGGCAGCTTGGCGCCCTGCACCCGTCTCCCCGCTCAGTCTCCTTTGGACTCAGCTTCCCTGCTTCCCCACCTGCACTTTTGGGAGCCCTTGTGCGTATATTGGGCCCCCTGGATAATCTAGGACAATCTCCCTCCCCATTTATTTATTCATTTATTTATTTTTATTATTAAGGTATCATTGATATACACTCTTATGAAGGTTTCACAAGAAAATCCCCCTCCCCATTTTAAGGTCAGCTGATTAGCAGCCTTCCTCTATCGTCACCCTGTGCGTCCATATCCATGGACATGGGCATGTTTGGGGCCATTATTCTGCCTTCCACAGACTCATGCTGACACCTTGTCATTAAAAACAGAAACCATCTCCCCTTCTCCCTCCAGCTGCCGAGACCTCTCTGTTCTCCTCTTTTCAGGATGGCACTTCTTGGCCTGTCTGCCCACCACCCCTCCCCAGCCTGTCTCTGTCCTCAAGGGCTCTTCCCCAAGGACCGTCCTTGTCAAGGATACACGGTCTGTAGGCATCTCCCATCCCTGGCGTTGCAACCCCCTCCCAGTCCCCTTGCTGGCTATCCCTCCTCTCCCAGCCTATAAGCGCCGGCTCCCCAGGGCACGCGGTATGTCCGAGGGCTTTCTCAGCTCTCGGAGCATCAGGGGGTGTATTAATGTCCCGGGATGGCCATAACAAACAACGGGCCTGAACGCAGCGGCAGGGCGGTTGGGGGGGGGGTTGGGTGCTTGAACAGCAGAGATTTGTTCCTTCCCAGTGTGGAGGCCGAAAGTCTGAAACTGAGGTGTGGGCAGGGCCCTGCTCCCTCCACAGGCTCTAGGGGAGGCGTCTTCCCACCTCCTCCAGCCTCTGGGCGCAGGCAGCATTCCTAGGCTCCTAGCTCCCTCCCTCTAGTCTCTGCCTCTGTCTGTGTCTGGGTCTCTCCTCTCTGATAAGGACCTTGGTCACTGGATTGAAAGCCCACCCAGGGAACCCAGGATGACCTCATCTCAAGGTCCTTCACTTCATTACACCTGCACAGACCCTTTTTCCAATAAGGTCACATTCACAGGCACTTGGACTTAACGAGGACAATTCAACAGGGGCCCAGTATTTTCCCAGCCAGAGTTCTGAACCATGTAAGAAGAGAGATGAGAGTTCTGCAGGCAAAGAACTACAAGACTGCCTTCCTCGCTGGAAAAGCTGGTGTCAGGTCATTTAACTCATATATGCAAAGGAAACAGGCTTCATACTGAACCCCAGATGTGAGCAGGCCTCCCCACTTAGTCAAGGTCTCCCAGGAAACCAGCCCTGCTGCCCATGCGGGAGGACCCCACCCAACACGAGGCACCGCAAGGAGCAGGCTGGTTCTCCACGGGCAGACCCCCGCCCCTACTCCCCATCAGTGGGAGGGACCCCCAGAGGCCAGGTTGGGGACTCTAACAGGTGCCCCTGCATGCTGACATTCCTCTTAGTTTCACAGGTGTTCTGCTCATTCTCTTTGTCCCAAAACTGAGTGGCTCACAAAAGCAATCACCGTTTGTTTTATCTTGTGGTTTTGTGGGTCAGGGATGCAGACACACACAGTGGGGCGTCTCTCTCTGCTCCGCGATGCAGCGGGCCTCAGAGGGGTGGCCCAAAGACGGGGAGCCGGGTCATCTGATTCCCTCCCACAGCTGCTGGTAGGGACTGGCGTTGGCCGGCACCTTCCAGGGCTGTTGGCCAGAATCACGTGTGGCCTACCCGGGCCCCTTGGGCATGGCATGGAGGATGCTCCCCACGGCGAGCCCAGGAGGGAGGGCGTGAGGAAGCCACGTGACTCTTTTAGACCCAGGCTGGTGGGGGGGGTCCCTCGGCATCTCCTCCACCGCACACACAAGTTACGCGGTCTGCCCGAGCTCTCTGCCCTCCCCCAGAGGGAGTGTGCCAGCCTGCCCTGTAAGAGGAGCGGGCGGCAGGGGTGGCGCCCTCTTTGGGAAACACCATCTTCCTTAGAATCAGACTGAGCCTGGCCCAGACAGAAACTCATGTTTTTTCCCCAAGCCTGGTCTCCTTCTTATCCCCCAGAATGTCAAGACAAAAACCTCAGCAGGCCAGATGCTGGCAGGGAAGTAGACTCTGCCTGTGGAAGCTGCCCTGGTCCCAGGGATCCAGGCGGGCCGGCAGGAGCTGCAGGCCCCACAGACCAGGAGACAGCAAGGCTACGAGGCTTCCCTGCCCGATTGCCTCATCCCCCAAAGGGCCTTGATAAATGGAGAGATAGGCCCACTAATTCTTGGGCGCCCCCAGGGAAGGACAGCCTGTCACTGCTAAATGGGCCCAGACTTCTTATCATGTGGCCACCTCACAAATCACCAGAGACAGCCTTACGTCACCCCCTCCGAGGGGCTGCAGAGGGGCTGCTTAATCCTAATGGATTTGCCCAAGTGGAGATAAAGAACTTTCTAGTTCCTCCTGTATTGTAGTAATTCATTTTACAAGTAGATTCAAGGAAAGTGATGGTGGGGGACAGCGTTGCCTGGTTGGCCACGCAAAGGTCCCCACTTTCCCAGGGGACAGCACAGACATCATTCTGGAATAGTCCTCACAGGGAGACTGGCTGGTCGGCTCCCCACCTGGTCCAGACTCAGCATTTGCAAGGCCCTGTGCAAAGTGAAAATAGCGAGCCCCACGTTCAAGACTCACGGAGAATTTCAGGTGGCGGCAGGGCCCTCCTGACTCGCAGGCCGTGCGGCCAGTCATGTCAAGGGCACGGAAAGGCCTAGAGTGTTAGAAGCCCAGTGGGTCAGGAAGGTCCCTGTTGGTGCTGGTGGCCCCAGGGTCCCCTTCCAGGGCCCGAGTTAGCCTGGGGCCACTAGAAAGGGCTCATAGGTCTGAGACCAAAACTCAGTGCCCCTTCGTCTGAGCAGTGCGGCTCTGAGTGAGTCACCTGCCGCTTGACCACACTGACCCTCAGCTTCCTCACCGGTAAATGAGGTGATGCTTATAACCACCGTCTAGCACGGCCACGCGACTGAAGTGTGTCCCAGCACAAGGCACAGAGGAGCAGGTTGATAAATGGTGTCTGTTCCTATTGGTGGGGCTGCTAACATCCTTCTTGACAAGCAAGGCAGAAGTCCACTGCCCGGGACTGGTGGGCGCCCCAGAGCCAGAGCTCTGGGCTCAAACCCCAGCCCCACCACTTAGGGGCAGGGAAGTTTGGGTGAGTTAACTGCACAGCTTAAATTCCTCACCTGTGAACCAGTGGGGGCCACCAGCCCCTCAGTAGGTTAATGTGAGAATTAAATGAGGCGGGGCACGTGCAGGGTTCATGCCCTGTCCTTGCAGTATGGGCGGGGGGAGATGCAGACCCGTTCAGGGTGGACACAGGGCAGAGGAGGACAGGTCCAGTCACGCCATCCCCTGGGAGGAAGTGGGAACCTTCTAGGAGAAGTCGGCTCCCCCCTCAAGTAAAGCAGCAATCCGGGTGGCGGCACTGGGGTGGAGGGTTGAAGCCAGATGCCAAGGCTCCTGGAGAAAATGCACACAAAATTGTAAATACAAAACTAGATACAAACCTGAATGTTTCCTAGAATGAGGAAAGAAATCGAAGTTCACTCACAAAACTCACCAAGATCGCAAACACCATAAAACATAGCAAAGTGTCAACACTTTTATTTCCTAACTGCCTGACCCATTTCGGTAACACCGTTTCCTATATTTTGGGTTGTCTACTGTTTTATCACCTCTCAACATGACGATACTTTTGTGATTACATTCTTTTTTCCACAAAGAGACTCAAATGATAGCTCAATCTCACTGTAGCACGGGTACTTGAAATGCGTTTATTATTGATGGGTTGGGAGTTTCTTTCAGGGTTTTAAGAATTGGAATCTTGGGTTCTCTTGTGGTATAAGAAAAGAGGCATTGAATTTCGAAGAAACTGCCAGCCTTCTTCCTTTCAGCGTCACACTTTCACTAGGGCACACTTCCCGCCACACTTAATTTTGGAATAATCAACAACTCTGAAAAAACAGACATGGTGTGAAATTAAGGCAAATGCAAAAGCAGTTCAAATGAATTTTTCTGGGTGTGTCTTTTCTGTGGCAAAATACACATAACCTAAAACCTACCATCGGTGCCACCATCATCCCCGGAACTCTTACCATCTTTTGAAACTGAAACGCTGCCCCCACTACCCACCGACTGCCGGCCCCTCCCCCACCCCTGGCACCCACTCTTTGACTTTCTGTGTCTCTGCATGTGGCTCCCCTAGGAGCCTCCTGGGGAAGGAGTCACCCTGACCTGTGCTTCGATGACGGGTTTATTTCCCTTAGCTTCACGTCCTCAAGGCCATCCCTGTTGGAGTGTGTATCAGGATTTCCTTCCTTTTTAAGGCAGAATCCTATTCCAGCACATGGACGCACCACCTTGGGCTTATCCGCTCGTCCACTGAGGGATGCCTGAGTCGCTTCCACGTTTGAGCTACTGTGAGTAATGCTGCTATGAGCTTGGTGGACAAACATCTCTTCAGCATTCTTTCAGGTGTACACCCAGAGGGGGGATTGCCAGATCATATGGCAATTCTGCGTTTAACTTTTTGAGGACCCTCCAAACTGTTTTCCACAGCGGCTGCACCATTTTACAGCCCCACAAACAGCGCCAAGGCTCCAGTTTCTCCACACCCTCGCCAGCATGTGCTGCCTTCTGTTTCATGACAGCAGCTGTCCTAACAGGTATGGATGGGTTTCATTTACACTTCCCTAATGATTTAAATGCATTTTTCGACTCCTTTGCTACATTCAACTCCAAGCCGCATAGTCCAATAATGGAGTTACCTTCTGTGCATGGCACTGAGATGCTGGTGAGGGTGTGCGGTTCTGCCCCTGTCTTCAGGCCATTGTGCTACGTGGGGGCACTTTTCTGTTCCCCATTACCTGGAGTCGCCAGATTTTGCCGGGACAGGACGTATCTCATGCTCCAAGGAGTGATCTGGTACCTTGAGATGCATGAAACCCGTTTATTCACCCAGAGACATTCTGGCTGTGCGTGTGCTCTGCCAACCGAGGAATCTGGCTAAGTTTTATTTTTGCCACAATTCCCATCATAAAGTGCATATATGGTAGTATGGTCTATTTATAAGCACACACCTTCATCATCAACTAAATTTCTGAAAGGAGAGACCTTTCACTTTGACTAGATTTTCTAAGAACTGGTCCCCCACTCACAATGTGATCTACGTGGCGACCGGATAAATTTCCCGCAGGCAGGCCTTTGGCTCCATGAATGTCGAGCTTCCGTTCTCCTGCTCACGCACACCCAGAACCAGAGGCCACGAGATGAGCCCTGGCGATGGCACGACCTCGGCCCCACCCTTTTATGGGGCTGCACCAGGGTCACCCCCGAGGTGCAGGTGGCCCCTGGACGCAGGCCTGTGCCCGGTGCCAGCAGTGACTTGGCTCTCCAGGGAAGTGAACAATCTCACACGGACACATCCCAGCGCTCCCGCTGCCCCACCTGGACTGCGGTGATGCCGGCAGCCCCTCCCAAGGCGAGGCCGGGTCAGGGACGGAAGGGCAGCAGCTTTACCTGCTGTCATTGAAAAATCTCACTTTTGTAACTATGAAAAAACGTGTCTGCATGTGAGCGTATTGTGTAGACCCTCGCAGCAGGGGCCTGGAGCTTGAACCTACCACTGTGAGATCTCCTCGGTTGAATTCCAGGGTCTCTTCTGGGAACCAAGTCTGTGCTGCTAAGAGGCTGGGAGGCCCCCAGGTGACTGTGGGGTCCCTGTCCCACACCTCTTGATGACCCTGGGCCAGGCCAACTGAGGGGTCAGCCTAAGTAGGGAGCACTGCATGGCAGCCCCCCAACACCACCCAGCCTGGTGCCAGGATCCAGGGATGACGGTAGGCACTGTGCCTTGGCCACGGAAGTGCCAGAAAATGCTTCGCCTGTCCTGGCTCAGACACCTGCTACCTCTAGGCCTTTAACAGCTCCGGCCTGAAACGCTGCTGGAGGGACTTTTCCTCGGCTTCTCATTGCCTGCACCATAAGGTCCCAGCCCTCAGCGACCCAGACCCAGCCACCACTCTGGCCTCACTGCTGTACACCCCACTTCCCAGAGGAAAGCCCTTTCCTTCCCACCCCCAAATTGTAGGAAATGTGGTAAAACCATCAAAACCATTTACATCAGCCTGTAAATTACAAAACTCAGGTCAAGGTTCTCTTTGCTCTACGGCAGTGTAAGAACAGATTCTTCACTGAGACAGAAACTGAGACGCAAGTAAAGCTGTGACATCGGATAACCCTCAGCCAGCCCGCCAGTGATCCTGCCTCAACCCACGTCTCCGCAACTCCCTCCCCAAAAATGCTCTAGGACTCCCTCGCAGAGTCCAGCCCAGCCCAGGAGCCGACGGTGGTACAGCCATGGGCTTCATTAACATCAATAACTAACCGGGGTACATCTGGAGTCAGCACAGATTCAGTGGATGATAACCATTTTCGTTGAGAATCCAGCACATGGTTTGAAATTTGAGGAAATAAGTGGTGGGCCATGGCCACCAACATTTACCCTGCAAGGGTGAAAAGTTCAAGGCAGATGGCAGCATTGGGAAGACTTTTCTTTCAAGTTTCCGATGGTTGGAAAACGACTTTATAGAGAAAGGAAGCCCTTCCTGGTGCCATAGCCCCCGATCCCAGGAACAAAAATTCAGTTGAGAGGAGTTGCCCCCAATCCACAGAGCTTCTCATAACAAAAGAAGCTCTGGAAACGATCATGAAACATTAAAGAAACAAAATGCATTCGGCATCGCTGCAATTTCGGAGTGAGCGTCCACTTTGTCGTGAGCCATTGCAGATAAAGCATCTGCTCATTCAATTAGGCCGAGGAAAATGGAAAATCGCTGAAATTCATAGTCGAAAATATTTCATTTCTTAGCAAACACTGTTTACTGTTAAAAGGGGGGAATGGCCTGCTTTGTCTGTAAATAGCGGCAATTTGGGGGCCCTCCTGGGTATCGGAAGGAAAGATGAAAGGGAAGGCATATTTCGACGTATGAGTTCACCAGCTGATTCCTGAAAAAATGCAGAGATCTGAAATGAAATCACGGAACTAACAAAGATTGAAATGTTGCAGGACATCGTGAATGACATGATGCGTCCCCAGCTTCATTGGTAATATGTAATGAGCCCGCCGATAATGCAATCGGAGACCAGCTGCAGTCTGGAAGGGAGATACTCATGGAAGACGTCTGCTGAGCTAAACCCAAGCTCCCTCATGTCTCATTAATGCTGCAGAGATGATGGGACCCACTTGCTAGGGGTTTAAGGAAATCTACCTGCTGCAAAGTGGGAGCCACATGGTGTGAAACCTGAGATCTCAGTTGGGCAAACGGAAACTGTCAGAGTCCCAACAGACAAGCTGCTAAAGTTGGGTGGGATTTTAATAAAGTTTGAGAAGCATACGCCAAAAGCACTTACATTTTTTGTAAATGTAACAGGGCCTTGGGAAGAAATGGAAAGGACCCCAAAGTGCTTTCAATCATGTCAGTCCTTTATGTAATGACATGGGACTGTGCAAAGCTGGGCCACTTTCCCCAACCCCGGTGAGCTGAGCAAAGACTGTCAGAAACCCCGCGGACTGTGCATCGAGCCAGGCACAGGAGAGGACCCAGCCCTGGGATGGAGAAGGGAGGGCACGGGTGGGGCTTGGCAGGGGCGGCCACAGCCGAGGAAGCGGCAGAATAAGCAGAGTTCCAGCAAGGGCCCTGAGTATTGGGAGGGACTGTGAGGAGTCAGGCTCGGCGGATAAGGAACATGTCCCGGGCAAGCCCCATGCCCCAGGGTCCCCAGGGTGGCCTCTGTGAACTTAAAGGAAAAAGGAAAAGACCCTGATTCTTTTCCAGCCCCCAGGACACAGGTGTTCCAGGGGCACTGCAGACACCCTCCCAGCAGCCAGTCAGCTCATAAGGCAGGTCCACCGTCTTCTTCTCCCTGCCCCTCCTGGAAGAGGCCCTGGAACTGGTGCCAGGAGGACCGAAGGCCTGGAAAGTCCACGCCGCCTGCCACTCTAGCTCTGCACAGAGAGGAGTGGTGTGGTTACACTGGGTTCCTGAGGAAAGCTCCTCAGAAACTTAAACAAATCTACTTTAATACAATACTGTGCAAATATCCAGGAAGGGAAGGGTACAAAGCCCCCTTTCTCAAACATGCCTGCGTGGGGAACCCTCCTGTGTAAAGACTCTCTCAGGATAAGGGGTCCAAGGAACACGCTTTGGTAAAAATTCATGCCCCGTCCCGGCACTCAGGAGAGCCCCATCCCAAGATCCTCACAAATTCTAGAATCCAACCTGCTACAGCTTCCTCTCCATTCAGTCAAGGTTTCCTGTGCACGTCCCCCCCACACACACACCACAGGTCATTGTCCTCCACCCGCACCGAGGGTTCCCAGAGGATTCAGGCAGGGATTCGGCACCAGAGCCTGTGCTGGCTGGTTCAGCCTTTTTCCTGTGTTTGTACAGACCAGGAGTTCTTTTTTGGTTTAACTGTACATTCTGAACGAATCTCAAATGTACAGAAGAGTTGTACAGCTAATGCAAGCAACACCTGTATGCCCATCACCTAGACGCTCGGGCCACCAGCAGTCATCTTCCACTTCGCTTCTTCACTTATGGGCTTCTTTTCCTCTGAGCCTCCAGTCCGTAAGCTGCAGACAGCATGCCTCTCCGATCTGAATCTCAGTCAGCTGGGGCTGCCGTATAAAATGCCGTAGACTGGGGGCTTAAATAACACAAATGTATTCCTCATAATTCTGGAGACCGGAGATCCGAGATCAGGGTACCGGCTGATTCAGTTTTGGTGGGAGCCCTCTTCCCAGCTTGCAGACAGACACCTTTTGGCTGCGTCCTCACATGGCAGAGTAGGAGACAGAACTCCGGTGTCTCTTCTTGTAAGAAGACTCACCCCCCTGGATCAGACCCACTCCCGTGACCTCTTTAACCTTAGTCACTTCTTACTCCAAACACGCCCGCACTGAGCCTTAGGGCTCCAGCATACGAATTTTGGAAGGACACAGTTCAGCCCACAGCAATCCCTAAATACTCCAGTGTGTATCTTTTAATAACAAGGATATTTTCTTACATAACCGCAGTACAATTACTTTTCTAGGAATGAATAGGATTTTTAATGAGGTTTACCACAGTGTAATTATTAAATTCAGAAAATTTGCCATTGGAACAATATTATTACCCAAGGCATGATCCTTACTCAGATTTTTCCACTTGTCGCTGTAATGTTCTTCATTATTTTTGTTTTAAAATAAGATCAATCGTCGCATGTAGCATCATGCCTTTTTCAGTTTCCTTTATTCTGGGCGATTCTTCACTTCAGTCTGTCTTCGTGATAGGTTGCTCACTGATCTGTGTCCGTCTGAGGTTTCCTTGTGATTAGATTTGGGCAGGATGGCACAGAACCGGAGCTGGGTCCCTCCTGGTGGATGCCATCGGGAGGCCCACAATGTCCTTCATCCCGGGGTTGGTGAAGTGGGCTCTGACTGCGGGGTTAGGTCGGTGTGCAGGCTTCTCCACCAGCGACTTTCAACGTAGTAAGTCATCGGTGGGAAGATACTTTGAACCAATAGAAACAACCTGTTCCACGTTACACTTTCAGCCAGTCATCCCGACCATCATGAGTGTGCTGCCTGCCTGAATCACATATTACACTGATGGTTGCAAAATTGCAAGTCTCTACGCCTATTATTCCATCTACATTCAGTAGCTGGTGTTCCCCCGTAAAGAACTTTCTCTGCTCTGCTGTTTACATACCTATCTGTCTACTAATTCGTTATCAGTATGACTCACAGATTTGCATTTTGATGGTTAGATCCTAACCCGTCCCTGGTATTATATATCTGGATGCTCACATTCTCCAGCCTCTTCCCGTGAGAGCCTTCAGGGGCTCCTGCCCTCTAATGCGTTCCTGGATGGGGGCTCTTCAGCCCCCACATACGAGCACTCTTCAGGGAGCAAGCACAT
Source organism: Phataginus tricuspis (assembly GCA_029783875.1). Classification (NCBI taxonomy): domain Eukaryota; kingdom Metazoa; phylum Chordata; class Mammalia; order Pholidota; family Manidae; genus Phataginus; species Phataginus tricuspis. The sequence goes on along the minus strand of JAQQAC010006904.1, from coordinate 3,994,667 downwards.
GAGCAGCTTGAAATTATACCCAAGAGATTTCTGCATGTGTTTTTAGGGGATGAGGTCCGATAGCTTCCATCAGATTCTCAAAGGGACCTTGGTCTTCCCAAAAAGACAAAGTGACTTCAGGACACAGACTTGGGTAGACCTGTCCATGTTATCCCAGCTGCTCCCACGTCACAAATGAGGACAAATCTTGGATACAGAGCTGGCTTCCCTTAAGCCTCCCAAAAAGCGAGGCTTCCTTCCTTAGCAACATGTAAAATGACAAGATGGTAGGAGGTGGCCCTGCCGGGTCACACGGGGGCTTCCCCTGAGGTGAGAGGGCGAGCGAGGTCCTCACTGCACCCCCTTTGGAGCCAGCCCATTCTCAAGGCCCGAGTGTGTGCAGGGAACATGCTGTGAAATCAGGATATATGTCGCCAGCACTGTCAAGGGGACCCTTGGCTCTGGAAATCCAAGAGGGAGAAACTTCAGCTGCCTGGTGTCGCCTTGACTGTACTGAATGGCAAGGCAGGGCCCCCCTCTCTGGGTGCTGATGTCCAAAGGACCTCACTGTGGAAGGGGGCCTTGCAGCGACACTCCGATGGCTCCACAGGGCTGGTGCTTCTGCACATCCACCTCGCTCAGTTCCCAACACAGGCTTGGACGTGGACTAATATGTCCCCCATTTTATACACAAGGCAACTGGGTCCGACAAGCTTCACCCAGGGTCCCAACAGCTTGTAGGTGACCAGATGGGCCAGGAACCCAAATCCACTGGTTTCCAGCTCCCAAAGCCTCCGTCCCATCCCAGCTGACAGGCAGAGTTCAGGTCAGAGCCCTTGGAGGGGGACCAGGGTGCCAGTGCTTCACTCACCCATATCCATGCCCTCGCCGCCTGACCACAGTTACACCCGGGGCCAGGTATATCCCCTACCCCGAGGATGGTAGGCATGGCCCCATGAGTCACTTCCAGCAGGAGAATGTTAGCTGACAGATGCAAACAAAGCCTTGAAAGATGCCGTGAGAACTAGGCTTGTCTCCTACACTTCCACCAGGGCTGTGAGGTCTCGTCCATGGGAGCCTGCTGGTCCCAAGAAGAGGAGACATGCGGAACAGGTCCTGGCCTGGAGCCATGCCCCTCCAAGCCCACCCTGGATCAGCCCAACCCTGAGCGGCCCTCAGACCTGCCCTTCAGAGCAGAGCCACCTAGCCAAACAGATACTCAAGCAAGAAATAATTTCTGGTGGTTGTGTGCCACTGAGTGTGAGAATGGTTGTTACACAGCATGACTGGAACATTGGCTGACTGCTACAGATGGTCTTAGGGTGGCCCAACCTCCTCATTTCTCCCTCACTTTTTTAATTGGCATAGTCTTCTTCCAATCTTGTGTGTGCTTATGCCTCTGAGCATGAAACTTGGTGATCTTTCATGTGTGCAGGTTGAGGGGAGTCTGCAGGGAGAAAAACTCACCAGTGGAAGAAAGGACACACTTCCTCTCTGAGTACTGCGGGAACCTGGCCCAGAGCCTGAGGCCAGGTCTTGGTGGGGAGATGGCAGGAGCATAGCCAGGAAGAGCAGGAGGACAGACCCACATGCAGATATCCTCTGGGAGAAGGAGCCCAGCCAAGGCTCAGGGTGACAGATGCAACCGCAGGAGCTCGCTGTGGGCTGGCCCTGCTTTTCTCTGATCTCCTAGCTGGAGGCCTCGCAGGGAAGTGCAGACCGACGACAGGATGGCATTGAGAAGACGATAGGACAGAGACCCTGGGGATCCATCTGCCTCTCCTGCTCTAGGGAAGGAACTCTCCTGGGTCCAGAGGTGGAAGGAGGAAGCCAGGACCCTGGTGCCAGCTAACCCAGCTCCACATGCTTCAGCCTTCTGGACCCTAGCAAGACACCTCCTGTGAGCCCCCAGGTCAGATGAGCTCACAATGTCAGCATCCCCTTCTGTATCCCAGGAGGGAGGGTGGGTTCCCACAGAATCAGTTCCCAACAACTCTATGGGTAAGTGAGTGGCAGGCCTGGGCCTTCCCTGGGGCACGTTGGCCACCGTGCCGCATGCCAGTCTTCATGCGCATGCACAGCACTCCTCCCCTCGAAGCACACAGTGATGTCCAGCAGTCAGGAGCTTGGAACTGGGAGCCACACCGGGGCCCCAAGGGGCTCACCTTGAGATGCTGTGGGCTCTGACACCTGTGCTGGCCTCCTCAGCCTCCACGTGGCCATCACAAGGGAGACCTTAGAGGGAGGACTCACCAAGGGTATGGTTCACCCCCAACAAGGGTGGGCCCTAATCACTTACCCGTCGTCGCTGCCGCCCCCACAGAGGCCCCACAGCCCAGAGCAATCCAGGACAAGATGGTTCAAGCTGAGTCAATCCACCAGCACGCCCCATGCAGGGCCTTCAGAGAAAACTCTCTGCTCCCGAGAATTCCTGCGGGGCAGTGGCTGTGGGCTTGGGGAGCTGGTGCCCAGGGGTGCTCGGGGAAAGCAGGACCCCCAGGCCTGCAGAGGTGGCCCTGAGACGCACTGGAGTCATGACCCAGGCCTGCCAGAGTCTCCTGACTGGAAGCCTGGTGGGGATTCCCCGCCGAGGCCATCCCATTGTCTGGGGAATTCTTACCGGCAAAGGCAGACGGCCCTTTTCACAGACATCTGCCAGCCCTTGTCCCAGTCTGGATCTTGGGTTTCCACGGGGAGGCGAAGACCAGTGTCAGAAGACGGGGCCACAGCAGAGGGGCAGGCTCTGTTTACACACAGCAGCACCGGCACCAGCTCCCACGGGATCATGTGTCTGTGTGCACAGGTGGCCGGGAGGGCCATGCTCTGCTCACACAGTGCCTGCCCGGCTGGCCTGCCTGCCTGCCTCCCTCCGGCCCTCCTGCCCTCCTTCCCTCTCTTTCTTCCTTCCTTCTTTTCTCCCAACAGATGTTTGGAAGATGTGCCCTTTGTGCTCCAGACCTGTGCTATACAACAGGATTTGAGCAGTTAACGAGACTCCATTTCAGTCCACAGCCAGAGGAAACCATTGCAACTCAGGGAAGTCCATCTAACCAGCCCACGGCCAAGGGACTCTGGAGTGGTCACCTGCGGGGCCCAAATAGAATTCTTGTTACTGCTCTTCGAGAGACGGAAGCAAGGCTGGACTCACTTTGGAAGCACTGTGGCCAGGTGGGCTGTAGGTCTTTGAATGGACCCAGACCTTGGGAATGATTATGGTTGGAATTCCAGTCCTTGGAATTGATTGCAGTGACCCTTATAATTTCCAAAACATACCAAACTTATCTGACCCCAGAACACCTTTCTTTCTTGGCACACCTACCAACATTTCATAGGACACACTTTTGGAAAGAAAAGTTTCTTTATGTTATGTTACCATGGAAATTATCATCATGAAGACTAGGTCACAAAACTGAAAGACAGCGTTAAATGGGAAAAAGAAAAAATGGCCTCCTGAAGACAGTTGGCTGATCGCTGCCATCTAAGTTTTGCCCCTCCCCAGGACCTGACCAAAACTACAGCAGACGGGATTTTGAAGACACACACCCACAAGGATGCAGAGAATAAGAAGGCAACCACAGCACCCAAATTATAGAAGGTGGATGGACATGAGGAAGTGAAATCTCCGACTTAGCAGAATGATGTAAGAAAGCTGAGTCCCACTGGTGGCCACTGGGAAAGCTGGGGTGGGGAAGAGCTTATTTACGCAGTAGAATCCACCAAAAAGCCCCTCTGGCACTGGATGACAAGGACTCAGTGAAAGGTTTTGAGATGAAGTTGAAGCCCTAGACCACCTTCTCAGCCCCCACCACTGGAAAGACCCCTCCTCTCCCTCCAGTCTTGGAAGAAGAATAGAAGCTTAGTTTCTGGACAAGGTAATACAATAGGTTTATGGACTAGGTGGTGCCAGTACAATTGAGGGCCTGGGTACGTTGCCAAAACCAGGGTGACAAGTTAAGTGACCCTTTGCATCCTTACCCCTTCCTCAACTCAGCTCCCAGAATGCCAGAAATCAGAGCTTGCCCTCCTCTGAGACATGCTTCATCCCAAAAGGAAAGGCCTAAGGGATTTGACATCAGGGAATCCTCAAAAAAACAGCCCAGATCATTCCACATGGAAGCCTATGGGGGTCAAGCTCCATTCTTGAGTTTCCAATGAGTTCAGTGGTCCCCCACATGGTCCTGAGCTGAGGGCTGCCAGACATTTGTGGACAGCCCCCAACATGAGAGGCAGAGAGCAAAACAACCAACAGAGAAAACCACAACTTAGAGGAAACAGAAGCTATACAGGGAAAAGAAAGCTTTAACTATTGTATCAACAACAGGAAGCTGTCATCAACATCCTCAAAAAGGTACAACATCACACCCAAGAACAAGAACAGGGTGCTCTCAAAAAGGAACAGTTGGCGAACAGAAGGGAAAGATCTAAACTGAAAAGTAAAAATCACAGAAGAACACAATAGAATTTTTTCAAGAAAATAAAGCTGAGAAAATATCCCAGAAAGTAAAGAAAAAGAGAGAGAGGGAAGAAGAAAAGGAGAAAGGTGATAGAGGACAATCCAAACATCCAAATAGCAAGCGGTACAGATCAAAATGAGAGAAAAAAGAAATGATCAATGAAATAATTCAAGGAAATCTCCCAGCACTGACAGGCTTGGGTTTCTAGACTGAAGAGGTCCATGAGATATCCAAACACTGTAGATAAATATAGACCTACCCTATGGAACATCACTGTGATGTTTTAGTACACTGGGACAAAGAGAAGATTCCACAAGCTTCCGGAGAGAAAGACCAGATTGGATACCATACGAATGGTCAGTTCTCTGAATGGCTTCAGAGTCCTCAACAGCAAGACTGGACACAAGCACATAATGGAGCGGTGCCCTCAGACTTCTAAAGGAAAATTATGTCTTACCAAAATTCCTATGGCTCGCCAAAATGTCAGTCACATGTAAGGGTGGAATAAAGGCCCTTTCAGACCTGCAGTGTCTCAAAAAATCTTACCTACTGGTCACACCTCCTCAAGAAGCGGCTGAAGGATGAGCTACCCCAGTGCCAGATGGGCTTTTGGACGATTCTACTGTGTGAATAAGCTCTTCCCACCCCTGATTTTCCAACGGCCACTGAGGGGACTCAGCTTTCTGAGGTCATTCTGCTACAGCAGATGCTGCCAAGGGGAGGGAGACTGTTGGTACAGGGAGTAGTTTGCCCAGCACAGGGGAGGGGGAAGGAAGCCCCGGAAAGACTGGGAAGGGCACCCTAGGATGGCAGCAATGCACCCAACACAGGCCACTGCCAGCCCAGGTGACAGCCATGTGACGAGATTTCTGCTGCCACCGTACCCCTTTCCACCCGAGGCCAGAATGCTGTGGTGAGAACCTTACCTACTTGGCTTATCTTCACCAGGTGCTGATGAAGTTCCTGCTCTTTCTCCTCTTCGGCTGCCTCAAACCAGTTAAGAGCACTCTTCTTCCTCCAGAGGCATTTGACTTTGACCTGTTCCTGAGAGTGGGAGGTTGGCCCCAGGGCCTGGAGAAGCTGATGACGCAAAGCAATCCACTCTCTCTGGCCACCCTCCCTCCAAGATCTCCCCCTTAGCTGCACCAGACATCCTGGATGTAATGACCCCTGTGTTCCCCAGGACTCACTCCTGTCCTTGTCCACTGGCAAGGCCAGAGAGGCACTCAGGGCAGCAGACCAGGCTCTGACCCAGAGATTTCCTGCAGCCTGCCTTTATATTTTATGCTCTCCTGGGAGCCTTCAACTATTGTTGACAATTTCACCTTCTTATGCATTTAAGCCTGTGCTCCCCACTCCATCGTTCAGAACCAGACAATGGATTGTCCAGGGGTTGTGGCAGACATTGGCCAGATGGTCACCAAGCCTGTTTCCTCTTTGTCCTGGACACCTGGCTAGACCCTCTGCCCAGCCTCCCTTCCAGGTAGGTACAGATACATGACTGAGCTCCACCCAAGGGACTGTGGTGGAAATGACATACGCCACCTCCAGGCCTGCCTCCTGTGTGACCCACCTGCTCTCTGTCTCTGTTCATCCGCTGTCAGCCTAATGCAGGGGATCAGCTGAGAGCCCCAAGGCTCTGTGGGATGGCAGAACCTCTTGGAGGGAGAGGCCTGGGTTCCTGAATGACCCCATGGAGCAGAGCTGCGACCATCCCACATGGCACTGTGGTGAACAAGAAATACACGTTAATTGGAGTAAGTCACTGCAATTGGGGGTAGGTGGTTACAGCAATGAGAACGCCCCAGTTAATAAGGGATAAGTGGTAAAACTCTAAAGGAAAATCTAAGAAATTATTTTTAGGTGCACAGTTCCAGACCCAGGGTAGGTAGGTATGTTTGCTGAACAAACCAATGAACAAACAAGACTGCTCTTTGACTGTGTTTTTAAAGTCGTGTCTGCACAGGCATGGGGCCTGGAGGGGAACACGAAAAATGTACGGCTGCTCCGTTAGGGTGGTAGGGATGAGGGTGATATTGTTACTGTTATTCTTAGGATATAGTTATTTTGCAATAAACACATAGAGAATGTGGAGCCAGCCTCTCCCACATTACATATGGTGTTTGTGAAAACATCCACATGTACAGCTCTCCAGACTGATGTTGCCTTGCAAGCAAGAGCTCATTTCTCCTAAAACAGGCAGGACCTGGCAACAGGCATCCCCTCCCAGCAGCCCGGCTCTCCAGTCCCCCACATCCCCCGACAGGAGGCCCTCGTCTTACTTCCACCCACCACAAACATCCTCCATGGCCTTCAAGGCTGAGTTCAGACATCTCAGGCCAGAATTCCTCACCGTTCCTGCGTCCCCCCAGGACTTTGACTCTCTGCTGTGGCATTTACCCACTCTGCCTCACGGTGCCCAGAGGACAGTAAGCCTGGGGGTAAGGGGCTTGGGGCCACCACAGCCAGACTCCCTGTGCCCACAGCCCAGACGCAACCTGCTACCTGGGATGACAACAACACCTGCCTACAGACGGTTTGTGAAGAGGAAATGAAAGGATGCATGGAATGCTTAGAATGGTGGCTGGCCCCTGTGGGGCATTCAACAAGCCTTAGCTCTGATGTAGAGGTTGCCTATGTAACCAGTTCTTGCAATGGCCTGTTTAAACCTCCAGGACAATGCCCACACCCTCCTCACCAGTAAACAGCCTGGAGCCTGGCACTCGTGCTTCGCACAGGACAGACCTGAGAGCCTGACCAGCAGCCAAGGAGCAGAGTCAAGGCCATGTCTGCTGATGGAAGTTGCATGGCTAGCTGGGTCGAGGCAGGACACCCCACCACTTGGGGACTCTCCCTGCCATCAACCCAGCCTGGCCCAGACGAGGAGAAGCGGGCTGGTGCAGGGGCCGGCCGAAAACCAAGTCCCGGGGGATGGCTGAAGGAACTGGGAACATGCAGCCAGAGAAGATGAGACAGTCAGCCCAGAAGTGGGGGGTAAGCACCTGCTATACACCAGGTATTGTTCCCAAGGTCCCAGGTGAGCAAGGCAAGCAAACCCCCTGCCCTCCTGGGCTTGCCTCCTAAACAATCCAGTAAATCAAAAGAACCAGACAATCCAATAAATAAATACATAAAGCAACAGCATCTGGTACTAAATTCTGTGATGAAAAACAAAGGCATGTATGCAAGGGGTAAGGTGCTGAGCCAGGCCGGGTAGGTGGGTGAGGGAGTGTTTTGGTGTCAGGGAAGGATCTCTCAGCACGTGGCATTTCAGAAGACACTTGAATGAGATGGGCAAGCCACATGCGTATCTGAGTGGTTTGTTCCCAGACCCACTGCTGACCCGCCCATGCACCACTCCAGGGGAACTACATTTCCCAGAGCCCTTTGCCCTCAGGGTTCTGGACAGGCTCAGCCTATGGGAAGCACCAGTGGAACAGTGGCGTGCATGAAGAGGGAGAGGCGGGGGTATTTTTCCCTCTCTCCCTCCTCCCTGCTCCCAGCTCCCTGACACGGTGTGGTTTCTGCTGGACAGCTCATACTTCTGTACTCTGGTGACATGGTCTTCTCCCTATGTCCTTCCGGCCCTGGGAACATCAGCTCGTTGCTTGGAATGATGGGGGCAGTAGCCAGCTTAGGAAAGCCTGCAAACCACCATAACAGAAGTGCTCTAGGGTGAAACAAGGTACCGTTTCTCTTTGGCTCTTTCTTCTCTTCCCTCCTTCCTGAATTTGGGTGGGTTTTTTTTCCTTGTCCTCATTCTGCTTTGCTCTTCCAAAAGGGAAGCACCTTGTTGGCTGATTAAAGAAGCTAAAGTTTTCCCATCGGCAACTGCCTGGGGCTGGGGCTTTGAAATCACTCTTACCAATAGACCTTCACACATCTGACATCTTCCTTTTCTTCTTTTTCTAACTGACCCCCTCCCCAGTAAAAATAAATAAGTAAACACATGAGGATACCACGTGGTTGTGTGGTCATCGGTCTAGCTGGAGAATCTCAGATCTCCCTGAGATGCATGCCAGCCCCAGAGACAGGGCTGCGGCAGAGAATGGCAGTGGGCTCATCTCTCCTCCATGAGAACCATGGCCACCAAGGCCTGCATTTGGAGGACCTGCCCAGTCAGTCCATGACTGCGTTTGTTGTAGAGATGAGGAACATCAACCATCACTGTGATAGCTAATTTTATATGTCAGCTTGGCTGGGCCACAGGGTGCCCAGGTATTGGGTTGAACATTATTCTGGATGTCTCTATGGAGGCTGTTTTTTATGGGGTACAGTGAATCAAACAGATTGCCCTACCTATGTGGTGGGCCTCGTCCAATCAGCTGAAGGCTTGAATAGAACAGAAAGCCCAGCTTCCGCTGAGCAAGAGAGGACTCTCCAGCAGATTGCCTTTAGGCTTCATCTGCAACTTTGGCTTTACTGGTTCTACAGCAGACTGCTTACCAACTTGAACTGGAATACCAGCTCTCCTAGGTCTCCAGCCTGCCAGCCAACTCTGGAAATTTTGGACTCGCCAGCCTCCCTGATCATGTGTATCAACTCCTTATCATAAATCTTTCTATATAAACACACGTTCTATTGGCTCTGTTTTTCTGGAGAATGCTAGTTAATATAATCCCCATGTCTCCCAGAAGTTTTGAGGTGAAGCCCCTTGTGACAAATTTCTTTTACAAACAAGTGCTAGAGACATATTTACTAACTCCGAGGAGTGGTGTATTTTCTCCAAGGTCCATGCAAACTCCAAACCTTTCCTTCTTTCCCTGCTACTTTCAGGCACCAGGAATTTGCAACTCAGCCATACCAACCACAGAGGAGGTCACAGGCAGCGTGCTTTCTACCCCCCTCATCCCTGATTCACTTTCTTCAGTTAATAGCTATTTTGCCTGACTTCACATTTTCTATTGTATGCTACTCTTCTGTTGCATGTTTTCCTGCAAAGTGCTGGAAGTTTAGGAAGGACAGCCAGGCTGAGTGCCATATATCTGGAGGGTTTTCTTTCCCTTTGTGCTGGCCCCTGGCCCAGCCACTGGGAAGCGGTGGGCCAGCAGGTACAAGCTTGGGGCTGGTGAGACCACAGTCAGAGAACTGTCCACACTTCATGGTAAGTGCCCACCAGACACCTTGGGAGGCCTGGGGATGTGGATGAAGACATCCAGAGCCTCCACAGGTATGTCAGGGAACCTGCTGCTGGCAGTGTCACGATCATCTGCCTCCTGCCCATCACCAGGACTGCTTGAGTGCAAGCAGAAGGCTTTGACCACAAGCAGACTCCAGAGCACACCACCGCCCACAAGGACACTCCACGTACACAGCAAACGGCAGCTCCTCCCCATGTGTGTTTCTGCCAAGCCCACCCTCCTCTGCCCTGCTATCAGTTGTAAGAAGATGGGAGTGGATGGGAGAAGGTGGCCATTTTCTCTAATTCTCCTACAAATTTCCATCCCTCTGAGGACATGACAAGAACAGGTGGAGGCCAAAAGATTTGTTTTCCTGAAAGGCAACAAATGCTCCTTGGGAGACTGGAAAGGGGTCACCGTGTGAGGTCAGAACCCTGAGTCCTGGCCATAGAAGGCTTACAGAGAAGTGGAGAAGAGGGGGCAAGCATTCAGAGGAAAGGGCAGCCCTCTGGACATCACGAAGGGTGTGCGCATGTCCTTGGCACTTCCTAACTCTCTGTGCTGCAGGCAGGGCGGTCCAGGTCTACTACGAGTGAGGAAGCTAAATATAATGAGCATCTTGAAAGGGTGTACTGGTTAGGATACGGACAAAGCTGTGTAACAAAGAGCCCCAGAACAGAAAATGGCTTTGCTTCCCTCCATCCACTGCCTTCATCCATGCTCAGCAGAATCTTCCTTCAACCTCCCTTTCTAATGTTTTGGGGATAATCCCCAGAGCTTCTCAGTCACTTTCTCATGCAATAATAGATTCATTTGGTTACTCAGACTCTCTGTCAGGTACCAACCAGTCCAGCTGGGGCCAGATCCACACAGCACAACATGTAATTCACCACTCTTCCATCCTGCCTCCCCACCATGTTCAACCCTGTCCCATGGCTCAGGCAGTGGGATGGGACCCCAGCCTGTCCCTTTTCTCTCCTTCCCTCCTACCCCTCTCTAGGGTGTTGGGGCCTGGGAGGAGGGATGGGGGATGAGGGCCAGTGTCTCACATCTGTTATAATCCAGCCCATGTGGCAAGGACCGGATGGCACTCTGTCTGGGTCACCTTTGGGTTCCCTGGGGACCGGTGTGACACACTCTGAGTGTCCAGCCAGCCTCGTGGACCTCCCAGCCCTCCCCGTTTCCTTCTCCTGGATCTCCACTCCCCAGACTCTACTGCTGGGGGCCCTCACCCTGGCTGGCTTCTTGGAGGAATGATGCCCCCACAGGACAGCTCAAGCCTTCTACCCACTGCCTTCCTCAGTTTCCCTTGGCCCACACAGAAACTACTCATCCCTGCCATGTTAGTCAGGACAAAGGCAAAGCTGCTGTAACAAAGAACCCCAAATACAACAGCAAACTCGAGATGGGGGATCGCCCCTCTTTTTCACACAGGCTGGAGTTTGAGGGTGGTCCAAGGTGGGCCCGGAGGCTGCCCAAGGAGCTGGGTCCTCTCTATCGCACTGCTCCTCCACACCCAAGGACACCAGCCTCACCTCCACTGTCCCTGCTGGCTGAGGTCTTGCCCAGCAGAACGAGAAAGAAAGAATGTGAGAAACACGTCCTCTTGGGGGGAGTGGCTGACGGTGCTGGCTAGCCCCCTGTCCCGTCCCACTGACCACAACCCAGTCCACAGCTCCCTTAGGAGAGTGGGGAAAGGGACTCTAGCTGGGTAGCCCTGTGCTCAGCTGAGCCTCAGGGGGTCCCATCACCAAGAGGATGATAGGCAACGCCTCGACCAGTGGGAAATAAGTTGGAAGTCTCTGCCGCACTCCCCCATACCTAGGGGAGCAGTGCCGGTGGCCCGGTGGCCCTCTCTCCATTGTGCTCTGGGTGCCTCCAGCCCCTGAAGTCACAGGAGAGAAGCAGGTGCCAGCTGCTACACTGGGGAGTCACCACAGGTCCAGGGAATCCCAGCCGAGTTCCCCAACCCTCTCCCACCTGCCGTGTTCTGAGCCCGCAGCAGCCCTGGTCCGCAGATCCATGTCACAGCAAGGATTGCTCCTGCCTTCCTGTGGGCACCCCAGGCTCTTTGGGGGGACCCCCAGAACTTGGCTTGGCCAGGAAAGAGAGAATCACCCAAAAAGCATGGTTACCCATAACTGACGACCCCCAGGCACCCACCCCATTCTCTGGCCCCACTTAAGCTGGAGGTGGATGACGGGCTTCACAGTCTGGCACAGTTCTGCTCTCAGCCAGATGGGACCAGGAGGGTTACACCTCTCAAGGATATAGGGCTCTTATCACCTCTCATTCTCAGCTTGGTGGCTTCGGCCAATTCTTGAGACAACCAGAAAAGTCCCATCTGCCACGCTGACCCATGCATCCCAGGGGGCTCCCAGCCTGCCTGCAAGGTGCAGTAGACAGGCTCTTGGGCATGGACTCTGCCCTTAGGGCTGTGCAGAAGATGGTCATCCTGTCCCCGTCTTATAGGCAGGAACCTGGTCTCTGGCGAGGCTAAAACGTGTGCCTGAGTCACATGGGGAGGAGAGGATGTGGGATCAAACCTGGACAGCCACTGGCTCAGACGGACACCTGGAATGATGCCCCACCAGTGAATCTCTCAAATTCCCTCTGCATCTCGGGCCGATCTCTCCCAGCACCGCCAGCTCCCCTGGCACCACACCCTGGCTGTTTTCTTCAAGGATTTCTCCAAGGAGTCTGCCTGGACCCACTCTTTGCCCTTGACCACTGGGCATCTCCAGAAACCCTCTGCCTGTAGCTTCCATGGCCCTCCCCATCCTCCTTCTCTGAGGACAAGCACACGATTCCCCTGCATTTGCTCAGACTCTGCACACACATCCCTGGTGACCACCCCTGGACTCTCCCCTGAGCCCTGGGGGTGAGGAGGTGACCCAAGTCCTATGCCTGCTATGCCTCGCAGAACCCCAGGCCTTTCCTCACATCACTGCCATGGGCCAGAACCCATGAGTTCCCAGGCTTCTGACCAGCCTTCCCACCCGGATGACCCCCGTCCCCTTAACCAATCACCCTCATTGCTCTCAGGAAACATTCTCAAGCACAGACCCAGGAACATCACTCCCTTGAAAGCCCCTTCCTCCCTGTATGCTAAAGTCCAAACTCTTCAGCATGCATCAAAGCCCTCACAATTGGACCCAACCGGCCTCCCCATCATAAATCTTCACTCCCTCCTCTATCCATCCAACACTGAGACCAGCGGATCTCAAATTTGGAGGAGCATGAGAAGCGCCTGGATAGATTTTTAATCCTATTCCTGGGCCCCACTCTCAGAGATTCAAATCCAGCTGGTCTGGGTTTGCCTGGGATGCCTGTATAACCAGGTAACCTGAAAAGCTTTGTTGAGGATTCAAACTTGCTGTGAATGTTCCAGCCTCCAGGCCCTTGTTCATACTGTTCCTTCTGCCTGGAACACCATTCCTCCCCTGTCCGCCCATCATAGTCCCCAAAGTCCTTCCTCCAGGGACACCTCATCCAGGAAGCCTTCTCCAGACCCTGAGAGAGAATTAATGTCTGTGCCCTGTGTATCTTCATGGGACTCAGCCCCTTTTATGGCCCTTAGGACCGTCTGCCCAACGTGGGCATCGCTGACACGCCATCCGTTTTCCCCACTAAACCAGGAGCTGCTGGAAGCAGGGACTATCTCCTCCCTCCACCTGGCCCCCATGCTGAGTCTGAACAGGTGTTAACACCGGCAGGCAGGTGCGAAGAGCGGGGCACAGAGCCCCTGTGGGCTGTGCAGCCTGAGGCACCAGACCTCGCTGGGGCTCCTGGCCCGCCTGCCGCCACACCCAACTGCTGGGGATCCCTCTGCAGACACATCTGGCTTAAAAAGGAAATATGCTGTTTCATGACTTCAGTCTTTTTATTTTTAGAACCGGTGATGCATCTCCACCACGGGGCTCTGCAGGCTGCTCTCGGGGGAGCTCACAGGGGCCGAGTGCCTGTTCTGGACACAGGCTGGGGTTGCGGGGTGGTAGCAGCCGGTCAACGCCTGGTTGAGGGGTCAGGCCATGGCTCCGCACCCCCAGCCCCTCCAAAATATCTAGTCCCAGGAGGCCCGGACACACCCACGGTGATGGGGCTTGAGCAGGACCAAGGGCCACACGCCTTCCCAGCCTCTCCCCACCGGGTTCCCACCCAGCTCCGGAACACACATGGAAACGGCCACTCCCGAAGCGGCCTGCACCCTCATCTCACATAGCGGAACCTCGTGTCCGCTTTTTCAATACAGATATCCCATTTGTTTCTCTCTTTCTTTCTTTAAAAATACGCTGTCATTATAGAAGAAACAGAAAATCCATAAAACTGATAGGGGTACTTGAATGGTTTGAGGAATACACCACCAGCTCTGGGAATGGGGGAGGGCGAGAGAAGGTGCGTGTACCTGCCAGAGGTTCTCGGAATAGCTCCAGACAAGACACTGCAGACCCACGCCGCAGGTTATATCTGGGGGAAGGTTAGATGCAGGGGGAAGCAGGAGGCAGATGGGCTTTCATGCAATGCCCCTTTGGTTTTTAAGGAAGAGGGGAGGAGAGAGGGAACAGGAGTTGGGAACATCCCCAAGGCCCTCTGACCCCAGTTGCAAGTTCGGGGGTCCTCAAGTCACCTTCAGGTTCAGTCACTCCTTAGAAGAGTCCCAAACCCACTAAAGGCCGTCATACTCACAGGTGTGGTTCATTACGGCAAAAGGACACAGGTCCGAGTCAGCCCCAGTTAGAGCCTGGAAAGTTCTGTGCACACAGCTCTTGGTTGTCCCCTCCCGGTGGAGTCGTGGACGGTGTCAGCTCCCTCAGTGATGCATCACCAGCTAGGAAGCCCCCATCGCGCCCCAAGCCTTGGCATGCGGAGTCTGCACTGGGCTCCAGCCCTGAGGTGCTGCTGAGCATCCGTGTGTCTGGCCCTCAGTCTCCAGCTGTCTGCAGGTGGAGTGGATATTGTGTGGCCCAAAACCCCCATCACAAGTCACACTGCTGGATGAACTGATGTGGCCGAAGGTCCCAGGTAAACAAGGACACTTTTACCAGGCAGGATGTTCCAAGGGCCTGAGGACCCCCTCCCAGGAGCCAAGGGTAAAGACCATAACTCTCTTCGGTGGGTTAATTCTTCATTATCTAGAAGTTCATCTGAATCAGATGACCAACCATCCCAATCTACCCAAAGCCGTCCTGATTTTAGTACTGCAAATCCCATGTCACAGGAAACCCCCAACCTCAACCCTTAGTCCCAAGACAATTAGCCACCCTACCTGTAAGCACCCTTCACCCTCCCCAGAAAAGGCGGTGGGGTGCCATCTGGCTAAGTTGTACCGACATTTGCCGGAGCTTATGGCCCAGAAGGCCGCTCTGGAGTAGCTGTTAGTTTTGTATTTGTATTTTTTCAGGTTAAAAACATACAATCCATTCTTGTTTTATTACAAGTTGTATTGAGATTAGATGCAAATATAATCCTAGCACTTTTGGAAAAACACTTTCTTTCCCATTGGCCAGCCTTGCATGGGCTTCTCCACCGCTCCCACACCGCCAGGGTCCTGGGCCTGCAGCGCATCTCGTCCGCAGCACTCCAAGCAATGGCCCCATGAAGCAGACAACGGGCAATCCCTGGACCAACTGCAGCAGCCAACACATTTCTCATCCAGCTCACTCCTGGGGGGTCTTGTTCTTTATGTTGCATTATAAATGGGGTCTTCCATGTGTCATGCATCCTTACAGATTGTTGGGTGTGTGGTGTCGGTCGACATGCTGACGTGGGCCCATCCCCTTTACCAAATTCTCTTATCTGCCATCATTTTCAGCGGATTTGCTTCTGTTTTTTGAAGAAGTCACCCATCTCACCATGAATAACAATAATGTGTCCTCCTTCCCAGAGTTCACCCCCCTCATGCCTTCCTCCTAACCAACTGCTCAGTTACACCTCTGGAGCAAATCACAGTTGTTAACATCTTTCTCCTGACTCCAGGCGTTGACGGTTTAACGCTGCTGGCATTTCCCTACGAACTGTGTTGTTAGCTTTCCTGTTATGAAAGAACTATTTTTTCAGGTTAAAAACATACCCATCTATTTCTGTTTTATTATAAGTTGTAATGAGATCATATGTGAATATTATTCTAACACCTTTGGAAATACATCTAAAGAAATTTTCAAATCATTTTTTTCTTTAGAGCTATTAATATGGTAAATTCCGTTAGCTGACTTTCTAACATTCAACCATCCTTACTTTGCTGGGACCCATCCACTTGGCCATCATGTCTTCTCCCTCTAGTGTGACACTTAATTCAGTGGTTTCATATTTTTGCATCAAAAGTCCTAAGGGCTGCTGGCGTGCGTCTTCCCGCTCCAGGCCACCTTTGCTGGGTTTTGCTCAATGATACGCTTACTACACAGAAAGAACTGAATCCTTCTTTTCTGTGCTAGAGCAGTTTAAATAGCGTTGAATCATCTGTTCCTTTTTGGTGCAGTAGAAGTCCTCCTTTGAAATACTCTGGGCCTTCACACCGTATTTTTTTAAAGGAGTTGTTTTGTGCCAGTCCAGACTCTTGTCGATAACCGCTGCTGTGGTTGGACCAAACCGTGTGGTTCTTATTATGATTGTAAGACACCCTTCAGCAACAATCATCCGTTGAAAAAATAAAGGTTTATTACTTACAAGACCTGGAAATTACAGAGCACACCTGGGGCCACGCAGGGAGGTCGTAGGTAGAGAGAAAGGTCGTGGCTGGAGAATTTTAATCAGGGTGGAGGGTTGGGGCCTGGGGTTTCAGTAACTAGACCTTTGGAGTGCTGTTTTTTTCTCTTTCTGTGCTTTAAATTCCACTCTAGCATGAACCAGAAGCTTTCATGACAAACCAGAAGAACCAGCTGTCAGAGCTTCGACTTCAACAGACTCCTCTTTCACAGAGGGTGATGCGTTGTTCAGATTTTATGTCTCTTTTGGAGCCATTCCTTATCAATTAAGTTCACTATGTTTTCAAACTCTCAAGCTCATTTACATACACCAGAGCCCGGTTCCTGGGAATCTGACTTCTCTATGGCTCTGTAGCTGTTTCCTCATAGATTTTTTTAAAGATATCAATCATATACAATCGCATGAGCAATATTGCGGTTACTAGATTTCCCCCATTATCAAGTCCCCACCACATAGCCCATTACAGTCACTGTCCATCAGCGTAGTGAGATGCTATGGAGTCATTACTTGTCTTCTCTGTGCTATACTGCCCTCCCCGTGCCCCCCCCACTACATTATGTGTGCTAATAGTAATGCCCCTTATTCCCCTTATCCCTCCCTTCCCACCCATCTTCCCCCCAGTCCCTTTCCCTTTGGTAACTGTGAGTCCATTCTTGGGTTCTGTGAGTCTGCTGCTGTTTTGTTCCTTCCGTTTTTACTTTGTTCTTATACTCCACATATGAGTGAAATCATTTGGTACTTGTCTTTCTCCGCCTGGCTTATTTCACTAAGCATAATACCCTCCAGCTCCATCCATGTTGTTGCAAATGGTAGGATTTGTTTTCTTCTTATGGCTGAATAGTATTCCTTTGTGTATATGTACCACCTCTTCTTTATCCATTCATCTACTGATGGACACTTAGGTTGCTTCCATTTCTTGGCTATTGTAAATAATGCTGTGATAAACATAGGGGTGCATCTGTCTTTCTCAAACTGGGCTGCTGCATTCTTAGGGTAAATTCCTAGGAGTGGGATTCCTGGGTCAAATGGTATTTCTATTTTTATTTTTTTGAGGAACCTCCATACTGCTTTCCACAATGGTTGAACTAATTTACATTCCCACCAGCAGTGTAGCACGGTTCCCCTTTCTCCGCATCCTCGCCAACATTTGTTGTTGTTTGTCTTTTGGATGGTGGCCATCCTAACTGGTGTGAGGTGATATCTCATTGTGGTTTTAATCTGCATTTCTCTGATGATTAGTGATGTGGAGCATCTTTTCATGTGCCTGTTGGCCATCTGAATTTCTTCTTTGGAGAAGTGTCTGTTCAGATCCTCTGCCCATTTTTTAATCAGATTATTTGCTTTTTAGTTGTTGAAGCACATGAGCTCTTTATATATTTTGAATGCCAACCCCTTATCAGATATGTCATTTATGAATATATTCTCCCATACTGTAGGATGCCTTTTGTTCTACTGATGGTGTCCTCTGTTGTACTTTTTAGTTTGATGTAGTCCCATTTGTTCATTTTTGCTTTTGTTTCCCTTGCCCGGGGAGATATGTTCATGAAAAAGTTGCTCATGTTTTTATTCAAGAGAGTTTTGCCTATGTTTTCTTCTAAGAGTTTAATGGTTTCATGACTTACATTCAGGTCTTTGATCCACCTTGAGTTTACCTTTGTGTATGGGGTGGACAGTAGTCCAGTTTCATTCTCTTACATGTAGCTGTTCAGTTTTGCCAACACCAGCTGTTGAAGAGTCTGTCATTTCCCCATTGTATATCCATGGCTCCTTTATCATATATTAATTGACCATATATGCTTGGGTTAATATCTGTACTCTCTATTCTGTTCCCTTGGTCTATGGGTCTGTTCTTGTGCCAGTACCAAATTGTCTTGATTATTGTGTCCCCATAGATTTTTAAATCTTGTGTTTCTTCTCTCATTTTCTTTACTGGGTTGGTTATGCTGTCCCTCCCATTGTTGGGGTTTTTCCTCTCAAAAATGCCACTGAACTGTACACTTAAAAATGGCTAAGGTGGAAATTTCATGTGTATTTTAACACAATTATTATGATAAAGAAAGAAAAAGAAAAGATGTTGTGGATAAAGTGTAGGTTCCTGTGGCCAGGATTCTCACCTGGCCCTGGCTGGCCAGCTCACTATACACATGTGGGCAATACATTGTTATTGACGCTATATAAAAGCCCCGCCCAGTGCTCTGGGCAACATAGTGGCATGGCCACACAGCTGCAGTAGAGCAGAGACTAGAGTGGTGGCAGTGCTGAGGACAGAGACTGAGACGGGTGCCAGCGCAGAGAGGCCCAGAGGCAGAGACCGGCTTGCTGCATGCAGACTTACTCTGAGTGGTCGGGATTCTAGTGACTGACCTGCCACCGTGGGAATAAAGTTGGATATAAACCCTTTCACCACAAGAATGTTCTGCTGTCATTTTTTGGTCTCATTGAATCCATAATGAACTTGCCTGGGGCTGAAACCCACTGGCAAGACAGATGCTTTAAAAAAAAAATCCAAGACTTGGATACATTTGTTAATTCTATCACTTAGAATTTCCTCTCTTGTCCTTATTCCTGCCTTCTGTTTTCCTTAGCTTTGTTCTCTTTAAAATTTACTGAGGTTTAAGCTTATGCTTAATTCCCTGATATTCCTTTTCTCTTATTTATTAATAGATATTTAATACTATGACTTTTCCCATAAGAATGACTTTAGCTGCATCTTATAAGAACTGAGTATTTGGGTGTTTTTTGTGGCACTTACATTATCACTTAAGAATCCTCTAAGTGTCCATCAGGAGATGAATGGATAAAGCAGATGTGGTACGTATACATAATGGAATATTATTCAGCCATAAAAAGAAATCCTGCCATTTGCAACAACATGGATGCATCTAGAGGGTATTATCCTCAGTGAAATAAAACAGGCATAGAAAGACAAATACCATATGATTTCACTTATTTGTGGAATATAAAAACAAAGCAAAACAGAAGGAACAAAACAGCATTAAACTCACAGACACTGAGAAGGGACTAGTGGTTACAAAGGGGGAGGGGAGGCGGAGGGAGACTGGTGAACTATTGTGATGTACATTTGATAATAAAGAAAATAATAAAATAAAAAGAATTCTCCTCCAGGAAGCTCCCTCTGTGTTCCTATAACACACGGTGCATTCACCCATCTGAACTCTTCCTCTATGTTATGAAGGTCTGGTCAGCGCTGTGCAATACAAAAATAATTACACATACTTTTAAATTTTCTTATAGCAACATTGAAACCCATTAAAAGAAACAACTGAAGTTAATTTTAATACTTCGTTTAACCCAATGTGTCCAAAATATTATCATTATAACCCACAATCCATATAGAACCCATTGCTGAGATTTCACGTTATCTGTGCCAAGCCTTCAAAATCTGGTATGTATTTTTGAACTTAGAGTGTATCTCAGTTTACACTGGCCATATTTTTAGGGCTTGAAAGTCATGTGAGCCTAGCAGAGATCTAATATCTGTATACCTCCCAGACTGAGGGCAGGTGTTTTGTCTTCAGGGCTGTATCAATGATGAGCAGCTCGCAGAGTAATTGACACATCTTCCCCCATCTATCCACCTGCTGCCCGGCTTTACCATTCATCTGTCCCTCAGCTATTCACTGTCTACCTCCATGTGCTACATATAGTCTGGGTTGCTACCAGCTACGCGTAAAGGACTGCCTCCTTGCATCTCTAAGAAGGACCATGTTTGTTTCAGCCTCAGATTTTCTTGTTGGAACACATTCTTAGGAGCCCCAGTGAGCCATGGGAAGCTCCACCTTCTGGCTCCAGGCTGGGTTGCCAAGGACAGCTGAGCACAGCTGCTATTCCTGCAGAGCAGATGAGGGCAAAGTTGGCACATTATGGTGCCACAAAAACACCCAATACCCAAAACAGTGTTCCCGATCAAGACGATTACAAATAATGACCGAGGGGCCAGTGGCAGAGACTGCCATTTGCCTCCCCAGTATCCATTTTGCCTTCCTTTATAATAGAGACCTGACATTACCTAAGGTGGCAATGCACCCAGCTAACAAACACCATTTCTCTTCCGCCTCTAGGGATGCCGCGTGACATAATTCTAGTTGATGAGATGTAGGTAATACTAAGCATTTTTACCTACCAGGAAATTGTCTCTCCCTATCACCCTTTCCTTTCTCTTCCTGTCTGGAACTCCCCAAGATGCCTGAAGTAGCAGCACCTTTCTGTAACATGCTAAGGATGGCAGAGCAGAAATATGGAAGGGTCTACATCCTTGTAATATCATAGAGCCACCATACCACAGCCTGGGAATGTCAAATGCCAGACTTCTTGCTACATGAAAAAAGAAAAATAAAAAACAGCTTCTCTTGTTTATGTCAGTGTTTGTATACTCATCTGTTACTTACGGCTGACTTCAATTCCGTCTGACATAGGGCCAAGCATATCCTCTCCTTCACTCCATTGCCGCGGCTCAGGTGCCTATTCTGAGCCAGGCACTGTGTCAGGAGGCTGCAGGCGACTGACACGTGGATGCAGAGGCTGTACTCATCAGAATTTTGTCAGTTTCAAATGACAGAAACCAATGTAAACTGGCTTAAGAAAAATGTATACATATTGACCAGTGTGACTGGAAAGAGGCTCAAATAATGTTGGCCTAATCCTATCTCCTTCCATGGTTCCTGTTGGCATCAGCCTCCGGCTTCTATCTTCCTTGCTGGGCAACCTCAGTAGAAGGCTGTGTCCCCTCTGCCAGTTCCAGCAAGAGCTCCAGGATTCTGGCTTACTAGACCAAATGGTGAACCTCAAATGTGTGTGGAGGTGACATTCTATGCACCCAAGTGGACATGCAGGCTACAGGCAAGTCAGGAATTGGTAAGACATTAGCATTCTGCGTGAACTTCTGACATTTCCCTCCATCTGTTGGAGGCTGTTGGGGGGGTGTGGGGGACGGGTGGGCTTTGCCCAAGATGGAGGGGGTTCCCAGAATGTGGGACTTCCAGTTTTCAAACCAGGGAAGTCCCAGGCAAACCAGAATGGTACACATACATGACAATAAGTGTGATTCTTCCTTAAAGAGATCAATACAATCTTGCAAAATAATTATAAAGAAGATTGGACAATGTTTTTCTTTCTTTTTTTTTATTTTGGTATCATTAATATACGATTACATGAGCAACATTATGGTTACTAGACTTCTCCCATTTTCAAGTCCCCACCACCAACCCCATTACAGTCACTGTCCATCAGCGTAGTGAGATGTTACAGAATCACTACTTCTCTTCTCTGTGTTATACAGCCTTCCCCGTGCCCCCCACCTGTACGATATGTGTGCTAATCGTAATGCCCCTTATTCCCCTTATCCCTCCCTTCCCACCCATCCTCCCCAGTCCCTTTCCCTTTGCTAACTGTTAGTCCATTCTTGGGTTCTGTGAGTCTGCTGCTGTTTTGTTCCTTCAGTTTTCGCTTTGTTCTTAGGCTCCACAGCTGAGTGAAATCATTTGATATTTGTCTATCTCTGCCTGGCTTATTTCACTGAGCATAATACCCTCCAGTTCCATCCATGTTGTTGCAAATGGTAAGATCTGTTTTCTTCTTATGTCTGAATAATATTCCATTGTGTATATGTACCACATCCTCTTTATCCATTCATCTACTGATGGACACTTAGCTTGCTTCCATTTCTTGGCTATTGTAAATAGTGCTGCAATAAACATAGGGGTGCATCTGTCTTTTTCAAACTGAGCTCCTGCATTCTTAGGGTAAATTCCTAGGAGTGGGATTCCTGGGAGGACAGTGTTTTTCTTAAAGAGCAACGAGAACCCCCCCTCCCCTAACCCTACATCAGGAGAGAATCTTCAGCAGAGCCCTCAGCCACCCTGTGGCAAATTGTCCTTGATGTTGACGGGTGGAGGCAAAGAATGAGAGTTCTGCCTGGCCACTGGGTAATACAACAGCCCAGAGGACAGCCACCTGCTAGCCCTGGATGAATCAGTGCACAGTAACCCACCCTCTGCAGACTCTCCAGATTGCCATCAGTAAGATGGGAACCTCATCCAGGTCATCTGTGAATCACCCCCTGGACACCCCACCATCAACACTCTCTCAGGTTGGTCAGCCCGGCCCCCAGAAGGTCACTGCTTCACTGACCACCTCCCCAGTCCCTGGAGTTCCCTGGAGCACAGCGATCTCTCCAGAGCCAAACAAGGTCTTCTCAACACAGATGAGTTCACCCGGTCCCACAGAAGCAGCGATCACTGCATGCCTGGCTCACACCTGTGATCTGTGCTGCCAGGACACTGCAAGGCTGACGGCTCCCAGCCAAGACGCCTCTGGAGTCTACTCCCCCAGGTCAGCAACTCCGGCTCCCTAAGGCTCTGCTGTCAGTTCCCAGTGTCACCAGGCCCAAGGAACGCCCTGTCTCTGCTGCTGTTTCTCAGACTCTGGGGCTTGACTACTGGTGTTTGCTAAAATCTCCTGGGAGATCTCAACCTGCCACCAGGCTGAGCCCCACCCAGCTGCCATGTGCTGCTCCTTCATTCGGGGCGTGGACACAGTTGATGGGCCAGGGAGGCGGGCACTGGACTCTCAGGTTCGGGCCGTGTTTCCCTGCCTGTCAGTCTTCTCGGACGTGTCTCATCTTAAAGGAGGGAGGAGCAGAGCACGTGGGTCCCATGGCTTCTCCACCAAACTGCCCTCCACATGTCCCACAGTCTGCAGATTCGGGGGCTAGCCCATGACACCCTGACTGACCCTCCCGATAGCCTGGGGGAGGTCAGGGGGGCAGCGGGATCATCATGCCCTCTTAAGAGGTCGGGGAGCTTGCTGACAGTCAAGCGGAGCTGGCCTTGGCCTCAGGTGTTACCTGTCTGTGGATACTCTCTGGGGCCTGCTCTGGGGAAAGCCAAGGCTGTGGGCTGTGCTGGGAGGCAGGAGGAAGCCGGGGAGGGGGGACCTGCGGCGGGCGGGGGGTGGTTTGGTGTCTGGGCTGGCTTGTGATGCGGTCACACGGCCTGGTCAGTCTGGGCAGAGCCTGGTCCGCATCTCCCCACAGGTTGGGTGCAGGGCTTGTTTGCCTGCTGCCCCTCCACTCCCGCCACCCCCAGCTGCAGGACAGGACGTCTCTGGACAGCGTCCTCCCAGAGGGGAAGGCTCCTCATGCCTAGTACTCAGAGGCCACGGAGGCCTAGTCCTCCTTGGGTCCTGGAGGCCGCCGCCGGGCCAGTCTATAATCAACGTAGGTCCCGAGGCAGGCCCACAGAAGGAAGCGAGCTAGCAGGATGATGACCAGCAGGACAATGAGCGGGTCAGGGCCCAGGCTCTCCCCCAGCCAGGAGGTCATGCCGAGGGCCGCGGCCTCACCGAGCAGCAGTGGGTCCAGAGCACCCACCCTTGGGCCCTGGCCAGGCTCTGCCCAGTGCCAGCTGTGTGGCCGGGGGCCGGGCGGGGAGCTGTGTCCAGCTGGGGGTCTCCGAGGCCCACACCCGCTCAAGGGGGGTGGCCCTGTCCTCTTGCGGCCCCTGGCAGAGGAGGGCGCAGATCGGGGACGCAGGCTGCCTCCCTGGTCAAGAGGCCCGCGCACCATTCATCCAGAATGAGCCGCTCTCCGGGCCGACAATGGCCGCATTGTGGAGAGGCTGGAGGCCGCCGGGCCCCCCTCTCTGCCGGGCTCCCCGCTCGCCGGCGCTGACGTAATCTCCCAACGCTCGGGCGGCAGCTGCTGGGCGAAGCTGGCCACCTTCTCCGGCTCGTTCAGCCGCCCACGCCGCTCTTCCGGCCCCGCCAGACAATCGGGCCCTTTCTCTCCCCAATTAGCGGTCGCTTCTGGAGGCCGGCGCTGTCCAGCGGCCCGGTCTTGGCGGCCGGCGGACCGGGCGGGGGCGGGGGCGGGGAGGCGGCAGGCGCTGCGACCGAAAGGGAGGAGAAAGGGGGACCGGGACAGTCAGCCGAGCCCCCCGCCACCCGAACGCCGCTCAGTTAGCACGGGCCGCCCCGGCGCCCTCCCGCCCGGGGTCAGCGCAGGCTGCAGCCAGAGGGCCCGGAGAGGGGAGAGGGGCTGCGCTCTCGGGAAACCTGCCGCTCCCCAGGAAGGGGGTCGGGGGCCAGCACCTCCTCCAAGCGCACCCGCACCAGCCGACCCACGGCCCTCCGGGGACAGGACAGTCCCCCACAGCCCGGCTGTGACCTTGGCCTCCAGCTGGGTCCCACCGCGTACTGGCCGAGTGACCTCGGGCAAGCTGCTCAACCTCTCGGGCCACGAACGCCTTGCAGGAAAGCGAGGCAAGTGAGACCATTCCAAGGACGGAGAGCTAGGAGCTGGGCCATTGCTGACCGCCTCTGCCCCACAGAGGACGCCCTGAGGAGGGTCGCCTCGCTCTCTCTGAAGTAACAGCGCCTGCCCACCCTTCTCTGCCCATCACATACATGAACGCAGGAGCACACACGTGGACACGTACACATGCATGCACACACTGGGCACTCACACATGTGGACACACACACCTCTACAGACTCAGCCACTCCCAGGCTCATCTCTGGCCTTTCACAGCAAGGTCTCCGTGGGTAGGCTGGTGGGGGTGAGCTGGGAGGACATGCTGGGCACCCCCACCACCGCCCCCTTCCTGGGGATTAAGCAGGTTTCCCCAGAGCACAGGCCCCTTTCTGGGCTCAGAGGGATGGTGGTGCCCCTGTGGTTTCCATAAGGATAACCCCAGGAAGCCTGTGATAGCTGCTCAGGGTGAACCAGACCCCCAGGGAGTGCCCACCTGCTCTGGATGTCACCCCAAATGGCAGGGGCTGTCTCAGAAGTGACCATGGCCGGCTTTGCTCTCTGGGTGATAAATGCATTTTTCTGCCTCAGTCCCCAAAGAGAGCTGCCAGCCGGGAACCTGGACAGCTGGTCCAGTGCACTTGCTGAAGGTAACTCTCGGGTAACACGGGGTTCCATGTGCAGAGGTTTGAAGATCACTTCAAACATACATGAGCTCAGAGGTGCTGGGAGCCATACACAGAGTCAATAATCAGATAAGGCATTCCCAAAGACATGGCTACTGGCTGAGGACATCCAGACTGTTGCAGAAAGTCCGCAGGGCTTGCAAGCTGCCCTCCTGGAGAAACCCAAGTGCATATGGAGGGACAGTCCCCGGGTGAAGCAGCCATGAACTCAGGAAGGAAAAGAGGTTGATTCCTATGCGGGCATTTTGCCTACCTGAGAGGTTGGCGTCTCCAGGTGGGTGCCCTGGGGGAGCGGCAGGCCCCGGGTGCATGCTGAGCAGAGCCTACCCTCAGCCTCCCACCCAGGCCCCTGGCCCAGCAAGTGGGGACAAGGTGGCCTTGGATAAATCTCCTGTTTGCCAAGCACACAGAGTCAACAATGGCCTGCTCACGTGGTGCTCACGCACCGGGACTTAGGGCCATGGAAGCCCCCCCCACTTCTTGCCCAGATGTCCCTGGGCCCCAGCATTCGGGGAAGCCAAGGTCAGCACACCCTTCGGGAGAGGAAGTCAAGGTCCCCTGTCCTAGACGGTGTCATGGCCGCGCCTTGGGTGGCTTCTCCTGAGAAAGGATTACCTGGCAGGTGTGGCAGGCCTGAGACACAGGCAGAGTCATCACCAAAAGGAAACAAATAATATGAGGATAATGGAAGCCACCACAGAGGCCAGCGCTTTGCAGGTGGGAAGGTGCATTTGGGGACAGAGTGGGGCTACACCGACCGCTGGGGCCCTTTCTGGGGCCCCTACCCTTGGCTTCATTGTCCCTTTGCTTCCCTTACAACTCTTCTCCAGGCAACATCCTTGGTGCTGAAGTTCCCCAGTATGGACACCTGGAGTGTTTGGGGGTGTCCTCACCCCACACAGCCCTCAGTCTGGGACTGACCGCTGGGACCAGGACAAACTCCAAGTCTGAACACAGCCCCCAGAATTCCCCTCAAGAGCTCAGCAAATACGGCGGTGCCTGAAGCCACACCTCTTCTTGGCTGTCCCCTCTTTCCTTCTGCCCTCCCCACACGTCCCGCACATTTTGCCGGGTGAACCATCTCTTAAAGCACCTGCTGGGAATGCAGCCCATGACCAAGAGGGTGAGCACCCCCGGCAACCAGAGTTGCTGCAAGTCACAGGGCTGAGCGGAGAGGCTCCAGGATGGATGCAGGGCCTGGGTTCAGTAAGGGGTGCAGAGAGCCAGGGAGTCTTCCCACACCCAAATGCCCGGCCACTGAAGCAGTGGCCAGCAAGTCGTCCCTCATTGTCCCCTAACACAATGCTCAGCAGATGAACTCTCCACAGGCAAGGTCCATGGAGGAGGCCTCAGGGTGGATCCCCACCCAAGACCAGCTCCTGCTGTGAGTAATGGCACCAGAACAAGCCTCAAGGGTCCCCTTGGAGTTGCCTGCCCTAGAGAAGCTGGGTCTCCTTCCAAGAGTCCCTGCAGTGCTCTGGGCCTCAGCTTCCTGATCCATAAACAGGGACAATCATCCCTCCCCCGTGTTCTGCAAGCAAGGCCAGGCCTAAGAGTGCTTTTCAGGAAATGAGCATTGCTCAAATGGCACATGGGCCCAGTGGACTTCACCACCACAAAGGCAGGCCCAGACAGCCAAGGTGAGCCCTCTCCCAGGCTCCATCCATCACATGACCCTGTTTTTCAGTTGGTTGGTCAGTTATGTTTTTACTTTCATCACAGCCTAACATCCTCTGGCATCTTCCAAGTATTTCTAGAATATGGGCTCTCACCAAACCCCCCGGCGCTCAGCACAGTTCCTGACACCCAGAAGGTACTCAGGAGGAATGTGTTATGTGGACAGTATCGAGAAGCCAAATTAAAGGGAACAATCTTCATGACACCAGATTGGGCCAAAATGTAAAATCACCCACTACGATGAAGCTGAGACTCTGAGTCTCATTGAAAATCCATTGTTTTTTTTTCTTTTTACCCAAGCAAGACATGCTTGCTATTTAAAAAAGAAGCAAGCATTGCAGATATATATGAGTTAGGAGAGAATGAACGTCAACTCCTATTTCTGCCGAGATAATAGGACTGATGGAGACCCAGGGTCAGCACCCTGTGACGGTTCGTGACTGATTTTCTTCTTCCCCTGAGACGGCTGCATCTCAAAGCCCAGCCGGTCGGTGCAGGCTGCTGAAGCAGTGAAATGCATGTCCTATTCACAGACAGGCGAAAATTAATTTTCTTTCTTCCTGCGCCACAAAAGCAGATTAAAATCCCAAATGAGTGGGGCAAGTGGGAAGCTTCCTCATTGAGGGAGACCCCTGCGAGGGCTGGGTTCTCTCCCCAACAAGGGATGGCCCCGGCCGTTTGAAACGTCCTGCCACGAGCATAAAGCCGGACCCGGGAGAATGCACTTGAGAAAAATTACACCGCTGGCCTTCCAACACTTGAAAGCTGGTATGTAACTTTGCTCGGGGTGATCAAACAGCTAGTCAAGGACAGTGTCTGGAACAGAATGAGATTCCAAATAAATTAGCCATGTCCGAGAAGCCAATACAACACCGGATTAACGCTCACAAAGAAAACACCATTTATTCAGCCTACCTTGTCAGAATTCTTAATAACCTCGCTTTGTTTTTCTCACCTCAGGCTGAGAGTCCCCGGACAAGAAGGGACAAAGTGAACCCCACTCGGAACGTGGGGCTACAAATACGTACATGCACGGTGTATGTGCACAGTCTAGGCGAGCTTCCAGTTTATAAAATTGTGCTTTTATGGCTAGTTCAGCAGAGACCGTACATGTCGTGCAGAGGAGGCAAGCTGTCGCCAAGCCCGGGAAGCATATGGGGCTGGCTCACGTCTGAATGAGAGTTCATACATTAGAATACGGGATGTGGGGGGCCACAGAGAGGAATAGTAAGCATTTCAACTTAACTCTTTGGGGTTTGGGGAAGAGAAGCATCCTATCAGCCTCTTAACGAAGTATGTTCTGGCAGGGGGTGTCTTTCCCGAATGTCATTTCATCTTTTAAGGCAACAAGTGAGCATAAGGTAACCATAGCCCTTGGCAAATACTAACTGTCCTCTGATACAACTCATTAATATATTCAACAGCCCAAAAGCAATACCTTTTTTTTTTTAATCAATGAACCCAGACGGCTTTCACACGCCGACAAACGCTCTCTGAAAGAGTTAATAGGCAGAGGTTTGTGTGGCTTTGGAGGGGACACCTTTGAAGGCTCTGTGGGGATGTATCTGGTTTGCCTAAAGACCTCAGTGAGCCTGGGGCCCTTTCTTTTTCACAGAGAGAAGGGTGGAGAAATGGGAGGGAAGGAGGAATTTGCTTTGCAGCACTAAGGCATTTGCAAGAGAGAAAACCAGCAGGAATTTTGAGAGGGACTGGAGGGAAGCGATCTGGCTGTTAGTCTGAGATGGAATGTCAAAATGCTTGAGAAATACACAAAATAAAGATTTTTCCAGAAATAAAAAAAATTTTTAAAGGGAGATAACTTAATGGTATTTTTTTTTTTTAATAAAAGAAATGTACTAAGTAGAGGGAGGAAATCTCAGCCGTTTCCCAACACGACTGGGTTTAGGTTCTTTCTCAATTTCTAAATAAAAGAGACAGCAAATGATGGGGGACATTCGTGAGGCCTGCCTGTGCACGTGCATGTGAGATTTTTGAAGCAAGTATGAGTGTCCCTCAGAACAGGTCAGGAGGACTTGGTGACACTTGTGGGTTCTCAAAGTTGGACTGAGTCACAAGAAAGTGCCCCACTGCCACTACATGTGTGGCCCGGGAAGAATCACCTGTCTCCTCAGAAATGCCCTGAGGGACTTGTGCTCACATGCCTCTCAGGCCAGCTCAGGCACGCCCCTGGCTCTGGGATAGTCCGGGTATGTCACCTGACTAGGCTAGCTCTTGGAATATGAGCTGGACCCTGTCGGGAAGTATAGCACCAGGCCTCACCTCTCCCTCTGGGGCCACACAACCTCTCAGGTGGGGGCTTCTTCCTCCTCCTCTTTCTCCCTGCTCATTGGCTTCCTCTTCTCTGCTCCCATCTGCCCCATGAGGGCCAGGAAAGGAGGGGAAGATATAATAATATAAAATAAGAGGCGTTCCAGAAGAAGAGCACAGGACAAGGCTATATCTGAAGGGAAAATAGCTGAGAATTTTTCAGAGCTGATGAAAGACATCGATCCACAGATTCAGGCATCCCAAAGAATCTAGCATAGAGCAAGTGAACACAATGTCCCTGGATTTTGCTCACTCAGGTATGCTAAGACCATAGGCACAGAGACGACTGCTCTGAAATAAGAACTTAGTTCTTATATTCCCAAAGAGGAGGGGAGAAAGATGCATCATGCTATGCAGGGCCACAGAGGGGAAGCACACAGGGGTGGCCAGAAGCAGAAGGCATGAGGGGAAGGTATGGACAAGAGCCTTTATTACCACAGTGACAAGAAGTTGTTATTAAGTGGATGTGCCCTCTGGGGTAGGAAGTGAAGCCAGATGCTGGGATTTGTGCAGGCTTTGATTTTCACGCTCCCATGAAAGCACAGGAGTGGTATGGCTGCAAACAACGCTGGCCGCTGGTTTGGCTTATGATTTCAAAACTCCAAGTCATCCGTCACACAACATCAGGAATGACTGAAGCAGAAGAGAGTATCTCAGAAGCAGTGAGAGGGGCAAGGCCGAGACGAAGAGTTTGGGAGTGAGCCCCTCAGCAGGCTTCTCGGCACCAGTGGGGAGGGAGGATGCAGGGGACTCATATCTTCAAGGTATTAGAGTAAAACGCCTACCTAAAATTGTGCTTCAAGCAAAATTGTTCAAATAAAGACATACGCTGGAGTTTTATTTTGGGACTCTATGAATGCCTGTGCTCAATTCAAAGTAACACATATCTTTAACTTCATAAATAAGTAAATAAATGCTTATTTGTTTTCCAAGGTGGTGGCACCAAGTTACACTCCCAACAGCAGTGTGTGGGTGTCCTGGTTGTGTCACACCCTCACCGACACTGGCTTTTTACTGTTTGCCAAGCTGGTGGGTGAGACATGATGTCTTACTGTAGCTTTGATTGTGTCTTTCTTTTTATTTTTCCTCTTAGGTTTCCTCTCCTATGAGGTCACAGTGGAGTCTCTTGTCTGTTTCTTTTTCTTACTGGTTTTAGACAGCTCTTAAATCCTCTCTCAGGGAGTGACCTGCCCCACTCCTGCTCACGGCATTGGCCAAAGCAGGCCACGTGTCTATGGCTAACATAAATGTCCCAGGGTAGTCACTCACACAGGTTGTGCCACACGAGACTCCAGCCGAGCATTGAGGAGTGACAGTCTCCTGCTGGTTTGAAGAAGTGAGCTGCCTGCGAGAGGAGAGTTCCACATGGTGAGGACCCAAGGGCAAGAGCTGTCCCCAGCTGACAGCCAGCAGGAACACTTAATCCCACAATTGCAAAGAACTGAATCCTGTCAGCAACCACAGGAGCTCAGGAACGGATTTCTCCCCACAGCCTCCAGGGGAGACGATATCCCTGGTCTCTTCTCAGAACCTCAGCCAAGAAGCCAGCCAAGCCCACCTGGACTTCTTCCTTAAAGAACTGTGAGCTAATAAATGAATGCTGCTTGAAGCCGCTGGGTTTGTGGCGCTTTGTTACACAGCATAGATAACTGATGCACTTCTTGGTGGGCATTTGCAGTCCTACCATGTGCCTGACATATTTAGACTCCGACGTATTTGAAGGAGAGTACTGGTGACCACAGCAGACCTCTGCCTCACACCTCACACAAAAGTCAGTTCCAGGTGGTTTGACAACTCAGTGGAAAAGGAATGACTATAAAACTTTTAGAGGAAAACAGAGAGTAACATTTTCATAGCCTTGGGGCAGGGCTACCTTAGCAACACACAGAAAGTACAAACCATAAAAGAAAAGATTGACCAATCATATTTCAGGCAAGTAAAAATTAAGGTGTAAGTGAAGGCAATCAGAAAAGATATATTTCAGGCCAAAAAGAAATCATCACAGAAGGAAGATACAAGATACAAGAAAAAATCATGAGCACAGGGTGTGGGGAATTATTTCAGTAATTCCGAACAAACGCTGACTACATAAAACAAAAAAAATCAGGTCTAACTTGGGGGAGTTAAAATTAGGAATAAAATATATGACAACGTTACATATAAGTCAGAAGAGAGGTGACATATTTTCTAAGGTATTGTATCACCGGAAAAAGAGTATAAAATGTTGATTAAGTCAGACATTTTAATGTTTACGACACCTTGCAAAAACCTGCAGGGCCACCACTGAAAGAATAGAAATTAAATATATATGGTCCAATGTAATAGAGGAGGAGAGACTAAGATGAGAAGATAAAGAAGCTACAGAAAGAAAAGAGACATTGCATGCTGAAAATAAAGGGCAGAGATAAATCCCACCGCCAAGATTATGCTGGATGGAATATTCGCGGGACCTTTGCAATCACTCACAGACGCAGAGCAACAAAGCTCATGGGCCCCTCACCCCCGACACACACGTCAGAGAAAACACCTGTGTTAGAAGAGCCGCGTGCCGACATGAGCTGTAGGATTATTTGACCCAGGGTTCCATGTTAATGAATCAACAATATATGTTAAAGTAGGTGTCTTTAAACACATAAAACAAGGTCATGTATTGATCAGTTGATGAAAATGTTGTGACCAGAAGGCTCTCAGGAACCCAACCCTTTATTTCCCCCACCAGGTGGCTCAGTGTTTGCTAATTCAGTGTTTGTAGTGACGTTTTAGACCGTAACTATGGCCTGGTGACGCCTGCTAAAGGAATGAATAAAAGATTCATACCTCAAAGTCCCAGAGCCCTGGACACAGGAACCCAGGCCCTGCTTCAGGGCTGGGAGCCCTGGAAAGTGCACTGGCATGAGTGTCCAGTTATTGGGCACATTACTGCAAGTGACCGCCTCTCTCTGGGCTCAGAGGCCTGGAAAAGGGTGAGAGTGGTTTTAGGTATTACTGAGAATCCACTATATGCCAAACACTGTATTACCAACTTGGGGTGTGTGAAACTCCCTACAGAAGTTTAACCCATGGGGTTTAGTTTTCTCCACTAACAAGGGTTGGGGCAGTATGCCATCAATGTCCAGATGTATCTGACTCCAACGTCCTGAGCATGTAGCATCATCCTCATGGCCCCGGTATGGCTGCCACACCTCCAGCCTTTAACCTAAACTCCAAGAAGAGGAAAAGATCCCAGGAGGATAATACCTGTCTCAGGAAAGCAAAACTTTTACCAGGAAATCCCCAGCAGACTTTGGTTTCTATCCCTTAGGAAAGACTACTGTTATGTGGCCATGGGTTCCAAAGCAGCTGGGAGGTCAGGAATGCTCGTGGGGCATATTTCTGTCCCAGCTAACTCTGGGGTTTTCTCAGGAAGGGAAAGGGGAGACCAGATAGTGGGTCAGCAACTGGCAGCACTTTGCAGAGGTTTTGCATTTATCCCTGTGAGGCAGGTATATTTAACAAACTCAAGCACAGGGAAGTTAGCCGGAATACACACCATGAGCCTCCAAGCTCTTTCACTGGCTTCTGTTATGCCAACTTCTCCAAACAGGGCTTTAATTGCTTTAGGTTTTCTCCTAAATCCCTCTTCAAAAATGCCAGTCCCGGCCCGATACGATCTTGATGGAGCCTGACCCGACTTCACAGGTGCCCCCCAGCCACCCTACTGAGCTGAGAGCCCCTGCATCAACTGAGTGAAGTTGCTGCTCCTGGAGGGAGCATTTTTCCTCATCTTCCAGCTCCAGGGGCTTGGACAGCAGCTAACCACAGTCCTGTGTACAGGTGAGACACCCCGGACCTCAAGGGCCAGTCCTGACCTCGCATTCACCCTTTCCCAGGATGTGCGTGGGGCTGGGTAGGACACCCCAGGAGGGCTACTCGGTACGTAAGTCGCAGATATGCACAAGGCCTCTGGGAGATGAAAGTCACCTCTGCAGTCTGGAAATCCGGCCATCAGTGGTGAGGACGCTGCCAAGAGGAGCTTTGCTTTCCCCTCTCCTCCCTCCCAGGCCCCCGACCTCGTTTCCGACATTTCCCACCCAGGTAATCTGAAATTACACACTGGGTGGGCTAAGCCTGGGTGATACGTCTAATGTTTCCAAGAAAGCCAGCGCACTAATGTGCTTTTCTGTGGGACAATGGGGCCTCCGCGGCCAAGCCACGTTGCATAAGGCCTGAAGGATGGGTTTCCGTCTATCAGGAAAGGATAGCCTTTGTCACAGTGGAAAATCTGTGAGACCCAGGGTGCTTCTGGCTCCTAAAATCTCTTTGTTGTTTTTTTTTTTGGTTTTTTTTGGGTTTCTCGTTTTTGTTTTATTCTGAGATTTGTTTCAGGAACAGGAGGGGAGCGAAGAGGAGAAGCAAAGGAAACTGGGGATTAAGATAACCCTCGAAGGGGCAGCCCATCTCCCCCATGATGTTTCCTGTTGAGCAAACATCTGGGTTCCCACACAGCCCCTGGGCGGCCCTTCCAGAAAGTGCATCAGCCCCAGTCCTGCCCAAGCCACTGTCCACCGGGCGCCAGGGGTAAGACGTCGGGAGGCCACGGAGCTGCAGGAGTCTGGGCACCACTGCAGCCCCGAGGCCAGAGGGAAAAGTGGGAGGCACCATCAGAAAGCGGGAGTGAGCAGGCCAGAGCGGTGGCCCCAGTCCCTGCCACGTCTTCAGAGGACATGCTGGGTGAGGACACAGGTGTAGCCCTGCAGGGCCCAGTGGATTAGGTGGCAGGACCAGCGGGAGTGTTCCCAGACCACCCAGCCCCGTCCATCGGGCTCCCTCACACCCCACAGAGAGCTAGTGACTTAATCTCGGGTCAGTCCCCTCGGCCTTCAGATGGGCTTGCAGAGAGATGCCAGGCTGCAAAGCCACGAGCAGGCGGACAGCTGCTGTCACTGCTTCCACACAAGCACCAAGCTCATCGCATGCCTCCTTCATGCGACCCTTGCTAGCCAGACTCCTGATGAGGGGGTCTTTCCTCTCCAACGTCCTCGCCACATTAATCTGCCCGTACACATGAGCCACCACACATACTCACACACACGCACACTCCAGAGCCTTCGGGAATAACCCTGAACACTTCCCATCTTATCAGGTCCTGGGAAAGCACCTTATTCACATGACTGCCTGGCAACCTTGCAGGGCACTGCAATGCCATTTGCAAACGAGAAAGCAAAGCTTAGAGAGATCAGCTCCCCAGGACCCCACAGCTGCTAAATGGTGCCGCTTCTCTAATCGGTGAAGCCAGACGGGGAATGCAGGCCTGCGGCACCTAGCCACCCTGCCTCCCTCAGACCACAGGAGCGAGCCCAAGCTGCCTCGCCTGGCCTCAAGCCCCCCACCCCAATCTGGCCACTCTCTTCCCCATCCCTTTTATGCAACTCTGCTGCCCTCTCCTCCTCAGAGGCATCCCCTTTGCTCAGGAAGGTCCCCCTGCCTGAAACAGCTCTCAGCCTCACTGTAGCCAGTTGCAGATATGGTCCCTGACGATCCTCACCTGCTGGTACCCCCATGCTTGTGCAGGATTTCCCACTCCAAAAAGGACTCCCTGTGAACCATAGGGTATTGCAGAAATGATGGTGTGTGGTCTCCGAGGCTGGGTCGGAAAGACCATGTGGCTCTCTGGGATCGCTCACCCTGGGGGCCAGCCCCGTGGAGAGGGCCCCATGGCAGGGGCCAAGGCCTCCTGCCAACACCTGGCATCGCTTCACCAGACACACGAGGAGCCCCGCGAAAGGGAATCCTCCTGCCCGTCCAGCCTCCAGATGACACAGCCCAGCCGACATCATGACAGCAGCCTCATGAGCCAGAACACACACCCTTCCCCACCCCTGCTAAGCTCCTCCCAAACCCCTGACCCACGGAAACTGTGAGACAGCAAAGGTTTACTGCTGTTTCAAGCTGTTAAACTTTAGGGAAATCTGTACAGTGACAGATAACTCTCCACTCCTCGGTTCTTCTGGGTCCTTTTCCTCCAGAGAAGCCCAGGTCAAGCCCACCCTCATTCCCATCCTGGGAAGCCTGCCCTGGCATTTCGGCCACGGATTTTCCCCTTCCCTGTTCCCCACTAAGTAAACCCCGAGTAAGTCACCGGCCTGTCCTGGGCCTCAGTTTCATCCTCTGTAAAGTGGGACAGTCTTGCCCACCAAGGGACATGGGTGACATCTGGAGATGTTTGGGGTTGTTACACTGAGTCGGGGGTTGGTAACAGTCATCCAGCAGTTAGGTTACATGTTACATGCACAGAACAGCCCCCAGAAAAGAATATTTTGCCCATATTGTCCATAGTGCCGTGATGGAGAAGCCGTGGGTTTGAGGGTACCATGTGCAAAAGACGCACATAGGGCTCATTCTCACATGCAGGTGTCTCTTTGTGAAAGCCTCCTGGTATATGAGGGCACGCTTTCTGGAAAGAGAACCCCTCAACCAGGAGGAGATTACTCTCTGAGGGACTGGGGGCAGCACCCTCACCCTGAAACAACCATGTGTCCATGGTCACTGGACGAATCATTCCCAGGTTCCCTCATGGCTACAGTTCAACACAGCCTGACATGGAGAAAGCAGACATAGGAAAGTAACATAGCATTGAGGGAAATCACAAGGTCCTGGTTCGATTCCCAGCACTGCCACTTGTTAGCCTTAGACAAATAACTTACCCGTCTTAAACTCAGCTTCTCCACCTGAGGAAATACACATTGGACCTCATCAAATAAAAAACTTCTGCTCCTCAAAAGACACTGTTCATAAAATGAAAACAGCAGCCTCAGACTGGGAGAAAATATTTGCGAACTATGTATCTCATAAAGGTCTTATGTCCAGAATATAGAAACAACTATTAGAACTCAATAAGACAAAACAACTCAGCCTTTTTAAGTAAGAAAACTTGAACAGACATTCCATCAAAGAAGAAAACTGGGCGGCAAATAAGTGAAGGAATGAAACAATATTCAACATCCTTAGATAGCACTATATACTTACCAAGTGGCTAAAATTTTAAACTGACAATATCAAGTGCTGCAAAGATGTGGAGCAACTGGAACTCTCATAGATTGCTCGTAGGAATGCAAAATGGTGCAGCCATGTCAGAAAAGAGTTTAAGAGTTTCTTACAGAGTTAATATACACTTAACATACAACCCCACAATCCCACTACTAATATGTACCCAAGAAAAATGACAACATGTCCACACAAAGACATGAATCCAAATGCTCATAGCAGCTTTAGTTGTATCAGCCACAATGGAAACAACTCATATGTCCAATGCTTGACGGATGGAGAGCAAATTGTGGTCTAGTCATACAACTGAGCATTCATGCACTGTTCATGTACCTTAGCAATAAGAAGGAATTAACTACAGACACACCCAGCAACGTGGATGAATCTCAGATGCGTTACGCTAAGTGTCAGGGGTCACACACAAAAGTTGCAGACCGCAGGTCTTACTCACAGGACATTTTGGAAAAGGCAAAACCATAGGGGCAGAAGACAGGACTGTGGTTTCCAGGGGCTGGAGGAAAGGGGGTTGTCTGCAAAGGGGCAGCAGGAGGGAACTTTGGGGGTGATGGACTGTTTCAATCTATATTGTGGTGGCGGGTGCGCAACGGCATGCCTTTTATCAAAAGGAATCAAAATGCAAAAAGGGCAACTTTCCCATAAGCTAATTTTAGCTCAACAACTTCCCCCTTAAACAATCAACGTCCCCTGTTATTCAACATAGTACTGGAGGTCTAGCCACAGCAATCAGACAAAACAAAGACATACAAGGCATCCAGATTGGTAAAGAAGAAGTCAAATTGTCACTATTTGCAGATGATATGATACTGTACATAAAAACCCTAAAGACTCCACTCCAAAACTACTAGAACTAATATCTGAATTCAGCAAAGTTGCAGGATATAAAATTAACACACAGAAATCTGTTGCTTTCCTATACACTAATGATGAGCTAACAGAAAGAGAAATCAGAAAAACAATTCCATTCACAATTGCACCTAAAAGAATAAAATACCTAGGAATAAACCTAACGAAAGAAGTGAAAGACCTGTACTCTGAAAACTACAAGACACTCCTAGGAGAAATTAAGGAAGACACTAACAAATGGAAATGAATCCCATGCTCTTGGCTAGGAAGAATAAATATTGTCAAAATGGCTATACTACCTAAAGCAATCTACAGATTCAACGCAATCCCTATCAAACTACCAACAGCTTTCTTCAATGAACTGGAACAAATAATTCTAAAATTCATATGGAACCAGAAAAGACCCCGAATAGCCAAAACAATCCTGAGAAAGAGGAATCAAACAGGGGGAATTACGCTCCCTGACTTCAAGCTCTACTACAAAGCCACAGTAATCAAGACAGTTTGGTACTGGCACAAAAACAGACCCACAGACCAGTGGAACAGAATAGAAAATCCAAACATTAACCCAAACACCTACAGTCAATTAATATTTGATAAAGGAGCCCTGGATATACAATGGGGAGATGACAGCCTCTTCAGCAGCTGGTGTTGGAAAAACTGGACAGCTACATGGAAGAGAATGAAACTGGACTACTGTCTAGCCCCATACACAAAGGTAAACTCAAGGTGGATCAAAGACCTGAATGTAAATCATGAAACCATAAAACTCTTAGAAAAAAACATAGGCAAAAATCTCCTGGACATAAACATGAGTGACTTCTTCATGAACATATCCCCCCGGGCAAGGGAAACAAAAGCAAAAATGAACAAATGGGACTATATCAAGTTGAAAAGCTTCTGTACAGCAAAGGACACCATTAGTAGAACAAAAAGACATCCTACAATATGGGAAAATATATTCATAAATGATGTATCTGATAAGGGGTTGACATCCAAAATATACAAAGAACTCACGCACCTTAACAAACAAAAAGCAAATAACCCAATTAAGAAATGGGCAGAGGATATGAATAGACACTTCTCTAGAGAAGAAATTCAGATGGCCAACAGGCACATGAAAAAATGCTCCACATCGCTGATCATCAGAGAAAGGCAGATTAAAACCACAATGAGATATCACCTCACACCAGTGAGGATGGCCAACATCCAAAACACAAACAACAAATGTTGGCGAGGATGTGGAGAGAGAGGAACCCTCCTACATTGCTGGTGGGAATGCAAATTAGTTCAACCATTGTGGAAAGCAGTATGGAGGTTCCTCAAAAAACTCAAAATAGAAATACCATATGACCCAGGAATCCCACTCCTAGGAATTTACCCCAAGAATGCAGCAGCCCAGTTTGAGAAAGACAGATGCACCCCTATGTTTATTGCAGCACTATTTACAATAGCCAAGAAATGGAAGCAACCTAAGTGCCCATCAGTAGATGAATGGATTAAGAAGAGGTGGTACATACACACAATGGAATATTATGCAGCCATAAGAAAAAAACAAATCCTACCATTTGCAACAACATGGATGGAGCTGGAGGGTATTATGCTCAGTGAAATAAGCCAGGCCGAAAAAGACAAGTACCAAATGATCTCACTCATATGTGGAGTATAACAATAAAGAAAAAAAAAATGAAGGCACAAAACAGCAGCAGACTCACAGAACCCACGAATGGACTAACAGTTACCAAAGGGAAAGGGACTGGGGAAGATGGGTGGGAAGGG
>JAQQAC010006904.1:3933879-3947225 GCA_029783875.1 Phataginus tricuspis | reverse complement strand
GTGTGGGTGAGTGAATGAACGAGTGAGGGTGTGGGTGAGTGAATGAATGAGTGAGGGTGTGGGTGAGTGAATGAGGGGGGAACAAATGGGCTGGTTCAATGGCTCTGGACCTGCCACCCCAGCCACTACCATCTGCAGCCAGGTCCATCCACTTGAACCTCAGCTCCGGGCTGGTGGCACATGAAAATCTGCTCCAGCCATAAACTGGGACAGCGGAGCTGCTGCAGAGGCTGTGCTGGCGTTAGGCGCGCAGGAACCTTGCTGCCACCCTCCCCCACTGGCTCCCGGGCCTTCAAAGCCTGTCTTCCCTAAGTCCCGCTCCCACTGCCCAAACCAGGCTATCTACCCCAAAAAGCCTATGGTTTGTTCTTCTGGCCTCTTAGACGTATCAGAACTGCTCCTTTCATTTGCTTCCAGCTCATCCCTGTGTTGAGAGCCTGCCAGAATCCTCATGTTCTGGGAGACAGGAGCCTTTGCCAAATGTATTGATTAGAACAAAAATTTGACCACATGTAACTTCCCTATCATGTAAAAGAAATCCAGGGACAGTGGTCCAAGGCCCCAAGGAGAGGGCAAGATTCCAGCCTCCTTCCAATTTACTGATTCACTACCTCCAGAATGTGGCAGTCATCCTCATAGTCTAACATGGATGCAGGAGTTCCAGTCCTCACATTCACATCCCAAGCAGGAGGATGGAGGAAGGGAGGAAGGGGAGTGTGTCTGCTCCCTTTAAGGACATTTCCTAGAAGACCCTACTCTGCTTAGACCTCCTTAGCCAGAACTGAGTCATATACTCAGTGGCAGATCATAGTAGTTAGTGACCCCTAATCTGTTCATGCTTCCCTGTATGCATGCCCCCCGTATGCATGACAACTTGATTTTGTCACTTCTGTCATCAAGAGGCAAAGTCTATTTCTCCACTCTTGAATCTGAACTTGGCCCTGTGGGTTGTTTTGTCCAAAGGAGCAAGAGCAGGGATGCAAGTCTTGAAAAGGCTTCTGCACCTGGCCTTGCTCTCTTGTGCTGGGAACCCTCTGCCACCATGTGAAAAGCCCAGCCTAGTCTTCTGGGAGGTGAGAGCACATGGAAAGAAGCATCAGCCATCCCCTGCATTCCAGCCATCCCAGCTGAGG
This sequence comes from Phataginus tricuspis, assembly GCA_029783875.1. Lineage (NCBI taxonomy): Eukaryota > Metazoa > Chordata > Mammalia > Pholidota > Manidae > Phataginus > Phataginus tricuspis. Next base: position 3,946,092 of record JAQQAC010006904.1, on the reverse strand, counting down.
CCCTGGCATGGGAGTGAAGCCATCCTAGATCACTCAGCTCAACCAGGCCAGCTCAGATCACAAAACTCACCCAGCTAACACACAGAGTCATGAGAAATAAGAAAGTCTTGCTGTTTTAAGCCACAAAGTTTTGGGTGATTTGTTACACAGCAACAGCTAGCTGATACACTTCTCAAGCTGCGAGGGAGGCTGGGAAATGTAGTCTATTAACTGGGCCACAAAGTCCCCAAAATATTTCTATGTTAAAAGGAAGGGAAGAATGAACAGCAGGATGGGCATCCAGTAGCCCCTGCCACACCCAGAGGCCAGCTCCTGCTGGTCTGCTCTCCAGAGTCCAGAAAACAGGCACAGGCCTCCCCTGCCTGCCCACTTCCAGCCACCTTGCTGAGGGTCACCAAGACCTGAGGCCATGGTGAGGAGGGAGGCTCTGAGCCGCCAAGCTGAGGCCCCGCCACCATCTCACTCTGCTGAGCGGTGGAGTAGCAGCTTGTCCACAGGCAACCCATGGTCCCTCCACAAGGTACCCTCCATCCTGGACTCGGCACTGCCCGGCTCCTGCACCCCACCACCCACAGCCCCAGCCTCTTGGACAGCATGACCCAAGGTCGCAGAGGGCCGGAGGCAGAGACCCTTCTCACAGTCACTCTCCCTTCGCTCAATGCCTAGCTCAGGGTGAGCACATGACAGGTGCGCAAAAACCAAGGAAACTCAACCAGATGAGTTCTTGAAGTTCCTCAGTATGCTTCAGATACAGCTGAGGAGGGGGGCATTCTATTGTTATTGATAAGTCTCTTCCTTCTGAATGCTCCCCAGTCCCCAAAACATTTCTGCATTCTCCCACTTGACCACTGAATTAAGTCTGCCCAGGCACATGGCAGGAAAGTGGTATTCAGCTTTACAGGGGAAAAGGGCTGATCCCAGAGTGTCAGTGGCTGATTGTCCCAAAAGACACAAACCCATGTTTGATCATTCTGAAGGATTATCAGCCTAACACCAGCTAGCCAAGGGGACGGGCATAGAGGACACCCGAGAACCCTCCAATGGCTCCATGTGACCAGAAAGACCTGCTGCCCCTCCTGAGCCACCCAGCCTCTCCCTCAGCTGAGGGTAGACCAAGCAGGTGTTTGTACCCTGGGTGCCCCAGGGCCGGGCAGTAACTCCCCACAAAGCCGGCACCCCCCACGTCCCCTGCTCCAGCCTGTCTGCCTATGAAGTGGGCTGGTCATACCAGAGCAGGCATCCACGCCAAGGCTGGGTGACAGTAGTGCTACTGAGCACCGTCCACAGAACGGTGTGCACACCTGCTCTGCCGCCCCCTCTCATTGCCAGAGTAGGGCTGCCCGGGGTTGCCAGGGCCTCTGATCTTTTTCAAGAGAAATGGAAATTTAGACTTCTGTGCAATCTCCAGTAGTGAGTTGAATGTTGGTCCCCAAAAAGATCTGTCCAAGTCCTGACTCCTGGGACCTATGAATGTGCCCTTATTTGAAAAAAAGGTCTTGGCAGATGGCATTAAACTAAGGATCTTGAGAGCAGATTGTCCTGGAGGAGCCTAAATCCATGGCAGAATGTCCTGAAAGGGACAGCAGAGGAGGGCAGACAGGGATTGGAGGGATCTGGCCACAGGCAGGGAATGCCAGCAACCATCAGAAGCTGGAAAGGCAGGAATGACCCTCCTCAGGAGCCTCTGGTAAGAGAGCAGGGCCCTGCCACCACCTTGAGGCCCTACTTCTGGCCTCCAAAACTCAGAGAGAATCAATCGCTGTTGTTCCCAGCCACCCCCCTTGTGGTCCTTTGTTCTGGGAGCCCCCGGACTCTGATCATATGTTTGCTGGGTCGTTTCTTTCACTACACACACAGCAGCAGCCCATGGCCCTGACGCCAGCAGGGCCGGGACTCCAGACTGCAGCCCCGGGATGCAGCCCAGCAGCCATACCGCGCAGTGTGAGGGTAAGTCGGGTCCCAGAGGCTCAGGCAACCCCTCCCCCATGGGGACAGTACCAGTGCCTCCTCCGTGGGGCGGCTGAGGCCCTCAGAGAGGACCAGGCTTTGGAACTGTGACGTGCCTTTCCCGGTTACATGACGGGAGTTTCAAAAAGGCATTTGGGTTCCTATATCCTGAATGTGAGTCTTCCTTATTCATGCCACAGTCCCCCAGCAACCTCGGCCAAAAATGGCAAGTGTGCGGGCACAGAGGCCAGGCCTGGAAGGTTTGGCAGACAAGGGCACCCCTCAGGCTGCACCCACCTGCCCCGAGAAGCAGCCATCACATGGCCAAGGTCCCAGCTGGTGGAAGGCCACCCTCCCACCCCTGGTACTGCTGTCCACTGCAAACACCCGGCCCAAGTTGGTGCCAGCAGCTTTCAGAGCTGTCATGTGCCCAGGCTGCTGGCGGCAGGCCGGTCAAGGGGCCCTGCCCGCCCTCTCCCCTTGGCATACCTCCGATTCGGAGGAATGTGTGTGTGTGTGTGCTTTTCATTCCTTCAAGGGGAAAAAGCTCTCTCTCGGCAGAATTCTTCCTGGGACCCTGGCTACTGGCTGCTGGTGCAGGATCCCAGGAAGGTGGGGCCCCAGCCCCTTGGCCTCCCCTGAAACATCCTTGGAATCATCCCCTCGCTTGGGAAGGATTTGAGGGTCCAGGTTATGGGTGGGCTGGAGAATCAGCCTCAGCTGGTTTCAGATCCCACCTCTTTGAATAAGTCCTGGAAGTCAACCACATAAGCAAGTCCTTCCACCCCCAGAGCCTCAAAGGGCTCCTCACACGGGGACATCCCACAGGGCTCTGCGGGGGATCATGCACAAGAAAACCGTCCTCTTTCCCATCTGAGCTGGGACACGTTGGGTTTTCACTTTTCAGGAGGACTACTAGTGATGACGCCCAGGTGACAGGCATCCACCAGGATCTTGGGGCAGGCGGGGATGATCGGCAGGCTCTAACCGCATGAGATATGCACATTAATAAGATAACATACTTGGCAGGGCCTCCCAGCATTAAGTGCTTGGTAAACATGAGAGGTGGGCACGTCTGTTCTCCAAATCATGGCTGTGGGTCCAAGCTGTTGGAAACAGGCTACGCACAGCGCCCTCCAGGGTCACCTGGAGGTGAACCCTCGCACGGCCGAGTCTCGCCCAGAGTCAGGGTCCAGTGAAGGAAGGGTAGCTTCATCCACTCAACATGGAGCGATCCTGTTTTAGGGCCGTTGTGACATAAGCCTTTTTGTTTCTGGCATTTTATCTCCTACTCCAAGTTTGAAGCCCATGAAAGGAAATTACATTTTGGGTCCTTCTTGGCACTGTTGACTCTGGATGGAGGCCATGTTCCCAGGTAGAGGGGCCCCGGTATTCCGGGCCGTCTGTTTCAGAGGGGCTGGAGGTCACGAGTGAAACCCGCAGACAGATTTTGTTGTGGTCACAAAGTGGCCAAGGGTCTGCCAGCCTGAGGCCCCAAAGGCCCCACTGTGTCGCCGAGATGAGCATGATGACAGCCTCCATGTGAAAAGTGGAGGCAGAGTCTGGCCCCTTGTCACGCAGCTGGGGTGGGGGAGAGCCCAGCGGGAACCCGGCATGGGACCCAGTCCCTCCCTGTCCTGTGTGATGGCTGGGGAACAAAACAGCCTCTTCCCATAACACCCATCCAGGGGGCCAGGCCTGTCCTTCTACTCACCACCTGCCCCTCCCCCAGGGCCCTGGCCACCACGCTCAAACCCATTCCCGGAGCACCCGCTGGGTGCAGTGTAAGCCAGTGGCTTCCAGTCCCTCTGGAAGTGCCGTTGTATCCCCAGTGGAAAAGCCGGGCACAGAGAGGGCAGGCAACTTGCTCGCGGTCACAAGGCGGTGGCACGGCCACGCCCAGGTCTGGCTCCCACTTGTCTCGCTCTTGGCCACCTCTGCCCGAGCACCCTGGGCTCCCAGCACCCACTGCCTCTGGCCGCCCCTGCGTGACAGGCCCCTGGGATGCTCATTGTTTGCATCCATGCCCGGCCACCCCTCAACAGTGCTCCGAGCCCATCTGGCCCGAGACTCGCAGACGTGGAAGGGCACCCGGGACCCGTACAGCGGGGATGATGAGCTCCCAGAGGGAAGAAAGCACGGGGGTGGCACGACTGCAGGGACCGGGAAGGGAGGGGCAGCCTACGCCCACCTTTTTGCAACAAACCAGGGAGTCGGGATGTTTCTCTTAGACTTTCGTCCTGAGAAGCCACACAAAGTTCTAAGCCCAGGGTGAGTGATGAAATTTGCCACTGGGAAGTGTCCCCTAGGGGCTGGGTTTCCCCAGACAGAGAAGAGGTGGGGATGCAGGGAGACAAGGCCAGGAGGGAAGACAGAGCATGAGCAGAATCAGGAGGCCAGAGAGGCGATGTCCTCAGGAGGTGGGATTGGCCCAGGGAGCTAGGCGAGCTGGGGGCTCACACTTAAAGGTGGGTTTTTTTAATGCCTTGCAATCGCCTCTGCAAAAAGAGGACGTTTCCGGAATCTTGGTAGAGAATTCAGTGAATGCAAACAATGAGCATCTAATTATGAGTGCGCTCCCCACTAAACTTCACCCCAGCCAACCGGCCCAGGGCAGCCAGACACCCCAAAGGATAATTAGGCACTCGTGCCAGAGCCCGAGGGAGCTGGGGAGGCCAGGGACAGACATCAGGGGAATTTGCCCCGCCCGCCGCAGGCAGGCCGGCCCGCCCAGCCACGGCCCAATGGCGAGGCAGACCCAGCAGCCGCACTGAGCCATCTGGGGCCAGAATTTGGAATGCCACACATAGCAAACAGTTAATAATCAACTGGTCACCCTTATCCACAGGCCCAGAACTCATAGGGCTATAAAATGTGTACAATATCTGCCCCCGACCGGAGGACACATGACATCCAGGGAGCGAACATTGCTCGGTTTCCCCTTTGGACCACCTTGTTCTGGAAAGGCAGGCCGGGGGAGCCACCCTATGGGAAAATGTTCCCTAGCAAACCATTTATCTGGAAAGATTCCCACACACCCAGCTCATCCCCCGCCTCCCAGCCCCTGCCAAGACCCCCTCCCCTGTGGCCACGCTGAGGGGACACATATTCCTTCCCAAGTCGTGTATTTTGTGAGAAAGCCTGGAGCATCTTCCACAGGGAAATGGGCGAGCCAGGGACTGGGTCGCTGGCCCATCCTTTGCCACCTCCCGGCCATCCCGCCTGGACACCTGGGACGGCACTTTCTGCCAGAGCTGCTGACTTTTGTCAATTTATATGCTAATTCCAGAAATGCTTCTTCCTACATTAAATAAAAGCTGAGGAATGTTCCAAAGGTCTGAACAGACTGTACCATTGACAGACAGGGAAAAGCTGCGGAAATTCTGCCCACAGGGGATCCGAGCGTGTGAACTGATTTCAGCACACACACTTGCCTGATTTTCGGCCCACGTGCCCCTTCAGCTGATTTGGCCAAAATAAAACTGCTTTGGCATCTAAAGCCTCCAAGTGCCCATCTCGACCTTGGGGTCCTCTTCCAGAATAACCTTTTGAGAAAGCAAAGATTACAGAACAAACTGGAGGGCTCCGCATGGAGCCTGCACCCCTAGAACAATCCACTGACTCTGAGCATGTCGACATCACCAGGGAATCGTGCCCTGAGCCCAGGCATAGCCCCCGGCCTCCTCGACAGCCTCTTCCCGCACCCCCACCACGCACACGCTGGTGGTGTTCTTCCCACCCTACCAAGACCTTCCGACTTCAGGGGCTCTGCACATTCCGTTCCCCTGCAACCAGGATCGCTCTTCTCCACTTTCTTGACCTGGTTACCCCGATTCATCTCAGCTTAGAGAAGCCCACCCTGACCACCAGATGAGGCCAAGCCCTGCCTATACACCCAGTGGACACTGCTTCTTCCTTCCCGCTGCTCCTCACCATCCCAGGGGAACTTTTTATATACTAATTTGTTCAGTGCCTGTGGCTACCTTCCAATGGTGAGAGCTGGGACAAGGTCCACCCTGTACCCCCAGTGTCTAGAAGAATGTTTGCCATGAAATGCAGGGGGACAAATGGCAGGGGCAGAGAGGAATATTTGGACGGACGGATGGATGGATGGATGGATGGGTGGGTGGGTGGGATTTGGATGGGTGGATGAATGAGGACATAATCATTCATTCACTTAATAATAACACTAATCATAATTAAGAACAACACTAGTCATCAATAACGACTACTCCTTGATCAATAAGGGATCAATAAATGCACGTCACAGCCCGTGGTGGCGCTCCTAAAGGGAAGGAGTGGGAACTCAGGTGGGCATCAGGGGCTCCTCTCCGGGGAACTGAAGTGTAGCCACAAGCCGGAATGTGCGTGAGAGTGGGGAGAGGGTCAGGCAGAAAGAATGCGTCAGTGTCCTGGGCAACCGTGGCCAGTGGCGACAAGCCCAGGGGCTCAGAACAACAGACAGTGATTCTCGCCCCGTCCTGGAGGCCACACTCCCCCCGGCGGCTCCAGGGCAGGCTTCTTTCCACCTCCTCCAGCCTGTGGAAGCTCCAGGCGTCCTGAGTTCGCGGCCGCGTCCCTCCAGCCTCTGCCTCCATCGCCACGTGGCCTCTCCCTCTCTGTGGCTCTTCTCGTCTGTACCCTACAAGGATACTTGTCGTTGGATTTAGAGCCCACACAGATAGTCCAGGATGGTCACTTCTCGGGAACTTGATCGTATCTGCAAAGACCCCCTTCTCCACATAAGGTCACATCCACAGCTTCTGGGCCTGGGACTTGGACACATGTTTTGGGGCCACTACAGAAGTCCTGGGCAAAGCCTGATGGGGGAGGTGGGCATGAGCAGGGGTGACCCTCCCACAGCCTTGAGAAGTGGGGGTCCTGTCTCACGACACAGACAGGGGCCGAGATGGGAGAGGCTGAGTTGTCCAGAGCAGCCCTGCTCACCGTGAGTCCCTAGGCTGGTGCTCAGCAAACCCCGGGACGCGGCGAACAGCATAAACGGCAGGGCCTTCCTCGGTGTTCCCTGCACGAACATAACACCCCAGGCCCTGAAGCACACACCACGAAGGCCATGAAGAACCCCCCACAGGACCTCTTGGCAAGGGGGCCTAAGAGCCCTCTCCTCGTGGGCCCTTGGCTTCCCCAGGACAAGGGGTCTGGCGTGAACGTCTCCAGGTCCAAGAACATGAGGGGCTTGCCTGTCCAGAAACACACTCACTCAAGGCCTTACCCATCTGGTCATTAGCCCTCTGGGCAGGCAACAGGCTCCCTGGGCCTCCCTGCACCCCCCCACGCCAGCCACACACATGCACACACCAGGCGCCTTTCTCCCGCTCTGCCCGGACACACACTTTGCAGTCACCCATGCCAGGATCTTTTCTCCCACCCAGAGGCTGTGGTCCCTGAAAACCCCAACACTGCCATTTGCTGTCCCCCAACCTGCTTTTCTGCGGCCGGGTCCCCACGTAACCAGACACTGCTGCTGTCCCCGCCCTGACCACTCAGCGATCAGGGGCTGGCCCAGGAGCCGTGGCCTCTGCATGGCCCCCAGCAGGAAGACCATGAGAAGGAGGCCAGTCCCCACCAAGGGAGTGGGGGGAGCAGGAGGTCACTACAGCCTCAGACAATCACCCAGAGGCACCTTCCCACAGAGGCCTCACTGGGTGGCCAGGCCCAGGGGCAGAGTCACTGGGCCTCGGGGGAACTGGGCACTTTGGTTTTGCTCTGTGGATCCGGAGGAACTGGAAATGCAAAGGTCCACGCTGGACATACGGAGCCGGGCAAACTGGAAGGGCTTCAAAGAGCCCGGGCAGGCCCAGGCGGCCGGTCCACACTGCCATGGCCAAGCCCAGCCATCTCGCTTGTGGCGCTGGCCCCGAAGGCCCAGGTACCACCCCACCGCCGGCCCCCAGCCCCCAGCCCCTACACGCAGAGCAGGGCCCCCGACGGCCAGCCCCTCCGCAGCGGGCACCTCCTGCCGGCCGAGCACAGGCCCCTGCCTGTGTCAGATATTAATGACCAATGGAGGCAGCTTGGCAGCCCAGGCCTGGCGGGTCTCCAGACCCACCTCCAGCTACAGGAAAGACAAGGGTGGCAAAGTGATCTTTGGCAAGGGACAGCACATTGTCCCACAGCTGTGGGAAAGTGCTCAATGCGCAAACATTTCCTTAAAAACGAACTTACAAGGAAACATTCATGATGGCCTTATTAAATAAAGATCATCAGCCTGGCTTAACGGGCCAATGACCTCAGGCCCCATCGGTGCCTCAGACTCTGGGAGGCAGCCCCGGTCGAGCGTCGCCACACCAAGCCTGTGGCAGTAGGAAGGGGCAGGGCTCAGCGGCATTTTGTTGGGGTTTTACCATCACACACGTTTCCAAGTTGGCCGGGGTGGAAGCCCGTGCCCCTCCCACCCCAAGCACACTGCAGCTCCCGAGGGCTCTGGGCTGGCGGAGGTGGGGAGTGGGCTGTGGGCAGTGGGGGCCCTCTGGGGCCACCGCACAGGAATGTCGGGGACTGGCTCAGTTTCTGAACCTGCCATATGGCCCTGAGTCCAGGGACCCAGGCTGGTAGCCAAGGAGGAACCCTGGGGCTGGGTCCACAGTCCTCCAGGCCTCTGCATGAAGCCATTTGTCAAAGGTGTTTCCCAAAAGCTTCTCTGGAAGGAGCTGCCCTTTGAGAAGTCGGCTTGGGCCTACGCCAGACAGACATCTGGGGGCTCTTGGCAAAAGCGCCAGCCATCCTGAGATCGAAAGTCCCTCCGGGTGTCCCTGCCTTTCCGTGCCGGTGAGCGAGCAGCCGGGGAACCAGAGACTGAGTGAGGCCCGGCTCGTCTCACCCAGACAACAGCCCAGGGTGTGGGGGCTGCCCACAGGTGTGCCCCACTGATCCCCATGTCTCCAAAGATCCCCCAAGACACCACCCTGTTTATTCAGGCATCATTAGCCACTTGACAGAGAGGCCTGGAGTAAGGAGATGCCAAGCCAGAAGGACGGGAGGCCCTGCCGGCTGACGTGGTGTCAGCACCCAGACAGAAAGGTGGTCAGTGCAGGCGTGGGGGACGCCTATGAAACTGGCACAAAGTTAATTCCCCATCCATGGGAGCCCCTTTCTGGAACAGGAAGGGCTGGGCACAAATAAAATGCACACTTTCCATCAACGGGGCATGGGCGCTACATGGCCAGGGTCCTAGTGGCCCCGCTTCCGAGCAGAAGACTGGAACCCAAACTGACCCCGGCATCCGCCTCACCACGGCACCGCTTGCACCTCTGCACTCCGTGACCTCTTTGTGTCCAGCACGTGGCCCTGGGCACACAGGCGCGGGCATCCACCAGGAAACAAGGGCAAGAGACGCCCACTTGTGACGTCCATCAGAGAGGAGACCGTACTCCCCAAAATCCATGCCACCTGGGGCTTCAGAGGGTGGACTTATTTGGAAATAGGGTCTTTGCAATATAACAAAGATGAGGTCACCGTGGAGTGGGGAGGTCTTAAACCCAATGAACGGTGTCTTTCTAAAAAGAGAGACGCACAGAGAGGAGCAGGCCATGAGGAGACGAGGCCGAGGCCGAGGGATACGGCCACAAGCCAGGACACCTGGAGCCCCCGCAGCTGGAGAGGCAGGAGGGACCCTCCCTGGAGCCTCCCACATCTTGATCCTGGAGTTCTGGCCTCCAGACAGTGAGACAAGACATTTCTGTCATTTAAAGCCCCCAGTTAGCGGTATTTCATTACGGCCACCCCGGGAAGTTAGAACCGCATATCAGCAGCCTGTGTTTTGGGGTGGGTCCATGCCAGCCAGCTCCTACCCTGCCGCATGAACTTCCTTTTCTGGCCATATTACCAGTCAACTGGAGATGTTCTGCGCAAAAAAAAAAAAAAAAAAAAATAGGTGCCAGAGCTCCACCAGGGACACAGGCCCCAGGACCTTGAAGGATGGTGTCCTGCTCACAACCAGCCAGGCAGGGTCCTCCCGGGGCCCTACAGCATCCAGCCTGGAGTGCCCTCCCCTGGCCGCTGCCCACCACAGACAGGCTGGAGCTCAGATGCCACCTGAGCACCCTCACAGCCAGCAGTGGGCAGACTCACCACCTTTTAGTCATGAAGCAAAACTATGCACCTGGTGGAAACCAAGACCACGGGGCCCAGACGCCCCCAACACATTCTCTGCACCTCAAAAAGATGTCAGAGGATCTGATCCAAGAGAGGCTGTTTTCCCGGGGGATCTCTGGTGGGGACTGTGAAACCTTCCTCAAGCCCACGGGAGCCCAACGCTTCTTACAGGGGCCTCAGGGGGTCCGGCTGGATCCCACCTGCCGCCAGCCCACGCTGGGCTCTGGACCGGGAATCAGCCAGGTCTCCCCCGCGCCACCGCTGGACCTGCCCCACGGTGACGAGACCCCCGTGGTTCCGAGCTGTCCTCCCTGGGGTGACTCCTAACCCTGGCACAAGGGTGATCCCTCCTGTCCCATGACCTGGCCAGCACTTTGGTGTCTGGAAGCAGCTGGCCCCGGCACGCACAGAATGACGGGGGCTTCATGCCCTCCTCTGTAAGACGGAAGGGAGAATACATGACTGTGTGAGCACGCTGCTGATGAAGAGAGAGCCCCAGGCCAGCACTGGGGGAAGCAGGCCTGGGGGCCTCAGGGTCTGCACCAGGTTTGAGCCAGCACTGCATTTATTTGACCATTTCTCCAAGCACATGGGTTTAGGCGCCTTTTATTCCCCTCCTTGTCAATGTCCCTGGAGCATAAAATGGTGAGCCAGGAACTCGCTGACCTCGAGAGGGGCTGAGCCTGGACAAAGAAGGGGTGGGGCGTGTCCTCTTGTTTCCTCATGGCCTGCCATCCTAGCTACGTCCTGGTGCCACTGAGCCCGCCGTTCCTGGACCTGGGTGCGCCTCGTGGAGCCCCATCCCTCCCTCCAGGGCACAGGGACAGGAGCTGAGCCACCAGGTGACAGTCAGTCCCCATGGGGTCTTCCAGGCCACTTGTGGTCTAGCACCTGTGGGACTAGAGAAACCAAACTCGTGTCCTGGACCCTGTTCCTCTACCAGCCAGGTAGGATGGCTTGTGAGCCCAGGCGCCGTTGACAACAGACTTCTCCTGCAAGAGGTTCAGCAGACCCCACATCTGAGCGCAGGACCAGGGACCCTCCTGGCCTGACCCTACCTGGGCCAGGTGGCCACACACATCCCAGGAATGAAAGGACACACTGGGGGGCTTCCCTCTCTCACCTCCACCCCCTGGCTGCTCAGAGGGGGACTTGGAGGCTGGACACAGGGTCAGGCATCCATTCACTCGTCATTCATTTGGCCAGCAGGTGCTACAGAGCACATACTGTGTGCCAGGCAGCATTCTGGGCACCAGGGACTCAGCAGTGAATAAAATAAAGTCCTCACCCTCATGGAATTTATATTCCAGCGAGAAGAAGCAACAGACAGATAACCCCCAAACTATAAGCGACCCCAGACCATGGGAAATACCAAGGAGAAAGTCAAGTCAGGTGGCGGAAGGGCTTCTGAACCTAAGGTTGGGGCATGATGGGGTATGCAAAGGCCCTGAGGCACGTGCTCATGGAGGGTCACGCTGAAGGGACCTGAGAGGCAGGTTTCTGGGGAAATAAGGTGCGTGAAGGGAGTACCCACAAAAAGTAAGGTGTTTTGAACCGTAAGAGACCACCCAGGAGGAGCCCAGCCCTGCTCTAGGCATCCAATGCAGGTATCTCGTGCCAAGGGGACCGAAGTGCCCCACCCGGAGAGAAGGGGCTGCAGGCTGCCTCCACAGTGGCTCACAGGAGGGCCTGGCATAGGACCACTCCAGACCCACCCAGAGGAGTCCCCGTGGCCAGAGTGGGCTGTGCGCCACCCTGCACTGCAGGCAGTCTACTGGCTGGGTGGGAGGCCGTGGCCCACTGCACTAAGCAGTCACGCCGTCTCCCCTCCGGCAGGCAGGTTTACTCTCCATCCCATAGCCTGCAATTCAGTTAATGTCTGTGTGGGCCCAGCAGTGGCCCAGAACACTGCCACCACCTGGGTCCCCTGGCATCCCCTAGACCAGTAAGAATGGCAGAATGAGTGATAACAGCAGGGGCTGTGAGGCCAGAGGAACTTCCCAGCGTAGGCCCGGGGTCAAGAAAGGCTGTGGGAGTAGGAGACACCTGTGCAGACACCCAGACTGGTAACCGCCCACCCCCCCACCCCCCCCACCCCCCCCCACCCCCCCCCCCCGCGCCGGGCCTGGTGGTGGAGTTGGGGCGGGGGGA
>JAQQAC010006904.1:3918014-3933779 GCA_029783875.1 Phataginus tricuspis | reverse complement strand
CCCCCCCCCCCACCCCCCACCCCGGCGCAGGGCCTGGTGGTGGAGTTGGGGCGGGGGGAGCCTCTGGGGGACACCTGCTGCTGGAGCTCTGCTGCCCTCCGCTGGCAGGCCCAGGAACTGCGTGTGTGTCTCCAGGTGTGTGTGTCCTACCTGGCCCTCTACCTGGCCCTACCTCCAGATGCCCAAGGCCTCTGTCTTGGGCCTCACCTGTATGCAAATCACCTCTGGGGCCCCCACCCAACTCCCAGCAGGGCAGCATAAAGAATCTGCATTTCCTGTCACCAAAGCTGGATCTGTGGGTGTCGGGTGGATTAACAAGGTGCCTGCCCCAGGCCCACAGGAAACCCTTCCCCAGCTGGGCCCGCACAGGCATGGAAGCCCGCCCGCACGAGCTGGTTCTGCACACAGGCGCTGCCTCACTGGTGCCCACCTCCTCTGTGGGGTGGCGCTGCTTCGCACCATCTTGGGGGCTTCTGCAAAAGGTGCCCACCTCACCCCTGAAACAAGGGGCGCATCAGGAACCCAGCACCTGTGCGTGGACCTGCGGGTGGCAGGGAGGTGCCCAGTGGTAAGGGAGGCCAGCCAGCACCTTAGCACTGCCCATCGGGTGCCAGGTGATGGGAGCAGCACCCAGGGAGCTCACGGAGCCCCACTCCTCTCCGTGCCCCTTATCATCACTAGGGAGCCGCACAGACACATCAGGCAGCAGGGCCGCGAGGAAACAGCAGCATGGCACCAGGTGTTTCTCCATGCCTGAACTCCTCAATGTCCCAGGCGTCCTCCCCGGGTCATTCCCACCCCATATCACCACCAGGAGACTCAGGCCAGAGAGCAAGTCACAGAATGGGGTCCTGCATTGGTCCCAGCCGGGCCAAGCCCTCCCCTGGGTCACCTCCAAGCCTGCTCATCCCCTATGCTCTGCTGTCAACAGGCACACCTGCCCAAGTGGGCATCCTCTGAGGCCCCCAAGCCACTTCAGCTTATAAAGCCACAGCAGGATGGCTGGGGCCCCACGGGGGCCAGGACACGTCCCACCCTGCAGCCACATGCATCCCCGATGCAGACTCAGCCTTGGAGCCACAGCCTCCAAGCAGGCCAGGAGAGATACCCTCTCCGGCAGTCCCTGGGCTGCAGCCCTCAGGAGCCCCCGGGCCAGGTGCCTGCGCTGTTCCAGGAGTTGCTCTGGGTCACCCCTTTAAGAGCAGCAAGGGACCAGCGGGGCGTGACACCATCCGGCTGAGCGCTGATCCCACTGCGCGGGTCTGAGCTACCTGGCCTCGTCTTCCAGTATCTCCTCGAGCCCAGCAAAGAGCTACCAAGTTAGCAGAGCTTGTCAGGGGCGTGTGAGGGTCCTGGGGCCACTGTGGCAAACGTCACAAACAGGCAGCTCAGAACGACAAACTGATCCAGGGTCTGGAGGCTGGAAGTCCAGAATCAAGGGCTGGGCGGGGCCGGGCTCCCTCTAGAGGCTCAGGCGAGGGTCCTTCCTGCCTCCGCTGCAGGGGCTCCGGGTTCCTGGGCCAACCCACAGCCTCTGCCTCTGTCTCCCCAGGGCCCCTCCCCGGTGTGTCTCTGTCCCTCTTCTCATACCAGCACCTGTCATTCTACCGAGGGCCCATCTGAGTGCAGTATGAGCTCAAGACCCTGAACACAACCACATCTACAAAGACCCTATTTCCGATGAACTCACCTTCCTAGGCTGTGGGGGTGAGGACTGGACGCCTCTTGGGGGGTCACCACTGATCCCATTGATCGCTGCTGATGGACGCAGGGCCGCCATCCCCAGTCGGCACCCCCTTTGCAGTGACCACCCAACACCCTCCCCTACCCCCTGCCTGGCACTTCTCCGGTGAGTCCTCATGGCAGGAGGGGGAGGATACACACCCTGTGCCCATCACCACCGGGAACAGGAGGCCCTTAATGTCTCCCCTTCACGCACACCTACCCTCCTTCCTTCTGTGTCCGTGAAGAGCCGGACAGCGTACGAGGGCTTCCAGAATGCACATTCGTTTTGGAGCTGACGTGCCGGTGAAAACCGGAGAGGCTGAGCTGGCCGCGGTCTGGGTGTGCCTCTGCGTAGCTGCGCCCCAGCACTGTGGCACCAAAGCCCATGAGTCCCTACAGCCTGGCGCCAAGCTCTGCGGCAGGGCTCCCTTCCCCCCAGGGTGTGCCCCAAGGAACGGGAGAGGAGGGAGACCTCACCGCCTCCCCACGCTCTCCCACCCCCAGCCGCAGACCCTCCAGGACCTGGGACCTGGGCTGCCTCCAGTCTGTCTGTCTGTCTATAACAGCACCCTCTTGGCAGCCCTCTCCCTCTGCCTCAGTTTCCCTGTCTGCAAAACAAGGGCGTCAGGCTTGATGACCCCTGAGGCACACCCAGACCCGAATCCTACCACCTCTGGCACTTCCCTGGCTGAGAAATCTGACCCAGAGCTGCCTTCTCTGAAGGTGCCAGGCCCCTCCCGCCCCTTGACCGCATCCATGGCCAGGACAGGATCCCATCTTTCTCCTAAGTGATTAAAAGGAGCTTGTGAAGGCACCCAGGTGGGGCAGGTGCAACCTCCGGACACTGGGAGCCTATTGGCCTCCGTGACCCACCCCCAGGGGCCTGGGCTGCGTCCCCAGGTGGCAGAGGTGGGACTGATGGGGCCTCTGAGGAGGTCTCTAAGAGTCCAGGTACAGGTGGCCCACCAGGTATCACCAAGTGCCCAGCACTGGGCAGGGAGATAAGCGGGGAGGGGCCCAGACCCAGGCACCACCTCAGGTGCCCTGAGCCACTTTGGATAGTGGCTGAGGCAGGAGAAAACCGTGGGGAGCCCAGCCCACCCCAAAGCACACCTCACTGTGCCTCACCTCCCACCTTCCGCGGCCGCACACAGAGCCCACCGGGACTGTAAGGACCCTCCCATGTGCACGCAAAGGTCCTGCAAGTCTCACCCAGAGCAGCAACATTCACTGTACAAATCTCTACCTGGGCATGTGGCGCTGGCCCTCTCACGCCCATGCACCGTGGGATGCCAACAGAGAATTACCAGGCCGGGTGGCCTTGAGCAAGCTACCCGACCGCTCTGTGCCTCTGGTTCCTCATCTGTCAGCCGCGCCGCAGCCAGTGACTTCCCTAGGTTAGGGACATCACTGCCCTGCTCTCAGGTGCCCACAGAACCACCCGCAGAGAGCCTGCGCTCCCACAGGGAGCTCTTACGCCCCATTATCACCATCATGCTTCTGAAAGCCCCTTTACGGGAAACCAACTGCCAACAGCTTGTGTGTTTGCTGCTTTGAAGAGTAGAAGGTACTTTTGCACCCTTCATCCCATGGGGCCCCCACGATGAGCCCTGGGAACATGCAGATGACGAAACAGGCTGGGAGGCTGCTGCAGGTCGCCTTCCCAGAGCCGAGTCCCAGCGGGACTAGCCATCCCCTGAAGCAGGGCAGCTCCCTCCGCCCAGGCCAGGCGCCACCCAACACACCTCCACCCCTGTGGCGGTGCCTCCCAGGGCCTGGTGTGGGATTCGGCTCACCAATAAGAAATCAGCTGCCTCCTCTGAAGAAACCTTTTCCCTTTTCCCAAAGGCTGCCGGGAAGCTCTGAACTGGCCTATAGCTGTAGAGTCCTCAGGCATCTGAGCAGCCTCTTCCTCCTCCTCCTAGCCCAGGCTTTCCTGTTTCCATCCCACATCACGTCCATGCCTGGTATGTAACAGCCCCCAATACCGAGTCATCGAGTGAATGCTAGTGTCTGATATAAGACCCCTCTGTTCTTCCCAGTACTCAATGGCATGAATAGCTACACATTCTTTTGCTCACAGATAGCCACTGGGCACCAGCCATGTGCCAAGCATCGCCAGGCCCTGGACAGAGGAAGGAGCAGAGACCCCACTGCCTCACAGGGTGGTTGCAGGAGTAGGAAGGAGAGCACAGGATCGCAGAGCAGAGGGTGGGCGGCCAGGACCCCATGTGTGCCCAGGGTCCCTGCCACACCACCACACCCAACCTGAGACTGGGCAGGGCTCTAGACTCACTCTCTACAGGTGGGAGAGAGGGAAGCGAACTGCCTGGGCCGGCCTTTCTCCACGTGTGTGCTCTGTACCCAAAGCAGCCTCATCTGGGAACTTATTAAAGGTGCAGCTTCTCGGGGCCCCACCCAGACCACAGACATCAGAAGGTGGGGGCGCTTGAGCAAGTCCTGCCCCAGTCCTCCGCAGGGCCTCTGGTGGTACAGCCCACCCACGTCACAAGTCCACGTGCCGTTAGCTGCAAGGAAAATGTAAAGGCCAGGGAGGTGGGTACATGGGTCTGGCTCACCTGGCGACAGGTGTTGCTGGGGCCCGGGCACAGATTAGCCAACTGCTGGGGGCCAGGGCAGCAGCCGGGCCCCCGCAGGTGTGGGCCAGCCGCCCGGTGGCTCAATTGTGTCAGCCAGGAGAATAGCTGGGCCCCGACGTGATCAGAGGGCGGGGACACTGCCCTCGTGCCTGCTGGCCACTTTGATGTGGGGCGTAATCAAGCCCCACGCCCCCTTCTTTAATTTTTAAGAGCAGCATGGTGTGCTTGCTTTCCACTTTTTTTAAAAAACAAGGAATCGTTCTAACCTTTTAATAAGAACCACCAATTATCTCTGAGGCAGGAAACCAAACCCTGGCTGTTTTGGTGAAAGACAAGATTCCTCCCCGCATGCTGAGCAGATGAGGCCACATGAAAGGCCCAGGCCGCTCGCCGAGTCCACCCTGTGAGGTTCCAGCAGCAGATTGGGTCCAGGGCCTGGACCCTGTCCAGCTGCCAGCCTGGGGGCGGCCCCAGCAGGCAGAGGACCTCGAGTGCCATGCTGGTCCTCCGTCCAGGGGCTGGTCCTCCGTCCAGGGCTGAGGCCGCGCTGGCCCCTAGGGGTGCAGACTCTCCCTGCCACCCCAGCCCCTGCCCTCAGCTCCAGGCTGCTGCCTCTCCCCACCTTTAAGCCAAGGGTCCAGCAACTCTTCTCCCACTCCTGCCCCACCAGGGCGCCCCCTGCACCCTGAATCTTCCCCAGCAGCCCACACAATTGTCCCATGCCAGTAACCACGGTTTTCTTGACCCCGCTTGCCCCCCACTGTTGCGCCCATTCTGCTGCTCCCCCTTGCAGCAAACTTCCCTGTCCACGCTCATTGTTTGCAATTCCTCCCCTCTTATCCTCCTTTTGTTATAATACAAAATTTGGCATGTGCAAAGGGACACATGTAACATGTACATTATAAAGCTTAATAATAACCATGAAGCACACCCAGGCTGGGAATGAGAACGTCACACACTTGCACACACCTGTGTGCTCCCCATCCTGCCTCCCCAGGGGGTGACTGCTCTGCTGGATTATAGGCCCACCGTGCCCCGAGTTTTGTTTTCAAGGATTGCTACTGCCGGTGTGTACATGCCCATCAGTGTCTTACCTTTGGCTTTGAATTCTATATGAATATCATGCCGTATGGAGTCTTCTGGAACTTGCTTTGTTCACTGTCTTGCCAATGGGTTTCAGCCTCGGGTAAGTTCGCTATAGATTCAATGTGACCAAAGAAATTGACAGCAAAACGTTCTTTGCAGTGAAAGGGTTTACTACCTGGCTTGTTCTCCGGGCAGTAGGTCGAGCACTAGCATCTCTGCCTCCGCCCAGAGCACCGGGCCGAGCTCTCTATATAGCACAGTAATAGCTTATTGCCTAAAGGTGTGGAAGCGGTACCCTAGCAAAAGACCACTTACATCAACAGGTGGTTTAAATTCAGTGAAAATCCTGTCCATAGGAACCCCAACTTCCCCCCACTCACTCAACATTGTGTTGCTAAGATCCCCTCCATGTGGTTGTTTATAGCTAGAGTTCATGTGTTCACTGCTCCGTGATGCTCCATGGTATGAATTGACCTGATGTACATAAGGACCTTTAAGTGTCCCGCTTTCGGCTTGTACAGCCATTGCTCTTTTGAACAGTCTGCCACCTGGCACACACGGGAGGGGGCTTCTCTCCGGTACGTGCCTAGCTGGAGAATGAAGTTTATGTCACATTCAACTACAATTAAAAAACACTGAATTATTCTCCCAAGAGACTGCATCCAAGTTAACTCCTTCCAAGTGTACATAAACATTCCAACCATACAAATGGTCAGACTTCTTCAATTTTGACAAGACAGTGACACTGAAATGTATGTCGAGGTGGTCTTCCTTTGCATGTTGCTAATGACTAGAGAGACGGAGCATCTTTTCATGTACCTACAGGACTAGGGTATTTGATGTTCTGTGAAAAGACAGCCCCAGCCCATTTTTGCTCTTGGTTTGTCTGTCTTTTTCCTGCTGATCTGTAGTTCTTCTTGTGTCCAGGTATCTATTACAGATATTCTCTCAGGTTGTGGCTTGCCTACCTTATGGCACCTTTTAAAGAAAGAAGCTCTTGATTTAAATGCACTGAGTTTATCGGTATTTTCCTTTTTGTTCTTTAAATGTTTAAAAGTTTGCCTTTGACATTTGACCTTACCCCATCTGGGATGTAATTTTGTTAGGTGTGACATCAAGACCTAATTTCATTCCTTTTCCACAGATTGGAATTTGGCAGCATTTACTGGATAATACATCCTTTCCCCATGATTTTCTGCTATTCGTCAACCCTCACCTGTATGTGCTCCTCCCATTGGGTGTGGGCAGAACCTGGGACTGACATAGCAGTCGCTGCTGGGGCAGGTGGTAAGTCTATGGCTCAGCTGATTTGAAGGAAGGGAGATGATGCTTGTGAGCAGGGCCTAATCAGGTGTGCCTATTAAAGGCCAGGGCAAGGGGTACAGGGGATTCACCTTGCAGCATTCTCTGCTATTGACTGGAGGGGGGGAGCCATGCAGCAGAGAACACGGGCAGTGTCCAGGCCCTAAGAGCAGCCCCCCTGCAACAGCCAGCAAGCAGGCAGGGACCTCAGTCCTGTGACCTCACGGAATTCAGTAACAACCTGAATAAGCGCAGAAGTGGACTCCAGCTGAGAATCTGGGAGGAAGGCAGCCTGACCAATGCCTTGAGCAGAGGGCCTAGCTGAGCCTGCCTGGACTTCTGACCTGCAGAACCACAAGCTATTTGAGTAGGGGGTGTTTTCAACTGCTATGTGGTAATTTGATACACAGGAATAATAAACTAAAGCATTCTCTATTCAAGTCTACAGTCATGGATTTTAATGAAATTCTGTACATAGGTCTTGAACATCACTTGTTCAACTTATTTTTAAGGACCTTGAGGATTTAACTTTTAAACAGTATTTTTTTATTAAGGTATCATTGATAATACTCTTATGAAGGTTTCATAATATAAAAATTCTTAAACAGTATTTTTATATTATCTTTTAAACTTATGAGTTTGTTACTAGTGTTTAGAGAAAGCAACTGACACGGTGTATTAATCTTATAACAAGCCATTTTGCTGAATTCTTACTATGTTTGATAATTTTGGCTTTTCTATGTACACAATTGTATTATTTGTGAATTGAGTTACATTTCTTCTAATGTTATATATTTACGTATTTATTCCTTTGGTCTTAAAGAGCTGGCCAGTTTCTCCAGTAAAATGGAGATTTTGCTGCTCCTAATTTTCAAGGGCCTAACAGTACCATCTCCCCACCTGAAAAGCTCTTTCCTTGAGGGTTATTTGGAAGGGGTCCCAGAGTGCCCAAGTGGGGTGAGGCGGTGGTGGTGGGAGGCTGACTTACAAGGGACTCGATCAAGTGAGTGCACAGATTAAGGAGAATGGGAACCACTCAGAGAAAAGGAGTGACAACTACGGAGAGCAAACTAGAATGTGCCCTGTGGCGCTGGGCTGCAACGGAGGGTGTTCGTGAAATCTCACAGGTGCCAATAGATGAGAGACAGGTGAGGTAGATATTGATGAAGTAGATACAGATGATGCATGGGTGGGCGGGTGCGTACACAGATACGGATAGACAGACAGACATCCGCACACACCCTCTAGCTCTGTCCGAGAGAACCTGGGTGCAGCAGTACCTCAGCAGAGCAGCAAGCGCACATCACACCTGCACCCTGGTTCCCGGATGCTACTGGCTTAAAGGAACAGGAGTCCTTGGAGAAATGGCTCATTACTGGGCTGGGGCAGAGAAGGTACAAGATGAGCCCAGAACATCTTTTCGTGCCAGAAAGCAAAGAAACATTCAAAGGATGGTAGCAACAGAGCCAACAGACACAAACTAGATGCTGCGGCTGCCACGGGCCAAAAGAGGACGATTTAAGCATGAAATGAAATACAGTAACAGACCACAACCCGCTGGGCTAGAGGAAGCATGGCGCCTGCCAATGGAAGCAGGTGGGGGGTGGGAGGTAACTACAGAAGTCGAGGAAGAACAGGATATTCACATAATCCAAAGTACCTCCCCGCTCATCCACTATGGAGGGACAAAGACTAACTTTATGCCGGGCAGTGTGGCAGCCACAACCCAGTGCCCGCCAGCTGTGGGCCAGCCTCAAATTGCACACCACCTGCCAGGCCACACTTCCGTCATATTCCTGCAAAGACCGTAGAACCTGAAGCCCATCACGAGGAAACCTTACACTAACCCAGTTTGGGAGCCATTCTGCACAATCACTGGCTGATTTTTAACAGCATCAAGGTCACCTGTGGGGAGACTGCAGCCATGACCCCAGAGGCCCAAGGGACAGGAACTAGAGGCTCATAATGGGGCCACCAGGCGAGCTGTGAATGGGGGGGGACCACGGCCCTCCCGGGCTTCCTGGTGGTCTGTAGGAGGGTGTCCCTATTTGTTGGGAGACTCCCTGAAATGCGGAGGGTTAAGGGGACCAGCAGGGTGCAGGGGATCAGAACCACAACTCACTCTCCAGGGATTTAGGAAAAAGTTATTTAATGTGCTTGTCACTTAGATCCCCTGTTTGCGGTTGCTTCCATGGTATTATTAAACAGTCTGCAAACTGACTGCTCCCAGTCACCCCAACTTTGGAAATAGCAACTTCGTCCCTTGGGTTTCTGCAGTCAAATCCTGCATGTGCTCCCCACAGGGGAGGGGGCTCGGCGCCTCCATGGGGAAGGCGGGTGCCGCCTGGGAGAGCCTGTTCTTCCAGCCCCTCCATCCAGGGAAAGCTGGCAGATTCAAGGGATGGGGGCTCACTGCTGAGGCTCTGGGCTGGAGGCCCAGAGCTGGGCAGGGTGGGAAACCAGACCCTCCCCACGTGGAGGCTGCAAGTGCCAGGCAGGTGGGAGGGTTGGTGCCCACCCAGGTCCCTGCCTCACCCATGCTCCCAACTCTCAGCCCATCAGTGACCCAAGGCCCTGCCCCTCTCTGGTGTGTGCAGCCCAGCGTTCAGGCCGCAGACACCCACGTCACCCTGCTCCACTCACGGCCCCTTTGCTGCTGGTCAGACCTGCCCTGCTCTGACAGCCCTCCCAGGTGAGCACCAACCCTTCTCAGCCCCTAGGCCAGCCCCTCCTCCACCGGGCCAGATGCCCCCTTCCAGCTTCCTGCCGACACCCAGGCCAGGGCTCCCCAGTCCATGAAGACAGGCTGGTCCAGGCCCCTGCCCTAGACTCCTACTGCCTTCCTAGGGGCAGTGATACCAGCTCCAGGCGTCAACTTCTGCCACTGCGCTGGGTGGCGCCCAGGTCCAGCAGGGCTGAGCTCCCGCGCCTCATGGTCAGCCAGGCCCCCAGGAGGCGAGAGGAGCCCATCAGAGCTGCGAGGGTTTATCTTAAAGTTTCAGACACACATTCCTTCTGAAACAGATCTTCTCCAGAGCCGCTGAGGTGGCCCCGAGCTCCACAAGCACCAGCAGGGACGGGGGCATGGGAACACTGCAGCCTGCAAACCTCACCAGCCCAGCCCCCTTTCACCAGCAGCCGAGCCCCAGCCAGCCTTGAACTCAGCCGCAGTTCTGGCTTGGACGAAGGCTCAGAGGCCACCATTTGGAACTGACAGAGGAAACTGATGCCCCCCATGGCATCTGAGAGGCCCCAGCTTATGGTCAGAAGGCAGCAGCTCGATGGCTTGTTACCCCTCCCAAGGACAAAGCCAGCCTCTCTGAACAGCAAGCCCAGTGCAGGTTGTCCAGAATTATCTGCTGTGCGACACTAAAGAAGACATGGCTCCTCGGCACATAAGCCATGTCGGCAAGGCAGGGGACCCTGGGGGTCAGAGCTGGGGGCCTGCACCAGGGCGAGGCTGAGGGCATAAGTCCCACCAGACAAGTGTCCACTGGAGCCAGGCTCACTCCAGTGGACAAGCCTGCAGCCCAGACAGTGAGGCCTGGCTTCCGGCCTCGGATCACAAGGGCAACAGATGAAGCAGGCCTCCAGTGGGCTTGCGACCTATCCCTGGGGCACACCAGGTCCAGCTCACATGAAAAGCAGACACCCAACCCAATCCTGCCACTATATGGCATCCAGGCCTGGGGGTGGAGGTTGGGGTGGCGATACAGGCTGTATGGGCAGCCCGAGGGGTGGGCCTCCCCAGTCCCGAGGGCAGGGCACTGGGGGTGCAGGCTTCTAACCCACCACACAGTGAGGTCCTCCCCATTCTGTGAAGGCAGCCTGCAGAAGGGACAGATCTGGGGTATCCTCACTGCTCCACAAAGGTCCCCAAACCCAAGGGATATCAGGCAAACATGCAGGATTTCAGGTGAACTCCAGGATCGGAGACTGCAATGTGCACGTATGCCTAAACCATTGCCAGGAGTTACAAACCCCAACTGCTGGGTCTCATGATGTTTTAGAAGCCGTGTTTGTAGTTAAACTTTCCTTGAACCCCTTTTCCCAGACAAGCTGGGAAAGATGCAGACCATGTCCATTATTTCCCCTTCCGTGCCCACAACAGACACTGCTACTCGATCCAGGCTTTCTTTTCCATGAAGATTCCAATCCTTCTCAACAGAGACCTCCAGGAGCTGCCATCACTCAAGTTGGCACTTGAAATGAGAAAAACATTTGCCAATCTAGAGCTACAGGGGCTCCAGCAGCGACGTGGCATGCCACACATCGCTCACTTTCTCCTCCTCCCCGTCCTAGGCCCCTGGGCCACACACCCTGCAGATACACAAAGTAGGGCCACCACTGGCTTATATATCCCTTTATGCAACTTAAAAAAAGGTGACTCTGCCTGGGTGGACAGCCCTTTGCCAGGACACACCCTCGCAGCCAGATACCCTTGTGCAGTGCATAAACTGAACAACCTTACTTGGCAGCCCAATTCAAGAAGGAGTTGTGCCCAAGAATGACCACCTCATTCTTGGCAAGACTTATTGATGAAAATTATTAGCATTCTAATCAACAATGCAGCACACACTCATATGAGCTGTAACTTAATAAAACAGTGAAGATTCTCTTCATGTAAAACCCCCAGGATGACAACCTTAATGCCCCAGAGAGATGCTGGTTGGCCTATACAGGGCCCGTTTGGGCCTCTGGTCCCTGAAGGCCACCAGCAGTGAAGGCACCATGGAAATGGCAGGGCAGGAGAGGAGGCCTCTGCTGCTTGCTTTTCACTGTCTCCAAAGTCCCTGTGAAGTCACCCTCTTTCCATATCTGGAAAGTAAGAGTCTCCCTGAAGCAGCTTACAACAGAAAGTGGTGCAGTGTGGACACAGCCCAGAGCCGGTTGCCATCCGAGAGGCTGGTGGGGGTGGCGGTCCTGCCTGCTGTGAACCTGGGCCTCTGTTCTCGGTCTGGCCTCAGGGCGCAGAGTGGTTCTATCCAAGGGAAAGCCCTCCTCGGCGGCCGCTGCCTCTTCCCATGTGCGCCTCTCTGGAGACCACATTGGCACCACATCCCCAGCCAGGAAGGTGCCCCTGGACGTCACCTGCACAGCTGCAGGTGCGGATGGTGGCTCAGCATCTCCATCAGCTCCTCCTCCGTCGGCTCCTCCAGGACTTCCCTGTGGAGTCAGGGAAAAGATGCCCAGGGCGCACTGGACGGAAAGGCCCTGGACACCTCCAGAGGGGCGGCAAGCAGACCTAAGGACACCTGGGGACACCCCGTGCAGGAGCACGGGTCATCAGACTCCTGCAGAAGGAAGCATGGCAAGGACTGGGGACACAGGGACGCGGATCCACCTTTTGGGCGTCCACATGCTGCTCTGAGAAGCCCAGGCGCCTGTGTGCCCATCCAGGGAGGCACAACGACACGGCTAGTGCTCTCGGAGGGAACCTGGCTGCCTCTGGGACGGCCGCCACTTTCCTGGACTAGTAGAGGAACTTCAAAGGTATCAGGGAGAAAAGAAAGGCGAGGTTTCCTCAGGCCACCTGTCCACACCCATGAACAGGGTCACCTGGAGACTAAAGGACCTGAGAATGCTTCCTTCAACGTGCTCAGCGCAGGGCAGGACAGAGTTCGCGGACTACCCAGCAGAGAAGCAAAGGGAGCCCGGCACAGAGCCCAGATGGGGGCTGGGGGAGGGAGACAAGGGGCCCGGGGGGGGCCCGGGAGTGTCACTGTCACTGAGGACACCCTCCCCTTGCCCCGGGGGGCTGAGAAGAAGCCCATTCCCCAGCCACGCACCTAAACAAGAGCTCCACAGTCATCTGAGCAGTGGCCTCTGGGTCCCTGGTGAGTGACTGCAGGTGACTGCGGCGGTCCCACTTGTGAAGGAAGTTCTGGCAAGAACAGGGGAAGGGTATGAATGCAGGGTCGGCCTAGTGTCCACTGCAGGGAGCTAGAGGCCCATCCTGGACACCAGGGTCCCAGACACAGCAGGGCCCCCAGCTTCTGCAGGACCAGATGCCTGCTGGCCCTCCTCCCCTGCCCTGGGGGCTGGGGACCCCACAGGGCAAACAACAGGGGCATTCCAGGGGGCTCCCAGAAGCCAGGGCGAGCAGTGCAGAGCCCAGGGGAAGGAGGGGCCTGGGCTCGGGGCCCCCCGGACCCAGCGCGGCCTTTGCCAACCACAGTCCCCAGCAGGCTGGGGCAGTAGCCCCACGCCCATCAGCAAGTTAGGAACTACCACGGAGACAGCCCGGGCAGGGACCTAGTACCTCCAGAATCAGAGCGAGAAACAGGCTGACCCAGATGACAGATGACACCAGCCACCACAACACAAAATAGATCTTCGACCACCTGGGGAGGACAGGAAGTGGCGGCCGGGCCACCGTGAGATCACGCCCATAACAGAAGCATGGCACGTGTGCCACAGCCCCCGGGGGGTCTTGCCCAGGAATCCTGCTATTATTATGCACATTTTAGAGATGCCCCAACCGAAGTTTTAGAAACATTCAGTGAGCTGCCAACGTAGCCTGGCCAGCAGGAGGTGAAGCCAGGATCTGACCCGGGACCACCTGCTGGGGCTGATCTGAGCTCAAGCTCCAGGCTAAACTGTGCTCCGCCCACCCCCGGGGGCCCATCCCCAGAGGCCCTCGCCCCTCCCACCCCGCGCCCCCAGGAGGTGTGAGCCTAGAGTCCTGGCAGGGGCAGTGTGGTGCCACAGCCCTGAGGCGGCCGGGAGGAGACCCAGGACGGGCCACTCACGGGCCTGCGTAGCGGCGATAGGCGTCCAGGAACACCTGCCAGTTGTTCACCACCATGACGTTCCACAGAGTGATCAGGGCGGCCTGCGGGGCAGCAGATGAGGGTCCATGGGGCACAGAAGGCAGGGAGAGCCGGTCCCGAGCGGCAGGGGGCGCGGGACTCACCGCGAAGTCGTCAAAGTTGTTGGCCCAGTACTCCAGCTGCTCGAAGCTCCCGCAGGGCGCCGAGACGTTGTCAGAGGCCAGGCTGGGGACACGATAGGCTGGTTGAGGGCCGGGGCGCCCCGCACAGCCTGGAACCCCTATGTACCGCTGACAAAGGCGGGAAAAGGAGAAATGCCCCCTGGGCTGGGAGGTGCTATGAGGGCAGCAAGGGGACAAGAGACCAGAAGCTGAACTTCTAGGGCGGCGGGCAGCTGGAGGGGCCTTCTCCCAGCCCCAAGCCGCCGCGGGCTCTGCAGTTCCAGGCCTGACGTCACACAGCCGCCTGCCAGCACGCGGCTCAGCCTGAAGGCCCAATAAGGGGCAGCGGGGGCGCTGCTCTGAGCATTCTCAGTACACACTCTGGGTGAGGGCCTGGTGGGGAGCGGAGGGGAGGGGAGACGGGGAGGGGCGGAGCAAAGGAAGAAGGAACCAGGAGGCCCCCAAAGCGGACCCCACACACCCAGCCCCTCCCCTCCACCCCTCAGGCGCCACCTCACCTGCTGTTTCCAGGAGCCACAACCACACCTTGGAACAGGCTGATGCCAACAATGGCGAAGACATAATACACCACCTAGCGGGGCGGGGGGGAAGGCCGGTCAGCACCCAGCCCCAGCCCACTCAGACTCCACAAAGCTGGGCTGAGGCTGAGGCCTGCACCCAGAGGGGGCCCCAGCCCTGGCCGCTCCCCTGGGGGCCTCTGGGGTTCTGCTCCCAGGTACCCCTCCTGGCCACCAAGCTGCCCCAAAGGGAAGGAGGGAGGGCCAGCCAGGAGAGCCCCAGAGATAAACTGGGGGCCAGGACTGGCGTGAGTACCGGCCCCCTAGCTAAGGACCCAGCGCCTCTGGGTCAGGTGTCTGGAGAAGGGCAGGGGGGAACTGGCCAGGCCCATCCAGAAGGTGGCATCCAGGGAAGGCAACCAGGTAGCCCCATGCCAGCCAGGGGAGGGGCTGCCAGTGGCCTGGCCTGGCCCTTACATGCTCAGGGGACAATGGTACACACCCCAGGCTAACCCAGCCGCTCCTGGGCCTGTTTCCTCCACTGTGCCAGCAGGGGTCTGGATGGGCAGTAGCTGATACAAGTGCCTATATCAACATCCTGTGTCGGGCCCATAGTGCCTCAGGCCCCCCATCCCAGGCAGCTTCCCACCCCCGTGATGTTCAAAATAAAGGTCCCAAGCGCCGCAGGTGGCACTCTGCAGCCAGTCAGTGGCTCGCCTGCCCCCGCCTGCCCAGCCTCGTGCTGAAGCGGCACCAGGGGACCGAGTCAACACCCCTCAGAGGGGCAGCGACACCAGGGCTCTCCCGCGACCGTGGCTGCGAGTTCCTGACATCCCTGAGTGAAGAGAGTTGGCCAAAACCCCACCGGGGTCATGTGGGCTCTCGGGGGTCCCTGGTACCTCTTACACTATTTTTCACCAGTTACTCAACATGGCCCATGACCCAGAAAACGTGAGGGATTTGACAGTGGCCAAGAGGCTCTCTGGTGGGGAGAGGGAGGTGGTCAGGCACAGCCTCCAGGAGGAACGGGCACCTGACTTCCTGTCCGCCCCGGGCTTCCTGGACAGGAACCACAGCTGCAAACACAGGAGGGATGCTTCCCCCAGCAGGACAGCCCCCCAGCCCCGTGGAGACGCTCCCCGCCCCAAGGCCACGGCTCCAGTTCCGCCCCACAGCCAGCACAGGCCTCACTCACCACCAGGATCCCACCAAAAGCCCGCATGTTCCTGATCAGGTCCAGAATGGTGCTGGCCACCAGAGCCGTCAGCTGCGGGCGGGAAGGAAACACAGGCCTGTCCACCCTGCCCATCACCCTGACCCCACCCTGGAAGGCAGACAAAGCAGGTGAACTGCCAGCCCCACACCTGCACACTCCCCACAGCCCCCTACACAACCCCCACACACCTGCATATACCCCACAGCTTCCACACACACCTGCACACTCCCCACAGCCGCCCACCTGCATATACCCCACAGCTTCCACACACCTGCACACTCCCCACAGCCCCCCACCTGCATATACCCCACAGCTTCCACACACACCTGCACACTCCCCACAGCCGCCCACCTGCATATACCCCACAGCTACCACACACACCTG
>JAQQAC010006904.1:3853648-3917914 GCA_029783875.1 Phataginus tricuspis | reverse complement strand
CCCCACAGCCCCCACCTGCACACTCCCCACAGCCCCCACACACCTGCACACTACCCACAGCTGTACACACACACACCAGCACATATACTGTGTACACACAGCTGTATGCACAGACCCTATACACCTACACAGCTGTACACACACCCCACAGCTCCACACACACAGCTGTGGACACCTACACGTGCCCATATGCTCCCACACCCCTAGACACTACCACCCACTCAGCCTTAGGTGGGTCTTGATTCTAAGACCCTGTGTAGGACCTCGGTCCACACTGGCTGCTGACCTGCTAATAAGGCTGCACTAACTCCTCTCTGGTCCGGAGGCCCCAAAGCAGACAGGCCTGGAGGTAGCCAGGTCAGCCCTAGTGACCAGGTCTGAGAAAAGGGGCCGCAGAGCCCAGCCAGGTACCCCGGCTTCACAGGACTGCTCTGCTCACATGCCAACCTGAGCCCTGGACAGGTTCTCATTAGACCTCTTGCTAATCCCTCCTGATCCGGGAGAACAACACAATGCGGGCTGGTAGCACGGAAACCCCCGCACACGTGTACACACGTGGCGATGTGCATGTACCAGTGGCCCTTGAACAACACAGATTTGAGCTGCAGGGGTCCACTTACATGTGGATCTTTTTCAATAAACACTGAAAAGCTTTTTGAAGGTTTACAACAATTTGAAGAAATATTTTCTCTTCTCTAACTTTACTCTTAGAATGCAGCATATATTCTGTAACATGAAAATATGTTTATCAACTGTTTTGTCATTGGCATGGCTTCCGGTCAACAGTAAGCCATTAGTAGTTAAGTTTTGGGGGAGTCAAAAGTTATGTGAAGGCTTTTGACTGTAGAAGTTAGCACCCCAACCTCCTTGTTGTTCAAGGGTCAACTGTATGCATATTCATACATGCACATGTGTGAACATGATGCGGGTGTGGGTGTATACTGTGTGCATGACTATTCATGGCTGCATGCACATGCGTGACTGTGCAGTTATGTGTATATGTGTTTGGTTTGTATGTATGTGGTTATTACATGTATATGACTGTGTCACTACCTGTGTGGTTGTGTATGGCTGTATTATGTATGTGTGACTACATGGATAATTATGTGGATGTGATTGCACATGTATGGTTGCATGTGTGCTTACATGTGTCACGTGTATGGACTGTACATGGAGGCACACGGGCAGGCCTTGGGGCAGAGCCCTCATCTGCACCTGGACCCAGAGCCGCCTTCAGATGGTAAATACGGCTGGACAACAGGTAACCCCCAGACAGGACAGACACACAGCTTGGTCAGAGGGACAGCCATGCAAACAGCAGAGACATGGACACCCATAAAGGAGTCTGACACCCTTGGGCGATCTCTGCCTCTGTGCTAGAGCCTGAACACCCTAATCGCCAGCCCTCCCTCCCCTCAAGGCCGGTGTTACTCCCAACAGTGCATGAAGAGAAACTGAGGCTTGGAGATGGTCACAAGCCACCCTGCTCCCGCATGGGAGTCCTGGAAGGGAGCACCCCGGCCAGTCCCACCCTTCCCTCGTTACTAGAAGCCACTAGGACCCATGCCAAAGGCCTTCTGGACACCTCAGGACACCTAGGAACATACTGGTTTCAAGGGCCCCTCGCCCTGCCCCTCATGAATGCCAGGGGGCCGGGGAGCACGAAGGTCCCCCTGCGACGGGCCGCGGGGCCTCACACCAGTCCTACTGCACCGGCCCTCAGTCGCCTTGTCCATAAGAGTCAGCAGGACCTCTCTCCCGCTCCCAGCCACACCTCAGCACCAGCCAGCTGCAGCGCAGGGCTGCACGCACACCCAGAGGGCCTGAGGTGGCGAGGGGGACGTCCTCGGGCCTGGTCCCCTGGCACCAGGTCCACTCACTCCCTGGGCAATGCCCAGCGTGAGCCGACGGCAGGGGAGGGGGTCAGACAGCCGCGCACCTTCAGGCTTGGGATGACCCGCAGGAACCGGAACACGATGAGCATGTTCGCCAGCCGGGCCATGTCCCACAGGGACAGCAGGCCCAGCATCTCCGGCTTCCTGGAGGGAGACACAGACACGGGCTGGGACAGGCTCAGGACACCGGCCACCAGAAGACAAGGAGACGCACGGGCCAGAGACAGTGGGAGAGAAACGCAGGGAGAGCAACGGGGGCGGTGGGAACTCACCCCGCAGCCCCAACCAACTAGAAAGCTCCTACTCGCAAGAGGGTGGGGCCTGAACGGCCCTGGCCCACGCCCAAGACGCCGCCCTCCAGCCGTCCACAGGGGACCACTGAGGCTCCAGGCACTGCCACGCCCCAGCTCAGGTCAGGGCACTGAGGGGGACCTCGCCTGACCCCTACCCACATGTCCTAACCCCTGACCCTTCCTCTGACCCTATCTCCTTGACCCTTGATGCCACCCTGTTCCCTGACCCTTGAACCTGTCCCGACCCCCATCCCCTGGATGCCCTTCACAGCCTTACGGTGCCCCCGTTTCCATTTAAATTTAAACCCATTTCACCCAGAGCGCCGCCCCCATTACTCGGCCGGAAGTGCTGTGTGGGTTCTGGGGCACATTAGGCACTAGCCAAGCCGTGGGGCACCACCGTTCCTAAGGTGGGCTCCTCACGCAGGGCCCCAGGCACCACCGAGGACGGCGCCAGCCCCCGCGGCCTGTCATCCCGTCCCACATAAACCATTCCTGCGGCTCCTGGGAGCTGACCCCAAACAGCAGGAGTCGGCCCCACTCCCCGCCTCAAGCAATTCCCAGCTGCCCCGCTGAGATTAGAGCAGCCCCGCGGAGGCACCAGGAGACCAGGGCCTCTCAGGGCCCACGGTTGGCTCGTGCACCTGCTGGGGCACATGCATTCTGGGCAGTGTGACCCGACGGCTGCCACTAGCCATGCCAAGGCGCCCCGGGACCCCTGCCCAGATGTCCTTCTGTGTGGCCAGAGCCGGGGGTGGCAGGGCTCACACAGCAGTGTGAGAGTTCAGCAGGCCCCAGGCCCCATCCTCCGCCACCTTACAGGAAGGTAGACGACGCCAAGAGGGAGGCGACAACCCAAGGTCACAAGCTTCCAGCCAGAGGCGGTCCCTAGCCCAGTTCCAGGGCCCACGGGTCACTCCACCCGAGCGGGGCCCCCACCTCTGCTCTCGGCACCCAGTTCTCCAGGGCCACGTGTCCCCCACCCCAGTGCTGGGGCTGAGCCTCGGGAGGGGCACCCTGACAGCTTCCTGACGCAGCTCTGGAAATGGTACCGCTCTGGAGGCAAGCTACGAGCTGTTAAGGAACCCCAAGAGCCACGAGAAGGGGTCTGGTCCTGAGTCCTCAGTGGGGCAGGAGCCCCCTCCTGACAGCCAGGCACAGAGACCTAGACTGGAGCAGGCCCAGGCCTGCCTCAGGCAGCAGGACCCCTGCCCTGGGCCCAGGCAGGGCGCTGGCTGCTGCGGCCTCCCTTGCTTCCCGAGTCACATACCAGCCTGGGTGTGGGAATCGGTACACAGCCAGAGTTGAGATCTCCAAAACCTTTAATCACAAAACAGAGAAGGCATCGCTACAGCAACACTAATCTGGGCGGCTTTTCAATCAATTCTAAAGCTCGCATCTAACATATTCTCCCCAGAAGAGGCTTTTGGAGAGAAATCAGAGCTCAGTCCTTGTCCCCAAGAGTTGGTTCCAAACGTGGGGACTTCCTGCCACTGAAGACAACACTCTGCTCTCAGAAATCGGGGGGCCTGTGAGCACGACGGGTGGGACCCCGGGAAGGCTGGCAGGGTCCGGGTGGAGGACACACACTGGAATGCCTTTCTCTCACACCATGTCTGCTCCTGTCCTCAGGGGCCACAGCTCAGTGGGCCAAATATTTACACGTGTCTCACTGATCGCGCTATGACACACACACCAGGCAGCAGCCCTGCACTCCCACAGGTCCGGGGGAAAGGAGACTTTCCCAAGGACACGCAGGTGCCTGAGAACCACCCCACTCTGCCCTCCACGTCAAGGCCCTACTGTCGTTAGGACTGTGCCCAGGACTGGGTTAGCCGGCGAGGGCTGTGGCTCCCTCAGGGGACAGAAAGGGCAGGCTGTCCCCAAGACACCTCGGAAACCCAGCCCCTGGACCCCCGGTGGCCGCCTGCCAAGCAGCTGGTCAGAGTGGTGCAGGATGGCCCCTTTGTCCGGCCTGCGGTCCTCAGGGGCAGACAGAGCTGGAACAGAGCGCAGCACGATGCCCAGTGCACAGCACCCCCCAAGGCCAGCGCCCGCCCCTCCCAGACTTTACCAGCAGGACAATGGTGAGGAGTCCGTCAAACATGTTGCTTGAGCAGTACAGGTACCCCCGCAGGCCCAGAGCAAACACCTTGAGCAGCATCTCTAGCAGGTAGTACAAGATGAAGGCACAGTTGAGAATCTGGAGGGGAAGACAGGTACCTGGATCCAGCCGCACTGCTGCCCCCTCCCCGACCTCACCCCTGGCAAAAGGCCCCTGCAGCCACTCGGTCCCCGGGCTCAGTGCACAGGGGGCTTGGAGCAGGGCCTCTTGAGCCCGCCTGGCACTGCCATCACATAACCACAACAGGAGCTGGCCGAGGACCACAGACCCCCAGGCCACACCACCCTCTCCCTCCGGCTCTCTGCTGCTGCGCCTCCTGACGGCCCCTTCTCACACCACACCCCTCCTCAGGTGACCAGGAACCCACACACAACTTCAGTGACAACTCACACACCTGCACACTGACCCCAGACTCCCCGGGCCATCCCATGGGCCCTCGGCCCCCAGGCCCCACATCCCCTCCGTGCCTGCAGGGCCTGGGTCGCCCTCCAGCCCACCCACTCCTGTCCTGCCACATCGCTCCCTCCCCATGGCCACACCTGAGCTCAGCCCCCAGCTCTCTTCCCCCTGACCTCCTTGGGGGGCCTCCACCCCCAACCCGGCCCCCACCAGTGCGCTCTCCGGGGGAACGTCAGGGCAACGTCCGACGACACACAGGGGCCATGCCCCTCCCTTGTGGGCTCTCAGCAGCTCCTCCCGAGCCCTCAGGAGAGGTGTGCTAGGGGTCTCCTCATCAAAGGTGGTCTCGGGCTACTGCGTCACTGTTCTTTAAAACCAGTAAATAGCTAGTAGCTCTTCCCTAAAAGGAGGCCACATGAACCCTCCCCATATGTGCACAGACCCACGTGGGGGGGAAATGGAGTGTGGGGTCAGCTGGGCACTGCGGGCCTCCTTGCCAGGTGACCACTCAAAACCCTATGCTCCTAGTCACTGCTGTCTGGTTCACACCGTGAAGACAAACATATCCGGTCCTGCATTACGAGCAGTTATTGTGGACATAAGACAGTGGAATTGTACAAAGTCATCCCAAGACCCCTCCGTGGCATTCATCAGACCAAAAGTCTCTCAAAATAATCAAGCCGATTCTAGCACTTAAACAGCTGTTGTTAAAAAAGATAAAATACAATTTGACATCTGTCAGGAATAAAAACCAGCCACCTCTGCAATGTTATTCACGAAGAGGAGCCTGAAGCCATCCTCACCCAGGAAAAAATACAACAAAATTACAAAAGTAAAAAGCTTGACTTTCCTTAAGCATAAAATTGGAGGATTTTTCAAGAAAGCCATTTTTTTCCAACTTTGATGATGTGATAAGCTTTACTCCATTTAATATACACGAGATAACGTGCCATTTTTAAGTCAGACCAATCAAGCCTTTTCTTACATGGAAAACATTTAATAGTCTTCATCCTTTTGGTATCGTCCACATTATGTTCATTAAAGTGACCTTTAAAGTACATGCCTCGTTAAGGCCCTGGTACTAAGTCACACAGGGGCACTGCTGCTGTTCTGCTTAAAATCCAAAGTGGAAAAATTATTTTTAAGTCATTAAGGAGACTAACAAGAACTTAACAATATTAGGAAAGAAGTTCACAATTCTAAACGAGGCTGAGAAACAACTGACAGGAAAGGTCACATCCCAGGGCAAGACCGGCCGGAAGACGACCTGTGGCCCTTCAGACCCGCCCATCTCCCAGGCCCTCCATCCCGTCCTCGCGCTACGCCTGCCCACGGGGCCTCCGCCCTCCGCTGCCTCCGCCTTCACCAGCCTCCTGAGCCCCAGGAACGGCCTGCCTCCCCAGGCCCGGAGCCCGGGTGGGGGGCCGCGCCCTCCGCTCTTCCTTCTGACACCCACATCCCTGGCCAAGGCCTGAGCAGAGCAGCCTCAGGACTCACCCCCAGGATGAAGTCATCTCGGTCCCTGGGAAGGACATCGGCGTCCATCACAAGGAACACCTGCGATGCCAGGGCGGGAGGCAGCTTACCAGCCCTGCCCGGCACAGGGGCGCCTGGAGGCAGGGCAGGCGGCAGAGCCGGGGGGGGGGACGCGGCACCGCCCGGACCCCGCGAGGGTAAGCTCACACTCACGCAAATGGACAGGAGGTTCCCGAGGGCAACCAGGTTTCCCAGGCAGTCAAAGTAGCGGTGGCTGAAGAGGAACTGGGTGCTTCGCAGAAATGGAGACTGGTATTCGGGCCGCGGCGGGGGCTGGAGAGGCAACACACAGGCTCAGAAGCACACGTGCCAGCAGGTGAGCCCAGCCCACGCAGCCTCAGGAAACAATCTCAGACACCCACATGCTTCCACACATGACGTCCATCACACACTGCTTGGTAACTCCAAAGGGGAGCTAGACACAACCTAAATGGCTACTGATTCCTTAAGGAAACCACAACGGAATGTTACACAGGCATGAAAGGCAGAGTGTTTACCACGAGGTGAAAGTGTTATGTGAAAAAAACATGTAAATTATGTGCCAATAACTATGAAAGCCCAGAACAAGAGTAACTCATAGGCTGTGAACAGGCGAGAGTGGAAAATGACGGAGGGCGGCCTGGCAAGAAACACTAACGGCAGAAGAATGTGAGACCCCGTGCCCTCCACGCCGGCGCCCTCCCGGGACGCATCCCCTATACACAAGGACAGAGGCCCAGGACAGTCACTGCAGCACCAAGACAGCAGCCGCCCAGACGCTCCTCAGGGGTGGACATGGCATGGCAGCCGAAGGGCGTGAGATGGACCCACGCCGGCAGCCCCAACGGGAGCCGCTGGCGGCACGTGGCTACCTAAATCGGAGTCCGATCAAATAGCTCAGTTCTCTGTCACAACAGTCACGTTTCAACAGCCAAATGTGATCTGTGGCTACGGTATCAGGTAGGCAGACAGCATTTCATCCTCATGCAAAGCTCCACAGAAAAACGGAAAGCTCCCCAGGGCCCTGCCCAGTGACAAGGAGGAAGCTGCAGGGTGAAAACCATGGCACCTCATGCATGTCAGACAAAGGTTTCAGCATTTCTTCAGGACATACACGCGCTTGCAACCACATGGGGAAGGGTCTGGAAGGAAAACTCTGGGCATCGAGAAGAACAGCATGGCTGTTCTGGACCTAAACTGGCTGCGCGGTCAATCCACTGCCTCTCGGCTCCCAGTTCACCCTTCCACGCCTGCCCTGCTGCAAAGGGCAGGGCCCTCCTGCACCAGCAAGGTGGGCACAAGGCTGGCCCCTCAGTAGAGGACGAGGCGCTCCTGCACTTCCTGGTGACCACGTGCTGGGTCAGCAGTGTGAGGCTCTGTCCTAGCCACGCCCCCAGGTGTCTCCTGCCCCCGCCATCAGCATTTGGGGGGTGAGGGTGTCCTAAAACCAAGGCACAGACACCATAGCTCCCCACACCTCTGGGACCCAGACTCCCACCTCAAAACCACCGCTCTGGACTTTAGATGCAGGCACCATGGGAAGAGAACATCGCACTGCACAAAAGGCACGGCCAGAGCGGGATGCGGCCTGTGTGCTGGACCGACCCCAAGCCTATGCCCAGTGTGTGCCTACTCCGCCAGTCACAACCCCAGCACCTTTTTCTTGATACCATGTGATCCCAACACCAAAAAAGGGTGGGAAGGTTGGATTTGGATGACCCAGACCCAGCAAGCGCCCAGGGGAGCCCAGATGTGGGCAGACACCCCCTAGCAAACCGAGAAGCGAGCCCGCCTTTCCAGATGTCTCCCTACCCAGTTCACTTGCAGACTCACTGTTGACTATTGCCCCAGGTCACCCCGGAGTGACACCCTGCACCCCAGGCAGAGCTTCGGTGTGCTAACGTACAGCGCCCACCTGCATGTCCCTATGGCCGTCTCCCACGCCCAAGGGATGCCACACTGAGGAGCCGTCGAGAAGGGACACCCCAGAGGATGACAGGACACTCGGGGCTGCACGCCAAGCAGGGCCTGGCTCCAGGTGACCTGGGAAAACCTTAGGGAAAACCTCTGACAGGGGCCTGAGGCTGACAACGAACCACTTAGTCATTACGGGCTGAGCTGTACCCCCAAAATGTACATACCAAGGCCCTAACCCCCAGCTACCTCAGGTATGGCCATACTTGGAGGGGAGTCTTTAAAGGGGTGATCAAGGTAAATGAGGTCATAGGGTGACCCTGATCCAACATGACTGATGTCCTCAAATGAAGAGGAGGTCAGGGCACAGACACGCACACAGGGACGACCACCTGAGGACCCAGGGAGAGGACGGCATCCACACGCCCAGGAGAGGCTCTGGGGGAGCCGGCCCTGCCCACCCCTGGGTCTCGGCCTTCCAGCATCTAAGACTGAAGAACAATAAACCTGTTGTTTAAGCCATCCAGGTGTGGTATTTGCTACGGCAGCCCCAGCTGAATGACACGAGAGTGACACAGAGACGGCAGATGTCCGGCTCTGACACACGGCTCCCGTCCCCATTCCAGGGTCCAGCTTGGCCCTCTGAGCGGTGGGAAAGATGGCCCCTAGGAACTCCTCGGCTGTCTACCAGCCTCTCCACCCCCCATCCCAAAAACCCACTACAGGAAATGCAGGCGGCCCAGGGTCCTCAGGGCCCACGCTGAGCTGGATGCCTGGACTTGACAAGACAAACAGCTCTGGACGGACTCAGGAACCTCCCAGGACAGGACACCTGGGAGGAAGACGAGGCTGTCATGGAGATGAAAAAGTGTTTGGCAGGCTCCTCCAGGTCAGATGTGGCCCAGGCCGGTCCCGGGGATCTGTGAGCCTCATGACGTCAACAAAACCACCCCACTCTGCAGGAGCCACACCACCCCTGCTCCCACTTACCACCACCAGGGGCCAGAATCCCCGGGAAGAAAGGTCATCAAGGGTCACCCAGGTGATGGAGTGACCCTGGAGCCCCCTGCTCACCCTCAGTGTTTAGCCCTGGGCAGGGGGCTCTGCCTGGCTCATTACCTCTTTAATAACCCTTTTGTCAAGCTCACTGAAGAGTTTCTGGAACTCATCAGCTGACAGCCAGTCATCACCGTAGGAACGCGCCTTCTGCAGAGGGGGAAGCACAGGCCAGCCAGGGTCGGTGCGGCCGGAGGAGGGCCAGAGGCAGGAGGGTGAGCCGCCCCAGCCCCACCCAGGCTGGGCCACCCCAGCTGATCTGAAATGACACCTGCCCTGAAAGGGGGCTGTGGGCCTGTGAGACCAGAGGAGCCCAGAAGCACAGGGGGGCAGGGCGGGCGGGAGGGGGCGCTGGTACCTCCACGATGGCCTGCTTGCGGCTGCCGTCCAGCTGGACTTTCTGCAGCACCTGAATCACATCCCGGGGCCTCACCCCGGCTCTGTGTGGGGGAAGGATGCCCACAGCCCGTGAGCCCAGCCAGCCTAGTGCCCCGGGCTGCCCTGATCTCTCACCTAACCTGCGGCCCAGCACCACTGAGCAGCCCCAGCAATGACAAGGGCCTCCGGGAGGGAGCCCATCAGGGCCACCTCACAGCCTCCCTGTCACCTAAACTCCCAATAGGTACCGTCGTCCCGGCTCACAGAGGAGCGTGTGGAGGCTCAGAAGGGGCTGGGGCCTCCCACACTGACACCACCCCAGAACCAGGCATGGAGGTCCCTCGGTTCCGACACCCAAGTACAGGGGTGGAAGGGGGACGGGGGGACAGCCAGACCCACCTAGCCCCTCCCCGGCCCAGGACCTCCAAGGGGTCGTGAGGACAAACAAGCTAACTCAGATCAGAACCACAGGGACCCCGGAACCCAGGGAAGGGGCACCTCTGGAGTCCCAGGGTGGCGTAAAGCCAAGGCAGCCACAGGCACAGCCCAGCCACTGCCCGGGAAATACCCCAGTTAAACAACTGTGCGGTTCCCTCCAAGCTAACAGCCCCACTTCCCTGGAGAAGCAGCTGCACTCACCCTTGAGGGCGGGCTGCGCCCCCCACTGCTGTGGACAGGACCTCGTAGGCAGCCCGGGTCCCCAGCCGCCGCCGCAACAGTGAGGTCTGGAAGGATTTCTGCCGGGAGTATGGCTCTGAGTGGCTCGGCTCGGCCCTGCCCCAGCAGCCTGAGGCCGAGGGGCGCCCTGTCCACCCACAGCCTGGACAGCAGCCCCTCACCCCCTCAGACAGTCACAGACCCCACGGCAGGTCCTCAGCGGAAGGAGCCACAGCCCCTTGAGGTATATAATTCACTAACGTGTGCATGTCTTCCCAGCATATTCGGGGTTCCCTGCTCTCCCACTGGTGGGTTTGGGGTCACTTGCCCTGGAGCTGCAATTCTACAGCAGAGAGGTGGGCAGGGAAGAAGTTCCTGGGTGGCCATGGGGACAGACTGCCTGGGAGTCCCACTCACTCACAAGAGGGACCCACAGGGCGGTGCAGAGCCCACTGCAGACCCCTGCCCTCCCACTCCACCATACCTCACCCATGCCGGGGGGCCGGGCCACCACCCTCCTAGCCAACACCCCCGGAGCCCGGCTGGAAAAGCCCCCAGACTGCCCAGCTGGCCAGCTCCAGTCACGCCCCGCTGGTCTGCAGGGGCAGCTCTGTGATGGGGAGCAGGTGAGCAGCCCGGCTCACCATCAGATAGCCCCGAAACTGATTGTAGATGATGGCCGTCAGCAGGTTCATCAAAAACAAGCTTCCTTCAAGGGAAAAAGCCACCGTCAGTAGGGACTGCCATCATCCCCTGCTGGGGGCAGAGTGCGGAAGGAGCCAGCCGCAGCCTCGGGGGCTCGAGGGCAGACACGGGCCTGGCACAACTGGGGTGAGGCAGGAAGGGCCCGGACAGCCGTGGGGCAGGGAGTACCTGCCCCTCCTGCCGCACGGCCCAGGGCACGCCACCCAACACCCAGGCCGCCCGCCCACATGCAGCAAACAGGAATGCCACCTGACCCGCCCAGACACAGGCGTCAAGCACAGATCACCAGCGGTCACAGACCAGAAAGCACGGGGTGAGGGCCACGCTGAAGTGATGACACGGGTCTGGGGGCACACCCGCCCTGAGCCCTCTGCATCCTGCCAAGTGACCCCTACAGATCTGCCCAGACTCACCAATCAGGATGAAGACTATGAAAAAGATGGCGTAGGCCCGGTTCTTGGAATATGCAGGAATCATCACTACAAGAAAAAAATCGGAGAAACTGCGACAGGCCCACAACCACAGTATCTGGCCGGTCCCATCACGACCTTGAGGGCTCTGGGTGGGAGATCTAAGAAACCTTCTTGTCCAAACTCCATACCTCACACCTCTGCTTCCACACACATGGAAACAGCGAACCCAGCACCTTTCAAGGGTGCTTATTCCTTACCGCTGAGCTGAGATCTGCCTCCCTGTGACCACTGCCCGGGCTAGGAGTTCAGCTCTCCCTTGGGTGACTCACGGGAACTCACAGGGTGTGTGGGGACAGTGCCCAGGGTCCAGCGGCACAGCTCTCCCTGGGTGTGGAAGCTGGGGCTGCCCTCCCGGGAAGGTCTCTAGGGTGAGTAAACGCCCCCAAGCCCAAGAAGGAAGGCACCGGCCAGTGTGGCCAGGCTGCAGAAGGACTGCGGCCACTGCATCCTGGCCGCCCCCCGGCCCAAGCAGAGGCCCCAGCGGCAACCCCAACAGTGAGGGCCAGCTTCCTAGGCCCGGGGCCTCTTATTATTCGCGTGGCTCCAAGCAGCACCGGAACTGGGCCTGGGTGGCAACAGGGAACGTGGCCGGGCCTCCTGGGGATATGAAGTGGCCGCCAGGGAGACCCCACTGAACACACCACCACCCGTCACCACACAAACAACACTGCTCGTCTTTAGCTTCTCCATGGGGTCGGGAGACGTAGGGAAAGGAGGGAACTGAGCCAAAAGAAGAGAGTGAGAAAGCAAAAGGGTGGGATGGAAAGAAGTGGGAAGCAAAGGAAAAATGTAGGAAAGAAACGGGAGAATGAAAAAGGGAAGGAAGGAGACGCAGCGCCACCCTTTCACCCTCCCACCTGTCTGTGAAAGGGCCCCGGGGGCCGGGGTCTATGCAGCGACCCGACCCAGTCGCCCCCAAGCCCAGCCCTGATCTCACTCCTCACGCACCGTCAGGATTGTTGGCAGTGGTCAGCAGCACCAGGAGGGAAGTCAGAGCCTCTGGCAAGTTGCGGAAGTAGGTCAGCCGCTCCCTGGCCTGCCCATCGTCCTGCTGAGAGCACAGGTGGCACTCTGGGCAGCCACTCGGGCCTCCACCCGACTGGCCGAGGATCCAGGCCCCACACCATGCAGGCCTGAACCATCCACCGTGCTCCCCGCTTCCCTGCAGGGTCTGCTCTCGGCCAGACAGACCCTAAATCAGGGCCTCTGAGCCCAAGAGCCCAGAGAGGCCGAACACCCACACGGACACGGGCCACTGAAGAGGGCCTGCTTGGAACAATGGAGCGAAGCTCTCGGCCAGCTGGGCTGAGCGCGTCATCACAGCCCAGGGGCCCAAACAGCACATGCAGGGGCCGGCCAGCCCACTTTCAGCCTGCCTCTGCCAGGTGCTACACTCTGTGGGCTGTAAGGCCAAATTCCTACCCATGGGTCAGCCACCACCACTGCCTCCTCTGATCCCTGACGGTGGGCAAGGAACAGGACCCACACGAGACCAAGAAGCACAGCCCCCCAGCCTACAATTACACCACGCTGCTCCCCTCAGCCCAGCCATACTTCGTGGGGCAGAAAACGAAGCCTGCAGAGGAAGTTACCCTCCCCAGCCCCTCAGGACACTCAGCATTCCCAGATCAGAGGGCTCCCCCCCGACCCCCACCATTCTCAGTTTCTGCACAAGAGCAGCGTCACTGGGCCACCAAGGGGCCTGAGATACAGGGGCTGGTCTCCTCACAGACTAGCTGCCCCCACCGCCCACAGACACAACATAGTTACACAGACACACATATGCACAGAGACACACAAAGGAGGGTCTAGCCCCCCAGGGTCAAAAGGGACAGTCCATGGTGTTCCCCCATGGACAGCACAGCCCCAACCCCAAATGGAGCCACAAATGCATCAAAACCAGTCTGACCGAGCGCTGCCACACTCCCAGGACAGAGATGCAGGACACCAGCCCTGAGGACAGTGACCCCGGCCAGGACACGAGGAAAGACACCGGGACCACAGACGCACGGGTCAGGGGCCAGAGCAGGCCCCAGGGCGCAGGCAGCAGACACCTCCACAGAACACGGAGCTGCCGGGGCCAGGAGGCAGCAAGGAGCCAGAAGGGAAGGGGCCCGGGGGGGAGGGAGGGCAGACCCCTACAGCCGGAGGAGGGCGAGCCAGAGGCGCCTGTCTGGAGAGATGGGCAAGTGCTACAAGGGGCACAGGCGGTCCAGTCCATCAGATGGCCCCGAGTGCCAGTGTGAGGAGGCCTCCATCCAGGAGGGTGCAGGCAAAGCTGGGGGACTGGCCGGGGAGGAAAGGGGCCGGGAGGGAGGGAGCGGAGCAGAGCCGAGGCAGGGGGTGCCCTAGCCGGGGACTCCGTGGAGCCTAGCCTTTGCAAAACACCCGGAGTCCAGGTGGCCCAGCACCGACCCTGGTTATGATAACCCGGGCCCCCATGCCTGCTGGCCCAAGAAGCACCCAGCAGGCCGCGCGCGGGGGCCCAGGCCGGGGAGAGCAGGGCAGCACCTTCTCGCCGGTGAAGAGCAGCATCCCGAGCATGGTGAAGACGCACAGGTGGAGCAGCAGCAGCAGCAGCACACTGCGGGCGGCACCGGCGCCGGGCTCAGACGGGCCGGCGGCGCTCGGCCTCTGCCCCAGCCCTGCCGCAGGCTCAGCCCCGCGGTCCGGCCCCGGCGGAGCTCTCTTTGGCAGCAACAGCTGGCAACTCCAGAGGCATTTCCCAGAGACCCAAGGACCCCAGGGAGTCCCAGAGGGGACAGGCTGCTTCCATCTCTCTGGACTGGACGGGCAGGGTCAGCCACGTGAGCACTGGGGGAGTGGGGACGCGCCAGGTGGGGGCGGTCACGGCCACGGTGCGGAGAGGGGGCACCCACAGGCTGCATCAGCTCTCCAGGAGGTGCAAGGATCTAAGGAGCTGCCAGGAGGCCCCCCAACAGCCATCCGGCACCACCAGGCTGTCACTGGCCATGCCCCAAGCTGGTAGGGGACTGAAACAGGTTGGACACAGTGCCCAGAGGGGCTCAGACCACGTGCTGGGTCTTGATGCGCAGCTGCCAGGATGGAAGCCCCGGTGGCTGGCACCCTAACCCCGCCACAGGGAGCAGGAACCCCTACCCGCCGCCCCAGCACACCCAGCACCACAGCCCACCTGGCCATCTCAGGCAGTGACCACCTGATGCACTTGAGCGTCTTCTTCATCAAGGAGGAGTTCTGCATCAAGAAGAAGGGGCGGAGCAGCCGGCGCAGCCGCAGGGGCTGGAAGAGAACAGGAGGGGCCACGCGGCTGAGCCTGCGCCAGGGGACACTGGTGCTGGGCCCAGCGTCAGGCTGCTCCGTGGCCACATGCCCCAGTGCTTCCGGTGCCCATCCAGCACCCCCACCCACGCAGGCTCTCGCTGTGGCAGGCTCACACCAGCCACTGCACGTGGACCAAAAGCCTCAACCGGGAAAGCCCCCGAGAGATGGTGACAAAGAGGACACCCTGCAGGGGGCAGGGTCCTCCCCATCTGGACCAAGAAGGGGACCAACTGCGTGGGTGGTCAAGACGTGGAAAGAACAGGCCGCATGCTGGGGACGAGGAGTCTGGGGGGCCTACGTGTACAGGACAAGCCCCGACACATCAGTTCTCCACCACAGTGCCAGATGGGCCTGTGTCCCTGACCGGCCCTGATGGACGTAGATGTCCCTGAACC
The DNA here is from genome assembly GCA_029783875.1 of Phataginus tricuspis. Classification (NCBI taxonomy): domain Eukaryota; kingdom Metazoa; phylum Chordata; class Mammalia; order Pholidota; family Manidae; genus Phataginus; species Phataginus tricuspis. Next base: position 3,902,806 of record JAQQAC010006904.1, on the reverse strand, counting down.
AGCGTCACAGCTCTGTTCCCTCCCATCACAGGGGGCTCCGGGGGGAATCAAGATGCTGCCATGAGAGAGGTCGGGGCCTGCCGGCTTCTGTGGGCTTTCTCATGTCGTGCCTCACAGAGCTCCGGTCAAGTGGCTGGGCTGAGGCCCTGGGGCGGCACTTTCATGGGGAACCCAGCCAGGGCGAGGCGGGACTCAGGGGTCCTAGAACATGCTCCCAGATCCCCGGGCCTCCCCAGGCCTCAGCCCCTTCGACTGCATGATAGGAACACGGCTCCCGGCCAATGGCTGACTGAAATGCCACAGAGGGGTCAGAGCTGGGCAGGTGGGCAGAAGGGATGCAACTCAGGCCCAGTGCCCACCATTCACCTGGACCACAGCACACCCAGATCCCCACTCTCGCCGTGGGGCTGCCTCACCACCTACCTCCCGACAAACCAGGCTCAGCGTCACGACCCAGTCCAGGAGAGACACCACCAGCACCACGAGGTAGGCCAGCAGCCAGAGGTTCTTGCGGAACTGAGCCCAGCCAACCAGATAGCTCTGCAGGAGAGATGCTGGGTGAGCAGGCAGGGGTGGCCGCCGACACAGCCGTGCAGCCGGTCTGAGGCCGTGGGTGCTCGAGGCCAGGGTGGCCAGAGCAGAGTGCTTCAGCAAGCGGCGTGGCCCCCACGTGACTCAGGGAGCAGGAAGCTGAGTAACACTCAGGAGGCCCACTCGGCCCACACTCCCCGCCAGTCCATCAGCCGCCGACCATGGGCTTGGCACTTAAACTGCTCCGGCCTCAGCTTCCTCATTGGTAACAGGATCCCCACCCAACCATCCATTTAGTTTGTGCAGGGGAATCTTTCCGGAAGACTAGGAAACAGTGACCGCTCAGGGCCGAGCCTCCACTCCGTGCCTGGGGCTGGGAAAGGGGGGGATTCTGTCGTGGGCTCTGCCCTCACCCAACTGCCACCTTCTGACACACTGACCCCCCAGGGGTCACAGCTTGCAGCTAAAAATGTGCACACTCTCACCTTTTGAACTTCCTAAAGGTACTGACCATTCAAAAAATGCTAACAAGAACTTCTCTCCAGTTTCAGTTGCAGCTATGAAACCCCAGACCTCCTAACTGCATATGAGCTAAGAGAGAAGAAATAAGACTGCCCAGGGCCCTTGGTCTCCCACACACACACCCCAACTCACCCACACCCCTCACGTCAGCACACAGAGGTCCAAACCCCCCTCTCCCTGCAGGACTGCCCAACAGGCGCAGGCAAAGGCCCATATGACGGGGACCCGCAGGCAGGGCGCGGCCCGGGCTACCTGCCGCGGCTGTGTACACAGGGCCGGACTGAGCACGGGAACCACTGTTGTTTGGCAGAAGTAACAGAACGTGGGGCTCCCAGCAGCACACGGTCCCCCATGTCTCATGGGGGAGTCACCAAGGCTCTGGAGCCCTGACGCAGCTCACAAGCTCAAATAGGAAGGAAAGCCCACCTCCAGCCTCCGGAAGGACTCGGGTCACAGACAGAATCCAGAGCTGGACACCTAGCCGCGTGGCAGCAGAGCGGGAGGCCACTGTCCTCTCTTGCTCGGTCAGGTCTCTCCTCACAGCGGCACTGCCAGACCACAGCAGGCACCCCAGAGGTCCCACCGGCCTGTGCACCCTCAGTGGCTCAACCCGGCCTCATCTTGCACTTGGAGGGAGAAGGGCTGGCAGTCACTGCGTCACAGCCCAGAATTCTCCAAGAAACCCAATCCTCTGCTCAGAGGGTCAAAGTGAAGTGGGGAGAAAGGCAGGGCCCAGAGTGCTAGAAATAAATGGGGAAAGCGGCAGACGGGTCGGGAGGTGCCTGTCGGCGCCTACCTCACCTTCACGGAGACGTCGGCCAGGAAGACCAGCAGGCAGAGCCCCTCCACACTCTCGGTCAGGCCGCAGGGTGGATTCCAGGGCACCGAGCGGTAGCGGACGTCCGAGGTGCTTGTGAGCGAGGAGGGCGTCTCGACAAAAGCCAGAGACAGGATCAGGAAAATGGTGGTGCTCAAAACCCTGGAGAAAGGACAAGACCTGGCAAAGATGCAAAAACTGACAAACTCGGGGCCAGAGAGCAGATCCGCATGCAGACACCCAGAAAGTGCAGGACGGACCCCACGCGGGGCGGGGGAGCGCTTCCCAGGTCCCAGCCTGCTGAGTGGTCAGAGAGCACACTAATGAAGCCGAGACTCAACTGCTGTGGCTGACCCAGATGTTCTGGAAAGAAGCTCACGCTGCCAGAAGAGCCCTTCTCCCCAAAGAGCCCAGGGGCAGGGGAGCCTGCCGGACCTTGAGCCCAGCCTCCCCCAAGCAACCACATTCCTTCCGTGTTCTCACCATTGGCACATGTCCGAGTAATACCACTGGTAAAGCCACATCGACCTGACATCCATGCGGTGGTTAATGGAGCGATACTGGAAGTCAAAGGTCACAGGAGAGCATGGTGGGGTTCCCCCGGAGCCACACCATACAGCCTGCATGTGCAGGGCACCCCCTCACCCAGTGACAGGCCCACGACTGGGAGTGACTTTGTGACTCAGCACAAAGAGGCAGCACCCCCTCATGACCCAGCAGGTCAGGGTCAGACCTCCCAAGTGCCCTGAGGGGTGGACCCCAGGGCAGACAGGGGCAACGAACAGACATGCACTGTGTGGTGTGCACCCAGCTGTGCCCTCTGCCAGGTGCTCCCCCCACCCCATTTCAACTGTGACCCTCCCAAGCCCCAGCCTAATCCCAAGCTGGGCCTTGTTCGCTTCCATATTCTATTTCCCTAACAGAGCCTGTGTTGTTTGGGTCTGGCCATCTTCGGGCATCTCTCACAAGAACTGGAATGGGTGGCACATGACAGGCCCTCAACAGCTTGTAAACCAATCAAATGAAGGATTACTGGACTCATAAGAGCGCCCAGCGCTTAGTCGTTGGGGAGGACTCCAGGAGCGTCAAGTCCAGAGGTCAGCATGGCTACAAGGACCACGTGGTCCGGCAACCGAGGCCTTGGCCCAGGACAGTGAGGAGAGAAGGGGCCAGAAGGGCAGCCATCACCCAGTCCCCACAAGACCTGGAGCAGGTGCCACCCACCTGGATCGCGTCTTCAATGAAGACCACAGCCCGATCAAAGCAGAGCTCCTGCCTGGCTCCAGCACCTGCAGGCAGAGAGGACACCCTGGGTGACCGGGGGTCTCACGCGGTGCTCGCCTGCCACGGCACGACTGTGGTCAAGGGAAGAAGCTGGCTGCACTGTCCCCCAAGGCTCTGGGACAAGACACCGTTCACACGGCAGCATGTCCGCCCACATCCAGAAGAGACGCTCCTGCACAGCGCCGTGCCCCTCGGTGGCAGGGTCTGAGCATGTATAGGGTCTTCCGTTGCAGGCACAGGGCGCCAGGCCGGGGGTAGCAGCTCCGCTCTGTGGCTCTCATGCACCCCGGGGGCACAGCAGTGGGGAGGTTCCAGCCCCAAAGCAAGGCCTGGAGCCAGACTCCCTGCTGGCCCAGACACTGCGGGCCCTGGGCTTAAGCTCTCTGCCTGTCTTTCCCCTTCTGTCAACGGAGGGTGCTAGCAGCCATGCAGCTCAGCCCCTGAGATACCACAAGGGGTAACTCAAGGGCAGGAGAGCCCCCAGGCCTGGCCTGGCAGCGTGCTCACTACACGGGAGGCTGTCACTACCCTTCTGCTACCTTCACCAACCAGCAACTTGGGTCCTCAGGGCACAGGGGGCTGGGATGGGGCCTCCATGGGCCTGGCAGGCTTCCGACTCCCAGGGGCCTGCCGCAGGAGAGCCTTGCAGGAAGTCAGGCCACAGGAGAGCCCTGGCCCAACACCCAGCCCCCACCCATCTAGGAGCCATGCGCCGCACACCAGGTTAGTCACCACAGGTCTGCCCACCACATCACGGCTTCGTTGCAGAAGCTGCCACCTGACACAAAGGGAAAAGAAGGTCATGAGCTGCCATGTTCCCAGCAACAGAGGAGCCCCACCTCCTGAAGCCCACGAGAGGTGCCGCCCAAGCAGGCCAGGCCATGGGGTGGGGCAGAGCCAGTGGGCAGCCCGCAGCAGCTCCCAGAACAGGGCCTGGAAATGAGGCGCACAACCCTGAAGCCGTTCCCTGGAAGACCCCACTTTCACTTCTAGTCCCTTGGGGCTAGCAGCTGCTGAAATCCCTTAGCCGGTGGCGAGAGAATGCAGACATGTGCCGGCCGGCCCAGAAGCAGAGATCCAAGGCCCGAGGCTCGGCCGGTGGCTGGCTGGGCCCCGGGGCAGCACTCAGACCACTGCTCACTTGGCCCACTGTCCCAGGGAGGCGGCTGCCCTGTCCTCAGGGCTCGTGCAGCTGGGCCCAGGGAACTATCAGGGAGGTGGGGGCCCTGGATAGAAGTAGGAGACTGGACGCTCTCCTAGCTCTGCCGTCACCTTGCTGTGTCACCCAGAGCAAGCACCCTCCTATGTCTGGGCCGCGGTTTCCTCCATGTACAACCACCAAGCTTGCCCTGAGGAACCCTAAGAGCTCCCCAGGGAGGCCCCAAGGGTGATGACCACCTGCTTCCCCTGGCAGAGTCCTGGGACGCCCATGATCAGTGGCACTCTGCTTTGCCCCCTGCTGTACCTACACAACCCAGGCCAGCTGGGCTCAGCACACAGTAGTTCTTCAGACAGGAAGAGACAGGTACCGCAGGGCTCCAGGGCTCACACCGGGGCACGCCATCACAGGCCTGTGATGCCACTTGCCAACCCTTCTGCCTGCCCAACCCCCTCACCTGACTTCTGGTTGTTAGCTTGTGACATCTGGGTCTGGCTACATGAGCTGCCCGGCCCTCAGGACACCAAACCTCAGGAAGGCCACCACCCCCTGCTTTGCAGCCCCCAACACCAGGCCCCCTTTCGTGTCCTGCAGTGGCCAGAGGGATCTTGTCGCCACCCACAATTGTAAGAACCTCACAGCTTTCCATGGGTCCCCATTGCTCCAGGGCAAAGTCCACACTCTGCCCCCTGCCTGGCATGCAGGTGCCCATCTCCACCCACCTGTCTCCCCTCCTGCTGCTTCCTGAACCCTCCATGCCACTCATCTTGAACTTGGTTCTGCCAAGGCCACGCTCTCCAAGACTCCAAGCCCATCCCCAGGCTATTGGTCTTACCAGGAGCAGGCTCCCAACTCGGTGATCTCGAGACTCACTACCCAATGGCAACACCTGTTGGCACCCCCCTTGCCCCAGCAGGTGGAGGGTCACGGCAGAACATCCACGCCAACAGCAGAGAACAGGAGGTCAGTCAGCCCAGGACAGCCTCCGAGGTTCTCCTCCCCAACATCCAGGCCTAAGCCCCTCGCCCACACTTGTTCCAGGCTCTACTCTGAGTCTGGATGGGGCCTCAAGCAGCTCCCTGCGGGACCCCAGCCAAGCCTTCACCTCTTGTACCTCACTTCCTCCTCAGGAACTGGACCAGTATGCAGACTAAATGTGTCCTACAGCTAAGCGCTATGCACAGCAAGCCCTCCACACTTGCGGGCTTGCTGTTAGTATTTTAAAAGTGCCTTCTATGGCATCAAAATCTCTTGCCCTCTGACTTTTCCAAAACCAGGAAGACCAGGAACAAGAAAATGACCAACCTCGCCCTGAAGCCACTGTCCATGCAGTAGGGCTGGGTCAGAAGGACATGACCACAGGGCCCCAGCAGCAGGCGCCCCCCACCCCCATTACCAGGAGAATCCAAGACAAGCCCCATCTAGGAGTCCTGCATGCAGCTGGGCCACAGAGACTGAAGGGGCCATTCTCAGTGCCCACTGCCCCTTGGTCTGCAGAGTCTCGCCGGGCCTGGCTGGGGTGATCCAGAACACAGAGCGTCCTGTCCACATTCTCAGAAGCCCGCACTGATGCCACAATGTTGGGACAAAGAGCCCTCTTCCAAAGCCGTCTCTCACCAGCAACGCTGCCGGGCCCCTGGCTCCTGTCTCCACCAGCGTCAGCTCTGCCAGAGCTCAGACCTGCAAGGACTGTGGCGCTCCACCCAGAAGGGCCATCACTCCGAGGTGCGCCAGCTCTGCCACCTGGCCGGGCCCTGTGCCGAGAGCATCCTTGGATTCTCTCTGAATCCTCACCATACCCCTCACCGCAGATACTCTGACTACCTCCCTTTTACTGAACTCAGAAAGGTTAGCCAACCTGCCAAAGTCACACAGCACCAGAAAGGCACCCAAACCTCCAGACACAAAGTCTATGTGCCCTGAATGCTGCCACGTCCTATGTCCCCTGCCAGGGCCCTTTGGGACCTGGCACGGCCTGATGGAGAGCTTTCCTGGGGATGGTTGTGCAGCCGCCTCATCCTCTGACTTCCATATCTCCTGTCAGGGACCTACCCCCATATTCCACAGACTAGTGTGGGTACACACTACAGGCCTCTCTGGACAGAGGAAGCAAGCAAGCAAAGAGGGAAAGTGGACCAGGAAGGAACACCAAGCACGGCGCTAGCAGCAGCCACCCAGACCCAAAGCGGCCAGGTCCCAGAGGCTCTCTGGGCCTCAGTTTCCTAATCTGTAAAACGGGGTTGAGGCCCTTGCATCCCAACCCAGCACCCAAACCCTCTGGTGTCTGTCAGAGACATGGACTCCACGGTCTCCACACTGACTGGGATTCTGCACTCTCTCTGCTGGTAAACGGTAAGGGCAGAAGGGCGCTGCAGAGGGTAAGGGAGGAAGTTGTCCCGGCCTGGGGAGGCCAGCCCAAGCTGAAGGGGGACCAGCCTCTAGGGGGACTCCTGGTAACTGGAATGAGAAGGTAGAGCGAAAGACCTCCCAAGTCACTCCCAGCCGGCTTCGAAACCACATCAGCCACTTCCTGGCAGTGTGTGATCTTGGGTAGGGAAACGCCCGCCTCTGTGCCTCAGTTTCCCCCACAATAACCGGGGAAAATGGAAGTGCTGCCTCCTAGAAGTCACAGAGCGAGTCCACGGAAAGCAGGGGTGGTCCGCCCGGGCCCACCGAGACGCATGCGAGGGGCCGGCTGCCCCCAGGGTGCGCGCCCAGGCTGGGCGAGGCTCTCCGTCCTGCTCGTCTGGAGCAGGGAGCGACCCGACAGCGCCTGGCCAACGCCGGCGCCCACCCCTCCGCGCTCGGGCCGGGGTCCGCAAGGAGTAGCCGCTCGCCCTCCGGAAGGCGGCTCCCTCGCCCCGCGCCGCCCGGGTCCGCCCAGACACCAGCCGGGTAGGGCGCGCCCGCAGCGCCCGCGGCTCACACGCGCCTCCCCGGTGCAGCCCGGCCCCGTGCCCAGGCCCTGCTCACCAGGGCCGACTAGGACACTGCCGCCGCGGGCCCGGCTCAGAAGCGGCTCCGACTCTGCCCTGGGGTCCGCCATGGGGCCGCCGTCCGATACTCCCAGAGGGCCAGGAGGCGCGCAAGCTCCACTGCGCAGGCGCAGCGTCTCCGCCCGTGCGTACAGGAGAAGGAGCGGAGCTCTGTGACTGGCCCCTTTGCTACCAGCCAATGAGAACGGCGGTCTCGCGGGCAGAGCGGGGCTTCCGGATGGCCCCGCCCCTCAGGGGTGGGGCTCGCTTCAATTCGTCCGGGAGCAGCGGTAGGGAAAGCCTAGGGCGGGGAGGAAGGCGTTCTCAAAGAGTGGTCCGCGGCCCAGCTGAGTGAGCAAAGCCTGGGAGCTGGTTAGACATGCAAATTCCTGGGCCTTCCCACACCTGCCCAATCAGAAACGCATGGCAGGGCCCAGGTATTTGTGTTTTGCATGTGAATGTTGGGTGCAGGGGGTGACCCCAAAAGGACACACCCCCAAAACGGAACTTGAGTCTACCCTCTCTGATAATGTAATTAAGAAGATTAAATATAATTGAGAAGGAAGTTTAAAAATACAATGACGCTCTTGAAATAATATTTGCAACATATATATAAAGAATTTTCAGTATTAACATATAAAGAGCTTGTTTCCTATTGCTGCAGCGACACATTACCAAATTTAGCTTAAAACACCTCCCGTTTATTATATCTCAGTCATGGAGGTCAGGAGTCCAGTGGCTCAACTGGATTCTCATCTCAGGGCCCCACAAGGTGTCAGCAACCTGGCCAGGTTCACCCAGGTGGTTGGCAGAATTCACTGCCATGGGGCTAGGGCTGAGGTCCCCATTTCTTGCCAGATGTTGCCTGAGTCATTCTCAGTTCCCTAAGGCCATTGTATTCTTTTGCTGTAGGCCTCTTCCATCATCAAAGCCAGCACATTGAGCCTTTCTCATGCTTTGAATGAGACACTTTAAGATGCAGCAAGATAATACAAAAAATAAAGAAAAAAAGAAAAAAAATGAAAAAAAAAAAGATGCAGCAAGATGCTTCCAACCTCTCTGACCTCCCCCTCTGCCACATCTCTTTGCTTTTAAGGGCTCATGTGCTGGCATTGATTGCATCAGATAATCCCTGTTAACCTAAAAAATAAAACTGTCAGTTATTTTACCAATGAAATGGGTTTATTCAGGAATAGTAGAGAATTGCAATTCAGGACTTGCAAACCAATGCAAAACCATAGGCAAGTCCAGAGAACAAAAGAGAGGGATTGCTCTTTAATAGAGGAAAGGGGGGAGTTGGGAGGGGCTACTTTAAACAAAAAGTCCCTTGGCATAAGATATGGAAGCAACCTAAGTGTCCATCGGTAGATGAATGGATAAAGAAGAGGTGGTACATATACACAATGGAATATTATTCAGCCATAAGAAAGAAAGAAATCCTACCACTTGCAACAACATGGATGGAGCTGGAGGATATCATGCTCAGTGAAATAAGCCAGGCGGAGAAAGACAAGTGCCAAATGATTTCCCTCATTTGTGGAGTAAAACAACGAAGCAAAACTGAAGGAACAAAACAGCAGCAGACTCACAGACTCCAAGAAGGGACTAGTGGTTACCAAAGGGAAGGGATGGGGGAGGAAGGGAGAAGGGGATTGAGGGGTATTATGTTTAGTACACATGGTGTGGGGGGTCACAGGGAAGACAGTGTAGCATAGAGAAGCCAAATAGTGACTCTGTGGTATCTTACTACACTGATGGACAGTGACTGCAATGGGGTATGGGGGGGTCTCAATAATATGGTAAATGTAGTAACCACATTGGTTTTTCATGTGAAATCTTCATAAGAGTGTATATCAATAAAACCTTAAGAAAAAAAAAAAGTCCCTTGGCATAAACTGGGGGTTCCACACAAACTGGCCTCTCACTGGCTAAGTTGTGACAGTCTGTCATTGGCTGGGCTGCTGCTGGGTGAGGAAAAATATCTTCGTTTCTCCTGCTGGGGTAGAAAAGTAGGTTCCCCCCCTTTTGGAAATGCAAGGTGGTCTCTTCCTGTTGGGGTCTGCAGCTGATGTGGTAGGGCCTGAGAGTTCCCCTGCTGGCCTCCTGGCTCCATTTAAATGAGGCTTCCTTTAGTCTGTTCCATGTGCAGGATAATACCCTTACTTTAAAATCAGTTGATTAGTAACTTCAATCACACCTGCAAAATCCCTTTGCCAGCACTAACCTACCATCACCATGGGCATGATGCCAGAGGTGAAGGGGCCAGAATGCTGCCTCCATAGAGCTCTTAAAAATCAGTGTGAAAAAATGATTAAATTCTCCTTAGGTGAGAAAGGAATAAAGGATTTGAGCTAGAAGTTCACAAAAGAAGAAATACTGGTGATAAATACTTGAATGTAATATTGTAGACAACAATAAAAGATAAGTGAATACATCAGTGAAAAATAAGTAAATAAAACTTATTCACAGGAAAAAAATGCTTGAAACAAGGCTCCACCTCATTAGAATACAGAGACCCAAATTAAAATAACAATGAAATCACTAAGTGCAAGTGTTGGCAAATATTTAAAAGATGATACAATTCTGGGGGCAAAACTGTGATTATCCCAGAAGGTCGGAGAGAAATCATAGCATGTATTCATGAGTTTGATTTTTTATTAATTTTTTTTAACAAGGAGTATGCGTTTTAAAACCTGAAAAAAATTAGTGTTCTTTTATTCTGGAAAAAGGAAATAACTGATTCACGTAGCTCTTTGTAAAAAAGTGGCCCATCCCCCAAGGATTTGCCTCTACTGTGATTAAAGAATTCCCTTGATATTTGGGTACAAACTCCCAGATGCCCTAAGGGAGGCATTGCAGCACAAGCACAGCCCTGACTTTATGGTGTCCAGCCTGGTTTGGATGCGGGGGGCCTCCCAGGAGAGACAGAAACAAACTTTCCAAGATGCCAGTGGACTGGTACAGTCAGACTTTCCCTGGGGAGCAGATAGATAGCATCTGGGCTGTGTCCATCACTAATGTGGGGGCCAAGGGCAGGCCACCCCAAGATGTGCCACTTTGGCACATGGGTTATGTCAGAGCTGACAACAGTCAAGCCCCAAAAGATTCAGAAAGAAACTGATCTCCCCCCAAAATGGCATAAAAAGAATCTAGATGGAGGACGTGCCCCAGGAGAAGAATCACCGTAGAGAGCTACGGCAGACTGTGAACCAGCAGCGGCAGACAGGGAGGGACTGGCGAAGCCTGTTGCAGTCCTTCTCTGTTCCATTGTTTCTGCGTGGCCCACCCAGCATGTGACTTGCCTTCGTCCCCAGACCCCTTCCCTTAGTTCAGGGTGACAGATGACCTCACTGTCCCTGACTGTCTTTGGATTCTGCACCTACAGATCCCTCTTGTGTATATCATTAAACTTTGGGGTTTTTCTCCTGTTAATCTGGTTTATGTCAATGTGACCCTCAGACCACCCAGAGGAACCTTGAAGGGTAGAGGAAAATTCCTCCCCAACGCCAGCATTCAGTAATTCGGCCACCCTAGCACTTAGGGTGCCCACAGGGAGAGGGGGACCGGCGGGGCCTCTGGGTAGCCAAGTCCTCACAGCGGCCTTGCCGCCCCACGTGGGTCCTGGAACCTGGCTGAGGGGCGCAGGGCCAAGAAGGAGTGCTGGCCTGGTCGTGAAACCAGAGACGCCTCTGTGGGACCTTGGGCAAGTCACAGCCCCCTCTGGGCCTCAGTTTCCCCATTTGCCTGAGGGGTGGAGGGAATTGTACTGGCCCTTTGGAAACTGGACCCACCTTTTGTGGCAAGGTCTAGGCCTTGGTTCCAGCTGCTCCTCCAGGTCCAACACACTGTGAGGTCGGCCAGGAGCCGGCCCTGCCCGGCAAGTATCTACTAAGCACCTCCACTCACTGGGCACTGACCTAGGTGCTGGGGGTACAACAGCGAACAAAACAGAGGCCTTCTGGGACCCCCGTGTTCTGACTCTACTGCTCCCCCCAGCAGTGAGACCCTGAGCCTGTCACACCCATCTCTGAGCCTCAGTTTTCCCATCTGTAAAGTGGGGAGAGGATCACACCAGCCCCACATGGCTCTTGGGAAGGTTCAAGCAAAGTGACACACAACAAGTGTTGACGAAAACTTCGTTTAAGTCTCTTTGAAATAAAGACGGGGCTTTCTTTGAGCCTGGCTGAGGTCTTGTAAGCCCAGAAACATTAACTCCCATGCACAGGAGAAATGCTTCAAGAAGTCCAAGTCATACAAAGGCTTTTGTATATTCTCAGAGAGACAGGCAAGAGAGAATTCAAAGGGGTACATCCATTTCCATAAAATATGTGGTGCCAAAGGAAGGGTTGCAAGGACACACCTTGGCACCAAAGGGCATCCGGGGGAAGAGTAAACAACCCTGCTCATCTCACGTCCTTGAGCAGGAATCCAGGCAGCAAGGGAGGAAAGGTGGTGACACATGCCGGGTGTAGCTTTTGACTTGGTTTTAATTAACAGTTGGTATGATAGAGTTAGAAAGTTTAAGTTTCAAGGGTGACCATGTTGAGACTCCCAGAGTTAACGACACCTTCAGTACTTAGGCCTTAGAAATCTTTCTGGCGGTCCCTAGTATGGGGGTCAGCTTGGCCTTACTTCACACAGCGTGGGGCAGGTGGGAGGCACTGGGACGGGGCGCCCTCCCAGCAGGAACAGTCTGAGTGCCGGGCCCGCCCCACCTTCCACCCCTCAGAGCATCTCCATGGTCTGGTCCGGCAGAGGAGACAGAACTGGGAAAGAGGGCATGGTGACAGCATTTCCCAGGTGCAGGAGAAGGGGACCAGACTCAGCCAGCTCTGGCCGCATTCCCCCCCTCTACCCCTCACCACCAAGGCTGTGCTGGCCAGCAGGACCCTCTGTCCTGCCTTTAGGGATGAGGAAACTGAAGCCAGAGGTGAAAGGGCTTGCCAAGGTCCCCCTCCTCTGCGGCTGAGGTTAGATGAGTTGCCTGTCCTCCTACCTGCTTGGTGCCCAGACAAAGACAGTTCTGCAGGAGAATGGGGTGTGACAGTGACATCACCTGGCATCCCCTACCCCCATCTTCCTCTCTCCTTCCTCTTCCATCCCTGACCTCCTCAACCCACAAAAGGGAAATAACTCTGCCACAGTCAGAGGCTGCCCTAGAACCAGGGTTCCCAGACCCCCAGTCCCCTCAACCCACAGGCACTGGGTTATGGCAAACAGGGCACTGAGCCGCTCCTCCCCGTTTGGGGATGCTGTGTGCATTTAGGCTGTTGTGCCAGGAGGAGCTAGGGAGGAGCAGGGAGCCATGGGAGAAAGCGGGCAGTAACGTGGGTGGTGTCCGGATGCAGCGCCGCTCAGCAGAAAACTGCACCCTGACACAGCCCTCTGTTGCTGCTGACACTGAACACGCCTACCGTGGCTTCGAGGTTACTGCCATCAGTACCCAGGGCTTCCCAAACTTCAGGCATTGTCCTTCCTCCTGAGTTTTGCCAACCCACATGTGGGTAAAATTGTAATATTTCCAGAATATCTCTCCTGGTTTTGGTGCATCTGCATATCAATAGGTGTTCAGAGGTGGAAAGAAGTATGGCTTTAGTGCATTTGCATATCCTCAGGGGTGGAGACAAGTTCTTCTCTACATCAGTGGGTAATTACCTGGGCAACAGATGGCTTATTTACCTGAGAGGTGAGGGGAGGGCGGGTTTTGCTTCTGCTGGAGCAGGAAAGAGAGAAGGGCCCGGACTGCAGTTTGTAAGCAGTAAATGAATTTTAAACTTTATTTCTCCCTCTGACTGATTTTGGTTTTTAGAGATATTTTGCCTGGGGATTTCCTCTCCCTGGACTTACACCACATCTCTTCTTGTATCTTATAATTCTCTTCAAATGGACTTAAACTCATTTGTTTCCCCTACTTAGTTCATTGCTAATTTGATATGCTACTTATATTTTCTCAAAGACACACTAATATGTGTATTGGTTATCTATCGCTGCATAACAAATAACTTCATAGTTTAAAACGTTTATCATCTCCCAGTTTTTCTTGGACAGGAATCTGGTCGGGGCTCAGCTGAGGCCTTTGGCCCTGCACCTCTTCCAGGCTGCAGGCACGGCGTGGGACAGGGCGATGGCCTCTCCCCCAGTGGCTGTGGGCTGGACTCAGCTCCCCACGGGCTGTTGGATTGAGGGGCTCAGCTCCTGGCCACATGGGCCTCTCCCTCGGACAGCTGCTGCCTGGGCAGCCTGCTTTGTCAGAGAGAGCAGGCAAGAAAAACTGGAGGCGACTGAAGAGGTGGATCCTGACCCCATCATGAGACTGTGTCAGAGGCCACCACGGGGTCCAGCCCCACCCCCCCAGGGTCACAGGGGGCAGGACCCTTGGGGGCCCTCGCAGAAGACTGCCTACCACCGTCCAATGCAAGCAAGGCTTGATTTCAATGTGAATTGAGTCCTGTGCTCAGGTGATCATCTCCACGCCACAGCTCTGTTATCCCATCCATGCTGAGTGAGCCCAGACAGCTGTCACTCCCCTACTAGCAGGTGAGGAAACGGAGGCTGGAAGGGCTCCGTGATGTTCCTCCCAAGGTCACATTGCCTGGTGGGCTGCAAGTGGCATGTCTGAATCCATCCCCTGAGTCCAGGAGCTCAGGACCTGCGAGAGGGTGATGAGGGCTGGCGAGTGAGGCGGCAGGGGGCCGGCAGGCCACAGCAGATCAGGCCTGGGGAAGAGACAAGCTGGGCCCTGGGGCAGGCTTGGATCGCCATACACCACCACAAAGGGTGACTTACTCCTGTGAGTGAGGCCAACCCAGAGGAGGTGATGGGGCAAAGTCAGAGCCAGTGATTTGCAAAGTAGATGAGAAAGGGGGTCTTTGGCACAGAAATTCCCTTCTCTGCCCTGCCCCCAGGCAAGGAAACAAACCTGAGATTCAATTCAGCCGCCTCTCCCACCCTGCCCCCTGCCCCACATACAGGCATAAAGGACCCCAGGACTCCCCAGCGCTGAGCGGCCGCATCTTCCATGCTGCCTCTGGTGCCCGTGTCCTTACCTGCAGCGCAGAGTGGCATCCCCCTGCTGGGGATGCTGGCTCAGCCTGAAGATCACCTCATGTCTTACGGGGCCACTGTTGGACGCTGGCACCATCAACACAGAGCTCTTCCTCCCGAGATTTCCACCTACAGGTTTCTTGAAAATTGGTTTGAATGTCAGAAATGCCTTCCCTCCCCCAAGCTCCCAAACACATGCCCCACCCATTCCTTTGGGCAACGTGCCAACCACTTCTGTGTTTGGTCCCCAATTTGTCTTCTGGGGGAATAATGGAACCCATGTGGTGAGGCGGCGGGGTGCACAGGGGTTCCCAAGACGGCCCCAAATGTCCTGGCAGCCTGGAGGCACCGACTGTCCCAGGCTGGCCCCGGGGCTGCTCTGGATGCTTCCTGGTCCCATTCATTTCCTTCCTGGGTGCATTAGGCCAACCCCCCAAGGCTGGGTTTCTTGTTACCCACCAGGGCGGCAAGCTGGTGTCCACAGAGGCCTTTCTAAACAGAGCTGTGTGGTTTGTATTCTCTCAGTCACCCCTTCATCCGTGCATCCACTGACCGCCTACTGCATGTAGGAACTGCCTTAGGCACCAAGGGGCTCATTGCAACAGTTCCAAATGATTTCTAGAAGCATGTTGAAAACGTTAAAGAAAAAAAAAAGTAAAAATTTGCACATGCAAGTGTGAAAAACATATGTGCCTTGAGTCACTTAGAACTGAGTTCTTATCCCTCCCCACCACCGTCCTCACGAGCTCAGGTGGCCCTGACACCTCACTGGGGCTTCATTCATGTACCCACAAAATGAGGTTAACAATGGCGGCAAAACCCAGGCTTGCAGGGAAAAGGGACAGAGAACAGGGCCTTTCACACTGTTTCTGGGGCAAACACGACACAGTGTTTTAAGATCATGAAGAATTCTCAAGTCCCTTGTCACACTTCAGTCTCGAAATTACTGCAAGAGCAGAGCAGCAATTCTCCTACAGTTTGCTTGAGGAGACTGAGGCTCAGAGAGGCCTTGTGCTTGGTCTGAGGTCACACAGCAAGTGAGGGACACCAAGCCTGGCCCAAGACTGGAAGGAGAGTGCTGAAAACAGCCCGCCAGTGGTGGTGCTGGTGAGTAAAGCCCCTTGTCCATGCCCTGGGGACAAATCCCTGGGAAACCAGATACTTCCCAGGCCGGCACAGTCTGCACTTACTATTTTGAGCCATCCTACACATGACGCAAACAACAAGAATCTGGGGAGACCTGGATTATCTGTTGTGCTGGGAACAGAGGCTCATGCTGGCAGCCAAGGGCCAGCAGGGCAGGGGCAGGAGGGCAGGCGGACTGGGGGCTGCAGGGTTGGGGTCCGGCCCCCCGGGAGAAGGCCCCTGGGGCGCCTAGGCTCAGTGCCTGGGAGAGGCGAGGGGCGATGTGGGCCTGACTGGAAAGCTGGCTGGAGGGGTGGAACCTGGGGCAGTGCCAGGTCAGGCCCAAGCACAGACGTATCTTCCTAGCCAAGCCCCGGATGCAGACCCTGAGGCAGGGTTTGAGTAGTTTGCTTGTATGGCCAGCCCAAGCACCAAGTCAGGAAAGGGGGTGAACATCACAGAAAGTGCATGACCAGCTGGAAGCAGCCCTGCGGCATCACCTAGGGGCGAGCACGTGGGGTGTTCCCCCAATACTCCCACAACACTGGACATTGGCCGGAGGCCTCTCCTGGGCACGGATCTCCCTGCACAGAGGGGCACAGGCCCTGGCAGGAGGGCACCGCTGGTGAGTGTGTGGCCCTACCCATAGGCACCAACAGCAGCAGCTGCAACGAGGCAGCACAGAGCTCAGATGACCCTATGCACCCCTATTCACCAAGCACCCCAGGTGCCCTACACAGCCATCACGGGGCCGCAGCCAGGAGCACACAGACCAGGCCTTCCCCCTCGGGGTGACCAGCTCATCCAGGAGATTGGAAATGAAGCAAGCGCTCAGAGAAATCAAAAGCAGAAAGCGCATTCATGGGCAAAGGGACCAATGGATGAACAAAATGCATAATATCCACACAATGCGATATTAATCAGCCATAGAAAGGGAAGACATGCTGAATCTTGAAAACAATGGTACTAAGTGAAGAAACCAGATACAAAAGGCCACATAGTATATGATTCCATTTATGTGAAATGTCCAGAAGGAGGAAATCCACAGAGACAGAAAGCAGTGATAGTCGCCAGGGCTCGTGGGGGGTGGGGGGGTGGGGGGTGACTGCCAATGGGCATGGGGCTTCCTCTGGCACGGTGAGAGCGCTCTGAAACGAGGCAGTGGTGATATTTGAGCTGGGCCCTGAAGGCTGCATGGTTTTTTCCCAAGGAATAGCAGGCAGAGAGAACCACACAAGCACAGGCTGGAACTGAACAGTCCACGCCAGGGGCAGGGGTTGGAAAGTTGGAGAGACTCCTCCACGAGGGGCATGGCCCTAGGGTCCCTATGCCAGGAGCCCCCTTGGCTAGGCCAAGCTAGGATGGGCCAGCGGCATCCTAACTGGCTAGACCCCTTTGATTCTCCCAGCTCCAGCTTGGCTGAGGGTCCACCCCTCCCGCTTCCTAAGCCTCGTTCCCAGGTGATGCTGGGTGAGGACAGAGGTGGGGGTACTCCACATTTCTGCTGGGAGAGGCCTTGGTACCGGGAGGATGTGCATTTATCCAGGTGACAGCGCTCACCATCTCAGGGAGAGACCTCAGGGTGTAGCCCACATTTGCGACACCCCTGCAGGGAACCCCACTGCAGAAAAAAGACATGCAATTGTGCCCTTCCCTATAGTCATGAAAGCCACTAGCACATACGAGCTTCTGGGGGAAGAGTGGTGCAGCCCCAGGATGGGACCCAGGGCTCAACGAATAACATGAGCTGGAATTCTGCCCCACTTATCCCCTCAACCAGATGCACTTGAGGAGTGCACAGCCCAGCAACAGTACAAGGCGGCCCTGCTTGCAGCTCTCTTCACAGGGCCTCTGCCATCTGGTGACGGGGACCTGGAAAGGCCCAGGTCCCCACACGTGTCATGCTCTGTTCTGTGGTGCTACATGTTGCTATTGAAGAATGGCCCACTTTGAGCTGTGGCCAACACTTTCAGAACAATTCGTTTACTACTTAGTCAGTGGGGCTTGCAGGCAATTCTCGGAAAACATACAGTGATGTTTTCGTTTTTTGATCTTCCAAAATTCTCCTACAAAAATGGGCAGAGCACCTAGGAAAGCGAAACTCCAAACTCAAGAGTAACAGCCACAGTGAAACTCGGGGACAAGGTAGCCTGCAAGCAGATGCAGTTGAATGAGCAGAGCTGTGAGCCCTGGGTCATATGGGCAACAGCAAGAGAGGGCCGTCGGCGGGGCCAGATGGCCCTGAGAATGGAGGACCTCCCAAGCACTGTTCACTGAAAGCTCAGGGGTCCCATCCAACAACAGAGTCTATGACTGGGGGACACGCACAGGCTTCCGTCTGTAGTGGGTGCAAGGAGGCCTCCGGGAACCCCTCAACGAAAACATGAAACTTCCTGCCCAGACAGTGTCACACTGAGAGGGAACTGTGGGGGGCGGGGGGCAACTGTCCAGGATGGGGCAGGGCAGGGACAGGATAAAACCCACTTTGTCTTCCCAAAGACTCAGAAACTCATCTCATTGGGAAAAATACAAGCAGCAGAAAAGAACTGTAGTCAAAAGCATACAAACACTCTATGCAAAGCACAGAATGAGGAACAGAATGCCAACCCTCCACAGCCCATGAACTCGTACCCAAAAGATGCCTTCCAAGCAGGTGAGAACTGGGAGCTTAACATTTCCGAGTGAGCTGCCATTTTACTTTATTCTGTAATTTATATTTTGATGTGTGCATCCCAGAACTTAGTTATCTTGTAACTGGAAGTTTGTACCTTTTGAAGTAGTGGAGGGACATGGGACAAACATCATGATTAACTGTTCCTGCCAAGGATGAAAAATGCTGAAATATAAACAGTATGGTAAGAACAGGAGGGACTCCATCTTGAGGCCAAGATTCCATTTGAAAAACCAGGGAGTTAGGCTACCTTAGGGGATTAAAGATGGCGGCGTGACAGGTGAGACACAGGTTTCCTCCTAAAACTGCATATAACATGAAAATATAATTAATACAACGAATCCTGAAAGAGCAACAGGAGAGAGGACTGTGTGCCAGACTGCATACACCTGGAGACAAGAGCAGACCTCACAGAACAGGGTAACGTACCAAAGCTGTGGCCCGGCAGGACCCTAGCCCTTCCCCAACCCCAGCTCACTGATGGGAGGAAGAGAAACGTAGCAGGGAGGGAGTGGAGGCCTGAGACAGCTGAATACCTAACTCCGGAGATTTTCTCTAGTAGCACAAACCTACATTTCATGGTGCTTGCATGATACTTTCATGACTACAGGGTTGGAAAGCTAAGACAGGGAGAATTCCTGGAGAGACTGAGATTCCAGCCACTTATGGAAAGCAGGGACCCATATCCGGCTGCTCTGGGACAAAAGGAAGGCAGGCAGTCTGAGAGACTTCCTAACAAGGAAGCCCTTAGCAAGAGGGCTGCTAAAGGGGCAAGGATTGCACAGAACTTACTGCTCAGGAGAGAGGACAGGTAGACAAAATGGTCTGGATGCACTCTGCCCAGCAGGTTGGGAGATTTGCCATATAGACTCTCAAATTTAAGGAGGAAAAAGAAATCTTACTCCTTATATGATCTTCAGGTGCTCCAGCTCCCTGGCTGGCTACACAGCTCCAAAGACCCCCTCCGTGATACGCAGCCTACTGCGCCTTTCTCCCGGCCAGCCCCACCTGGCTCGCAAACCGGCAAACCCTACCCTGGCGTTAGCCCAGCCTGAGGGAAGATCTGTCTACAGCAAGTACAAATGCAAAGCACAGAGGCTTATACCTGTGTGCTCAGCCCACTGGTTCAGGCAGTGGAGTCAGGCATAGCAGCCGGGAAGCAGGAAACACCTCTTTCCTCTCCCCAGGCACCAATACCATTCCCCTGCAACCACCAACATTGTTTCAGGGGCTGAGAAGCTCCAGGGAGTAGAGCTTGTGGGCACTACAGGGCACAATATACAAATATGAAATGCCAAAGGAACCTGGAGAGAGTAAAATTATTAATACAACTCCTGAGAAAGATTTAAGTGACATCGACCTCATGACTCTTCCTGAAAGGGAGTTCAAAATAAAAATCATTAACATGATCATGGAGGTACAGAAAGATATTCAAGAACTCAGGAATGAATTCCGGTCGGAGATCCAATCATTGAAGAGCACAATGGAGGATATTAAAAGCAGATTGGATACACTAGAGGAGACTATAAATGAATAGAAACTAGAGAAGAGGAATACAAAGAAGCTGAGGCACAGAGAGAAAAAAGAATCTCTAAGAATGAAAGAATATTGAGAGAACTGTGTGACCAATCCAAACGGAACAATATTCGCATTATAGGGGTACCAGAAGAAGAAGAGAGAGAAAAGGGGATAAAAAGTGTCTTTTAGGAGGTAATTGCTGAAAACTTCCCCAATCTGGGGAAGGAGATAGTCTCTCACGCCATGGAGATGCACAGATCTCCCAACACAAGGGACCCAAGGAAGAAAACATCAAGACATATAGTAATTAAAATGGCAAAGATCAAGGATAAGGACAGACTATTAAAAGGAGCCAGAGAGAGAAATAAGATCACATACAAAGGAAAACCCATCAGGCTATCATCAGACTTCTCAACAGAACCCTTACAGGCCAGAAGGGAGTGGCATGATGTATTTAATGCAAAGAAGAAGGAGGGCCTTGAACCAAGAAACTTTATCCGGCAATATTATCATTTAAATTTGAAGGAGGGATTAAACAATTTCCAGATAAGCAAAAGCTGAGAGAATTTACCTCCCACAAACGGTCTCTACAGTGTATTATGGAGGGACTGCTATAGATGGAAGTGTTCCTATGGTTTAATAGCTGTCACCAAAGGCAATAAAACCATAGTAAAGAAAGTAGAACAGCTAATTACTAAGCAAATGCAAAATTAAACTACCTATCCCCAAAGTCAATCAAGGGATAGACAAAGAGAGCAGAATATGGCACCTAATATATAAAGAATGGAGGAGGCAGAAAAAAAAGAACCTTTAGACTGTGTTTGTAGTAGCATATTGAGTTCAGTTAGACTCTTGGATACTAAGGAAGTTAACCTTGAACCTTTGATAAATAGGAATCTAAAGCCTGCAATGCCAATAAGTACATACCTATCAATAATCGCCCTAAATGTAAATGGACTGAATGCACCAATCAAAAGACATAGAGTCACTGAATGGATAAAAAACAAGACCCATCTATATGCTGCCTACAAGGGACTCACTTTAAACCCAAAAACATACACAGACTAAAGTGAATGGATGGAAAAAGATATTTCATGCAACTAATAGGGAGAAAAAAGCAGGAGTTACAGTATTTGTATCAGATACAATAGACTTCAAAACAAAGAATGTCACAAAGACAAAGAAGGACATTACATAATGATAAAAGGCTCAACCCAACAAGAGGATATAACCATTATAAATATATATGCACCCAATACAGGAGCACCATCATATGTGAAACAAATATTAACAGAAATAAAAGAAGAAATAGAATGCAATGCATTCATTCTAGGAGACTTCAACACTCCAATCACTCCGAAGGACAGATCCACCAGACAGAAAATAAGTAAGGAGACAGAGGCACTGAACAACACAATAGAACAGATGGACCTAACAGACATCTACAGAACTCTACACCCAAAAGCAGCAGAATACACATTCTTCTCAAGTGCACATGGAACATTTTCAAGACTAGATCATATACTAGGCCACAAAAAGAGCCTCGGTAAATTCAAAAAGATTGAAATTGTACCAACCAGTTTCTCAGACCACAAAGGTATGAAACTAGAAAGAAATTACACAAAGAAAATGAAAAATCCAATAAAAAACTTCCGGGAAGATGGCGACGTGAGCAGAGAGGCAGAAATCTCCCCCCAACATTATATTTATCCACGAAAACACAGCAAATAAAACTATTCCTAAAAGAGAGACCAGAATACACAGGAAAGTACACAGCGTGCAGCTACACATGAGAGGACTCGGCACCCGGCGAGGTGCTCATAAAGAGCCCAGCTGCCATACATGGCAACTACCAGCAACCACTTCTATAGCCATGAAAAGACAGAGGAATATGGTACAGACAAAGCTTCAGACCCAGACAACCACAGAGAGGGAACCTGAAGGGATGGACATGCACAGTCTTCCTGAAAAAGAATTCAGAATAAAAGTCATAACCATGCTGACGGATCTACAGAGAAATGTGCAAGAGCTGAGGGAGGAAGTGAGGGAAGTGAGGAAAGACAATGCAGAAATCAGACAAGCCATCGACGGGCTTAGGAACAGACTGGACGAGATGCAAGAGACTCTTAATGGAATAGAAATCAGAGAACAGGAATACAGAGAAGCTGAGGCAGAGAGAGATAAAAGGATCTCTAAGAATGAAAGAATATTAAGAAAACTGTGTGACCAATCCAAATGGAACAATATTCGCATTATAGGAGTACCAGAGGAAGAAGAGAGAGAAAAAGGGATAGAAAGTGTCTTTGAAGAAATAAATGCTGAAAACTTTCCCACGCTGGGGGAAATAGTCTCGCAGTCCACGGAAGCCCACAGATCTCCCAACACAAGGGACCCAAGGAAGACAACACCAAGACACATAATAATTAAGATGGCAAAGGTCAAAGATAAAGACAGAGTATTAAAGGCAGCTAGAGAGAGAAAAAAGATCACCTACAAAGGAAAACCCATCAGAATAGCATCAGACTTCTCAACAGAAACCTTACAGGCCAGAAGAGAATGGCATGATATATTTAACATAATGAAACAGAAGGACCTCGAACCAAGAATATTGTATTCAACACGATTATCATTTAAATATGACAGAGGGATTAAACAATTTCAAGACAAACAAAAGTTGAGAGACTTTGCCTCTCATAAACCACCTCTACAGGATATCTTAAACGGACTGGTCTAGAGGGAAGCACCCATAAGGCTAAAAAGATGTCACCAGAGAAAATAAAATCATAGCAAAGAAAGCAGACCATACAAATACTAACTAAAGGCAAAGAATACAACACCTAATATATAAAGAATGGAGGAGGAAGAATAGGAAGGGAGAGATAAAGAAACATCAGACGGCATTCACAGTAACTTAACAAGAAAGTTGTTAGATTCTTAGATAGTAAAGAAGCAACCTTTGAACCTTTGGTAACCACGAATCTAAAGCCAGCAATGGCAATAAGTACATATCTATCAATAATCACCCTAAATATAAATGGACTGAATGCACCAATCAAAAGACACAGAGTAACAGAGTGGATAAAAAAACAAGACCCATCTATATGCTGCTTACAAGAGACTCACCTCAAACCCAAAGATATACACAGACTAACAGTGAAGGGATGGAAAAAGATATTTCATGCAAACAACCAGGAGAAAAAAGCAAGTGTTGCAGTACTTGTAACAGACAAAATAGACTTCAAAACAAAGAAAGTAGCAAGAGATAAAGAAGGACATTACATAATGATAAAGGGGTCACTCCAATAAGAAGATATAACCATTATAAATATATATGCACCCAACACAGGAGCATCAGCATATGTGAAACAAATACTAACAGAATTGAAGGAGGAAATAGACAGCAATGCATTCATTTTAGGAGACGTCAACACACCACTCACTCCAAAGGACAGATCAACCAGGCAGAGGATAACTAAAGACACAGAGGCACTGAACAACACACTAGAACAGATGGACCTAACAGACATCTACAGAACTCTGCACCCAAAAGCAGCAGGATACACATTCCTCTCAAGTGCACATGGAACATTTTCCAGAATAGACCACATACTAGGCCACAAAAAGAACCTCAGTAAATTCAAAAATATTGAAATTCTACCAACCAACTTCTCAGATCACAAAGGTATAAAACTAGAAATAAATTTTAGAAAGAAACAAAAAAGGCTCACAAATACATGGAGACTTAACAACATTCTCCTTATGAATCAATGGGTTAACGACCAAATCAAAACAGATATCAAAGAATATATGGAGACTCATGACAACAACAACACAAAGCCACAACTTCTGTGGGATGCAGCGAAGGCAGTTCTAAGAGGAAAGTATATTGCAATCCAGGCCTATTTAAAGAAGGAAAACATTCCCAAATGAATAGTCTAAAGACACAATTACTGAAATTGGAAAAGGAAGAACAAATGAGGCCCAAAGTCACCAGAAGGAGGGACATAATAAAGATCAGAGAAGAAATAAATAAAATTGAGAAGAATAAAACAATAGAAAAAAATCAATGAAACCAAGAGCTGGTTCTTTGAAAAAATAACAAAATAGATAAACCCCTAGCCAGACTCATTAAGAGAAAAAGAGAATCTACACACATAAACAAAATCAGAAATGAGAAAGGAAAAATAACGACGGACCCCACAGAAATACAAAGAATTATAAGAGAATACTATGAAAATCTATATGCTAACAAGCTGCAAAACCTAGAAGAAATGGACAACTTCTTAGAAAAATACAACCTTCCAAGACTGACCAAGCAAGAAACAGAAAAACTAAACAGACCAATCACCAGCAATGAAATTGAATCGGTAATCAAAAAAACTACCCAAGAACAAAACCCCGGACCTGATGGATTCACCTCTGAATTCTACCAGACATAAAGAGAAGAAATAACACCCATTCTCCTTAAAGTTTTCCAGAAAATAGAAGTGGAGGGAATACTTCCAAACTCATTCTATGAAGCCAGCATCACTCTAATACCAAAACCGGGCAAAGACCTCACCAAAAAAGAAAATTACAGACCAATATCCCTGATGAACGTAGATGCAAAAATACTCAATAAAATATTAGCAAACCAAATTCAAAAATACATCAAGAGGATCATACACCACGATCAAGTGGGATTCATCCCAGGGATGCAAGGGTGGTACAACATTCGAAAATCCATCAACATCATCCACCACATCAACAAAAAGAAGAACAAAAACCACATGATCATTTCCATAGATGCTGAAAAAGCATTTGACAAAATTCAGCACCCATTCATGATTAAAACTCTCAACAAAATGGGTATAGACAACAAGTACCTCAACATCATAAAGGCCATATATGACAAACCCACAGCTAATATCGTACTTAACAGCGAGAAGCTGAAAGCTTTTCATCTAAGATCAGGAACAAGACAGGGATGCCCACTCTCTCCACTGTTATTCAACATAGTACTGGAGGTCCTAGCCACGGCAATCAGACAAAACAAAGACATACAAGGCATCCAGATTGGTAAAGAAGAAGTCAAATTGTCACTATTTGCAGATGACATGATACTGTATATAAAAAACCCTAAAGACTCCACTCCAAAACTACTAGAACTAATATCTGAATTCAGCAAAGTTGCAGGATACAAAATTAACACACAGAAATCTGTTGCTTTCCTATACACTAACAATGAACTAACAGAAAGAGAAATCAGAAAAACAATTCTATTCGCAATTGCATCAAAAAGAATAAAATACCTAGGAATAAACCTAATGAAGGAAGTGAAAGACCTGTACTCTGAAAACTATAAGACACTCCTGAGAGAAATTAAAGAGGACACTAACAAATGGAAATGCATCCCATGCTCTTGGCTAGGAAGAATAAATATTGTCAAAATGGCTATACTACCTAAAGCAATCTACAGATTCAACGCAATCCCTATCAAACTACCAACAGCTTTCTTCAATGAACTGGAACAAATAATTCTAAAATTCATATGGAACCAGAAAAGACCCTGAATAGCCAAACAATCCTGAGAAGGAGGAATCAAACAGGGGGAACTATGCTCCCTGACTTCAAGCTCTACTACAAAGCCACAGTAATCAAGACAATTTGGTATTGGCACAAAAACAGACCCACAGACCAGTGGAACAGAATAGAAAATCCAAACATTAACCCAAACAACTACAGTCAATTAATATTTGATAAAGGAGCCCTGGATATACAATGGGGAGATGACAGCCTCTTCAGCAGCTGGTGTTGGAAAAACTGGACAGCTACATGTAGGAGAATGAAACTGGACTACTGTCTGGCCCCATACACAAAGGTAAACTCCAGGTGGATCAAAGACCTGAATGTAAGTCATGAAACCATAAAACTCTTAGAAAAAAACATACGCAAAAATCTCTTGGACATAAACATGAGTGACTTCTTCATGAACATATCCCCCCGGGCAAGGGAAACAAAAGCCAAAATGAACAAGTGGGACTATATCAAACTAAAAAGCTTCTGTACAGCAAAGGACACCATCAGTAGAACAAAAAGACATCCTACAGTATGGGAGAATATATTCATAAATGATGCATCTGAGAAGGGGTTGACATCCAAAATATATAAAGAATTCATGTACCTTAACAAACAAAAAGCAAATAATCCAATTAAGAAATGGGCAGAGGACATGAATAGACAATTCTCTAAAGAAGAAATTCATATGGCCAACAGGCACATGAAAAGATGCTCCACATCCCTAACATCACAGAAATGCAGATTAAAACCACAATGAGATATCACCTCACACCAGTGAGGATGGCCAACATCCAAAACACAAACAACAACAAATGTTGGCAAGGATGTGGGGAAAAGGGAACCCTCCTACACTGCTGGTGGGAATGCAAATTAGTTCAACCATTGTGGAAAGCGGTATGGAGGTTCCTGAGGAAACTCAAAATAGAAATACCATTTGACCCAGGAATCCCACTCCTAGGAATTTACCCTAAGAATGCGGCAGCGCAATTTGAAAAAGACAGATGCACCCCTATGTTTATTGCAGCACTATTTACAATAGCCAAGAAATGGAAGCAACCTAAGTGCCCATCAGTAGATGAATGGATTAAGAAGATGTGGTACATATACACAATGGAATATTACGCAGCCATAAGAAGAAAACAAATCCTACCATTTGCAACAACATGGATGGAGCTAGAGGGTATTAGGCTCAGTTAAATAAGCCAAGCTGAAAAAGACAAGTATCAAATGATTTCACTCATATGTGGAGTATAAGAACAAAGACAAAAAAAAACTGAAGGAACAAAACAGCAGCAGACTCACAGAACCCAAGAACGGACTAATAGTTACCAAAGGGAAAGGGACTGGGGAAGATGGGAAGATGCGTGGGAAGGGAGGGATAAGAGGGTAAAAGGGGCATTACGATTAGCAGAAGTAATGTTGGGGGGGCGTCGGGAGGGCTGTACAACTCAGAGAAGACAAGTAGTGACTCTATAGCATCTCACTACGCTGATGGACAGTGACTGTAATGGGGTTGGTGGGGGGGGACCTGATGAAGGGGGTAGTTTAATCACCATAATATTGCACATGTAATTGTAGATTAATGATACCAAAATAAATTTTTTTTTTAAATTGTAGTGCAAGAAAGTTCCCCGAAATACAAAAAAATTTTAAAGGCATAGTAAAAGAGCACAATGCTCAGAGTAGGAAACCCAAAGGCCAACAAAATGAGGGACAAGGGGTGTTATATAAAGGTATGAAGGTAACCACAGGGATGAAAACACAGAGGTTCTAAATACCGACACGCAAAAAGGAAATATAGAGAGTGTGACAGTCATTATGGACTGAATGTTGGTGTCCTGCCATAATTCCTGTGTTGAAGCCCCACTCCCCAATGGGATGGTATTTGGAGGCAGTTAGGGTTGGATGAGGTCAGGAGGGTGGGGCCCTGTGATAGGACCAATGTGCTTTCAGGTGGGACACAGAGAGCTTGCTGGCTCTCCCTGCCATGCGAGGATGCATGAGAAGGCGGCCATCTACAAGCCAGGATAAGAGTCCTCAGCAGGCTCTCAGGCATGCCCATGGCAGCCCAGGGTGGTCTCTTCTGGACCTCTCCATGACCTCTGCTTCCCAGCTGCCCCACTGCTTCAGATCAAAGCGAGAGTGACTGTCCCCCTGAGCCTCCCTGCAGCTTTCCAGACCTTCACCTCTACGCTTATATAAGCACAGGGGTCTACATTAAGTCCTTTACTTCCAGAATACATGTTGTGGATCTCTTTCCCTGATCAAACTCAGGTGGATGCAGTTTTCTATAACAGAAGTGGGGCCTGGAAGAGCAAAACCTTCAAAATGAGAACCTGAAATGTGTTCTCTGTCCTGATTATAGTTAAAGGCATTTATGACCTCACTGCCAGTCGTGAACAGGATGCTGGTAGTCATGTGAGCACATAGCCCAGTTCGCTAAATTATCACCATTAGTCACAGGAAGTCACCAGCAGAAGACAGCATGGTGACGTGTAGCTGCTGCAATAGAATATGACAGTGAAAATACAGCCCAGCAGAGCATACATGCTGTGAAGTCGGTTGGCCTCTTACAGCTGCACTGCAGAATCTGGAGGAAAACAGTGTGAGCTCAAGGCTCTAAGCATTCAGCTCACGGCCAAACCAAGGTACCAGAAAGTTACTGTCACTGCCCTAAAAAAGCCCAGGCCTCTTGTAGCCAGAGTTGAGATTTCAGAAAAACCAAACCAAACGCTGACCCTATGGGTACCTAAATAACAACACAACAATTTGAACTCATGGCCACAGTCAAAATTAGGGCATCAGTTGGGAAAGAGGGAACCCTGATCATCAGAACAGATTTCATTTGGGAAGATGCAATGCAGGTAGACATTGAAGCTCCACATTCCGCCGAACCCCTCCTGCCCATGCAACAGCCCCCTGCCCTCTCTCCGAGGCATTAGCTTGAAGAAACTGCTGTCCCCCCATCACTTCTAAGGGACACACTTCCTCAACAGCCCACCACTACTCTTGCTTCTAAATCTGTGCTAAACTCAAATCACAGAACACTCCAAGGGCAGGGGCACAAAATCTAACCCAGGAAGATGTACTTCACACAACAGAAGAATTGAGGGATATTTCCAGTATCTGTTGACAGAAACGTCGGAGCTTTGTATGACAATGGCCCCTACGGGTGTCAGGCCCGGGTGGAAGACATGCAACGCTGGGTCAGGAACGTCAGGCCAGGAAAGACAGTGGGAGATGCCTCCCCTGGAATGGGCTTCCCGAACTCCACGGGGATGATGGACTTCCAGGGAGACAGGGAAGGTGTAGTCACCGTACGGTGACAGCCATCATCAGAATGGCTTGACGCACAGAGATGACGGCAGTGGCTAATCGGTCGTGAAGTTACCTGGGACGGAAATGTTTGGTTTAACCACAGAAAATTGCTGGTTGTCCACCATTTTCAATATCTGTCATTTAACATGGTTTGCCAACAGATGAGCAGCCTACAGAGATCTTACCTGACTCGAATAAGCAAGAAACAGACAAGCAAACAAACAAAAACTCTAGATCTGATCGATAGACCTGACTCGGATCACCAGGATAGAGACTCCTGGCCCCTCATCCGCTTCCCAGATTTTTTTTAGAACCTCATAAGGAAAGACTGCTGTTCTACTGAAAATGTATAATGCTCACATGCCCTGCCTGCTTTCCCCAGAAGAGGCCATTCACATGGGAGGTATGGATGGGAAAAGGAAGCACCCAGACTGTGGGGGAGAGCAGAGGGACCCCTTCACCTGACCTGACCCAAACTGCCACTGTGTCCTCCAGTCCCTGTAGACCATATGGACATCAAGCCATTAACAGACCCACCTCACGCCAGGCTCACTGGTCCTCAAATCCACGCTGTACTGGCTCCCCATTCTGGGAAGCACAAGGAGAACAAACCGTACCAGCAGTGGGCAGAATCACATAGTGGTTTCCTAACTGGTAGAACAAGGACTGATAGAGCAATAATGGCCGAGAGCTGCCTCTCTCTTCCCAAATAAAAAACAAAAGTCGTATCGCCAAGTTAGTCAGCTGGTGCTCCAACTTCATCTGCTCTTCCAGACTCGGGACCCGCATAGAAGCAAAGCAGCACAGCTCCCGGTACCTGAAAAATTCTTTTTTCTCTATACCTGTTATTCAAAAAGCAAAAACCACTGAGATCATTCTCACCTCGCCAGGACAGCAATTCACCACCATCGTGTCTCAGGCCTGCGCCTCTCCAGCTGTCGGAATCTGGCTGCCAGGAACGTGGATTACCTGCCATTCCACAGGACAGGAGACTGATCGGCTATATGGATGCCGCTGCAGATTGGATGATGAGCGAGAAACGCACATACTCTGGAAATCGTGGTATGCGTGCACGCGTGCATGCCAGCGGCTGGGAAGTGAACCCCACAAAACACAGGGGCCTATCATATCAGTAAATTTCTAGAGGTAGAGTGTGGTCTGGGGCCTCCCGAGATACCTTCTCCAAGAGACGTACAGGTCGCTACACCAGGCAGCTTCTATAGCTGAGAAGGCAGCATAGCACCTAGTGGGCGTCTTTAGACTTGGGATGCAACCTATATCTCACAAGAGGTGTTCTTTCAGCTGATTCACTGGGCCACCTGTAAGGCCTCCAGGTTTGAATAGGGCCCAGAACAAGAGAAGGCTCTGCAGTCCATCCAGGCTGCAGGGCAGCCTTCTCTACTGTGTGGGCCACTTGCCCCATCAAAACCCCCAGATCTTGAGGTGTCCAGAGAAAGTGGAGACTCTGTACGAAGCCTTTTACAGGCTCCTATAGGTGCATACAGAACAGACCATTGGAACTTTGGAGCAAAGCATGTCTTCTTTTGAAGAAAACTGTTCTCTTCTTGAAAAGCAGCTTCTGGCTTGCTGTTGGCCCTGTCAGAGACTAAATATATGACCATGACTCACAAAGCTACCATTGGTCTGAGCTGCCAATATTGAACTAGACATTAACCAGTCCAACAAGCTATAGATGTAGCTGTGCACCACAGCACCACCTGGTCAAGTGGAAGTGGGATGCAGGAAATCAGACTTGACTAGATTCTGAAGGCACAAGTCAGATGCAGAAGCAAACGGTCAGACACCCACAGCACCTACTTCACTGGCCGCAGGAAGTCTGGGGAGCAGGCATGAGGAAGCATTCCCTTTAGCGGACACAAGGCGGGCAGCTAGATATTTGTGTTCCGTGTAAATACTCACCAAAGGCCAACTTCACAGGGGAGGCTCCCAATAGCCAGATGGACAGGACGACCTGTGTCCCCAGCTGCCCCGCTTTGCATGGGCTCAGCGGCTCAAGCCTCCCCCGGCCACAGCTGACACGGCTGGGAGCCCAGATGCCCCAGCGAGGACACCCAGGGGGACAGTAAGCCCCCTGGGGGCAGGTGGATGATGTCACTGAACCTCTGCCACTTTGGAAGGAGCAGTGATTTGCTTTCCCTGGAATAATTACTTGCTCTGAACACGAATCTGCCTCCCCGCCCAAACCACCATGCATGGACCTTCCGCAACTTCTTGGCCATTATTATAGTCCCCACAGCACTGCTTCTCATCAGGACATCTCTCCACAGATCGATGAGGTGCATCAGTAGGTTTATGCCCACCGAATTCTCTGTGTGGCCATGTTCCCCACCATCCTAAGCATTTGTGAATGAAGGAAGGGCCTTCGAATGACTGGGTGATAGGACGCTAGGATGCGGTCTAGGCTCTGAACCAAGAGGAGACGTGCATTACTGTGCCGGCTGGGGTGACTGGCCCTGGTTCCCAGGGCACCAGGGGCTGTGGCACAGGGGGGCATGTGCCTGGACAGCAGGAGATTCTCCGAGGCTCCCCTGGGATGCCAGGCCCAAAGGAGGCAGGCCTGCTGATGACATGGAGCCTTCAGGAATGGAGGTTCGGGCCCCCCACCAGGTGAAGAACCCCAGGCCAAGACGGGTGCAGAGGGCGAAGGGAGTGGTTTGGCACAGGCGGAGGGAGAGAAAGCAAGTAGCATCCACTGCGCTGGAATTGCAGGGATGAGCACAGCTGTGGTCATGTGTGTTTTGTCCCCACCCGCTCCTATTCCAGCGGCCATAGGTGTGTGCGCAGCAGGGGCCCAACGCCTAGGATTTAAGGTACAGGATACAGACGGGGGTGCGGCTCAGCTGCAAGAGAAGTGAACACCCACAAATGGAGAAAGGGACAAACAGGACTTTTTGCACCTCCTCCTTTGGAGGGCGGGTTAGTGTATCTTTGTACATGGGACAACTGGGTTACGTAAGGCGGAAGCACATTATTGTTTTCTTTGTTCAAAAGTTACGTTGAGGTGTCCACAATGGGCTACACCTCGCCCCCTTTAGGACGGCCACTAGGAAAATAACTTGTGTTGGCAAGTATATGGAGAAACTGGAACCCCTGTGCTCCGTTGGGGGAGTGCAAAATGACACAATTGCGGTGGAAAACAGTATGGTGGAGCCTCAAAAAATTAAAAAGAGAACTACCATGTGATCCAGCCGTTGGGCTTCTGGGTCCATCCCCACCAGAACCGAAAGCAGAGTCTCATGTTCCCAGCAGCACTATTCACAACAGCCAAAATGTGGACGGAACACAAGTGTCCTTCAACGGACACACAACACAACGGTAAACAAATGCAATGGCATGTTACTTAGCCTTCAAAAGGAAGCGAATACCGACACCCACTACAACGTGAATGAACCTTGAGGCTATCATGCCGCGGGAAATACGACCACAAAAGGACAACTCTTGTGTGGTTCCACTTAGATGAGGACCTAGAGTCACCAGATTTCATGGAGACAGAAAGTAGGATGCCCGGTGCCAGGGCTGAGGGAGGGAGAAGTGTGTTAATGTTTAGTGGGGACACAGTTTCAGTTTTGCAAGATGCAAATATCCTGGAGATGGATGGTAGGGCTGGTTGCACAACAACGTGAACGTGCTGAATGCCGCAGAACTGCACGTTTAAAATAGTCAAAACGGCAAGGTTTGTGTTAGGTGCATGTCACACAACTTTTTTTTTAATCCTGGAGTTAAAACAATTTTTAAAAGAAAAACATGTGAAAACACACACACACACACACACACACACACACACATATCAGTGTAATCTACTTGGCTGACAGACGGAACAAGCCTCAGGGAACATTCCAGATCAAACCGACATATCAGGAGATAAACAGTCTTGAGTTTTATCTGGAAAATAGCTGCTTCTGCCATTAAGTTTAGGAAGTGGGCCCCTCCCAAACAGCAGACACCAGATCACTGACTCGAGAACGACTCTGCTATTTTGCACCAGTTCCAGGGAAAACTGTGACTAATTTAATGTATCAACTTACATGTTTTTTTTGTACTTAGGCACCCGTGGCAGGTCTACACAGAATTCTCAGTATTTGGTACATCACCTATGGTCCTGTTTCCCCAAATCAGGAGTGGATTCACACCAGGCGCCCTGAGGCTCTGACTGCAGGTCTCAGCCTGTCTCTTCCCCCTCAAGCCACCTTCCCTGGGGCGCCTGCCTAGGTTTTGCAGGCGTTGATTGTCACCCTGACCCACTGAGGTAAGTTGGGGCCAAGGTGACCTAAAGCCTAGACCCCTCAAAGCAAGTGGGAGCAAATTCTTAGCATTCCTGACCTTCCCTGTCTCATTTCCCACCCCCTGTGGTGCCTCCTGGAATCATCACCCAAATAAACTACTTGTGCCGCCCCCTAAAAAGATAAGTATAGTTAAAGTGGGGGATCAGTGAGGAGCCCAGGCAGGTGGTGCCAGAGGCCTGCGCCAGGGTGGTGGTGGGGAGAGAAGTGGACACAGCTGGAAAATTTCTGGGCATCAGGGAAGTGGAGAATTGGGAACCCAGCAGAGACTCAAACTAGAAAGACAGGAAGTCAGACGAGGCCCTGTGCCTGGCCCAGCCAGACCTCGGGCCCGAGGAGGCGGCTCTGCCCCTGGGCCCGCAGGGGGTGCCCGCCTCCCAGCCTCGCCCACACGCCCACCAGCCCTTGCTCTCCAGGACTCACACCGAGTCCTTTCCCACCTCAAGGACCCTGGGCTGCCTGGCCCCCTCTCCAGGTGGTCCTGACTTGCTTCAGGACGCGGCTCAGGCAGAAAGCACTTCCATCCCACTTGCTGCGCTGGCCAGTCTACCCCCGGGATGCGTTCCCGGGGCTGCCGTAGCCCAGGACCACAAACTTAGTGGCTTAAAACAATACACATACATTTACTCTCTTGTAGTTCAGAGATCAGAAGCCTAAAATCAAGGTGTGGGCAGGGCTGATTCCTCCTGGAGCTCCGAGGGGAGAATTCATTTCCACGGCTCTTCGGCTTCTAGAGGCACCACACTCCTGGACTCGCAGCCCCTTGCCAGGCCATCTGGCTCTGTTCGGGTATCACCTCACTCTGACCTTCCTGGCCCCAGGACCCTTGAGATCGCACAGACCCACCCTAATAATCCAGCACCACCTCCCATCTCAAGAGCCTTAGCTTCATCACATCTGCCAAGCCCCTTTTGCTACATAAAGTCATATATTCTCAGGACCTGGGGGTCAGGACTGCAAGATCTTTATAGGCCATTATTCAGCCTACATCACACCCTCTCCCTTCCTACCACAGAGTTTTCCATCACCACACCTGTTCCTCCTTCTCACTATACTGATCTCAGTTGGAATTGTGAGAAAGGGAAGGAAGGCCTGCCCAGCAGAGGAAAGGATGGGTGCAAGCAAAGGTCCTGTGGCAGGGAGGCCAGCCACGCAGGGGGAGGTTGAGGGAGGGCAGGGGCTCAAGGGGAGGCAGCCCAGGCAGGGAGGGGGTGTGGACAGCCCTCCTTGTCCTGCTCTCACGCCTCTGCTGCCATTTGTCCTGCGTGCTCAGGGGATACTGCAGTGATGCCGACGGCAGCCCACAGCCACCCCTCACTGTGCCCTGCGAGCCAGGGCCTGTGAATGCAATCATTTCATCCTCACAGCCTCCCCCATTTAACAGATTCATTCAGCATGTTGTACTGAGCACCTACTGTGTGCCAGGCATGTTCTGGTTCTGGGAGTCTGTGCATGAATGGAACAGATAAAGTTCTGTGCTACGGGGTGCCCAGATCCTAGGAATGAGGAAACCGAAGCCCAAGGAGTAACTCCGTACGTCTGTTAGAGACCCCCGCCCCCTGCAGGACCTGGGCTGGGGCTGGCTCTGCTTTGTCCCTACATCCCCAGCACTGGGGGTGCCCTGGCCACAGCAAGGGGGGGAGTGGGATTTGATGACGCCTCTGCTCCATGCCCTATTCCACCTTCCACTCCAGCTCTGGTGGGCTGGTTCTTTGTTCTCAGTGGGTCTATGGAAATAACATTCACATACCAAATAGTTTGCCTTTTAAAAGTGTACAGCTCAGTGGTTTTAGTGTATGTGCAGAGGTGTGTGACCATTATCACAGCTAATCATAGAATGTTTTTGTCCCCTGCAAAAGAAACCCTGTGCCCACTAGCCCTCACTCCTCATCATCCCAGTCCCAGCTTCTGGTGGCCACTCATCCACTTTCTGTCTCCATGGATTTGCTTGCTCTGGACAGTTCACAGGTGTGGCACCACACACCTTGTGGTCCTGCCTTAATTCTTTTACTCGGCAGAAAGTCTGCAAGGTTCATCTCTGTGGCAGCAGGTGTCAGCACTGCATCCACTCCTGCCAGCTTCCCGGGGGCTCCATCCTCCCCTCCTCAGAGCAGCTGCCTATCTACCTGCCAAAACCTGTCTCCCACCCCAGGAACCGCCAGCAGAGGAGGGTCCTGCCCTGCACACTTGGGAGGAGGCATGGAGTGGGGTGGGGGACCACAGAGCCCCTCTGTGAGGCCCATGGCAGGGGGACAATTAAAAATAAAGTTCCTTTCTCCCAGGAGGGGCAGAGGAGGGCATCTGTTGGTAGGACTACGGGAACAGCGTGTGCGTGTGGGCCAGTACTGAGCCGCTAGCCTGGGGACTGAGCCCCGAGCCTCACCGAGGGAGCAGGGGAGGGAGGGAGGGAAGGAAGGGTGCCCAGCCCACACACTGAGCCCCGGGCATGGTGTGTTTGAGGGGCGCAGAGCTTTCATACCCAGAATCTGATCCCTTCCTCATTGCAACTCCGTGAGCCAGTCATCTTTCCCACTGACAGGTGAGGAAACGGAAGTCCAGGGTCAGCAAAGGTCGGAAGCAGCCACAGGAGCCACGTGGGACCCCAGCGTCCCCAGAGGCCTCCAGGCCTGCCCCCCACAGCCCCAGGCAGGGACACCAGCAGCGACGGGGCACCCCAAACCCAGGCCCGGGGTGACTTTCCCACTTACAAGCACCCCTCATTAGTGGAGGAAACAAATTTCCATACCGAATAAGGCAGTGGACCTCAGAACCACTGCCCGCTTCACACAATTCCTTTTAAGTGTCCAAATGCAATTACACTTGGAACTCGCCTGGAGTCAGCCTCCCCTGGCCTGCCCCCTCCCCCAGGCCTCCCCGTGTAAACAAGCAGCCCAGCTGGGCCCCAGCTGGCCTGGCCCGAGGAGGAGGGGAGGGCGCTGCCTGCCTCTGCCCAGCCTCTCAGCATCCAGAGCCCTTCCCCTTGTCCCCTCCCTAAAAATAAAGGCCCCAAGAGGCCAGCTGGACCACGCAGGACTCCACGTACAGCTGCCCCCTCTGCTCCGAGGTCTGCACTGGGATAGGACGTCGGGTTCCTCTGGGAGCAGAAGGCCTGCCATCCCAGGGGCCAGTGCCAGGGAAGTGCTGTTTCTGGGTTCTCTGAAGATGCCCATGGAGGCACCCCCTCCCCATCCGGGCACCATTTGCTCCCGCAGGAAAAGCACTGATCGGAACTCCCTCGGGCTCCCTGGGCCATGAGAAAGTTGGCCCAGGGCAGGGGGCCTTCCCCGGTGGCTCCCTGGGAAGGCCCTCCTCACCACCCCCATCCTCATGGCCATCCCTCAGGCTCCTGCACGCCCCCAGACTTTGGCTCAGTGCCTCGTGACCCCGAGGGGGCTCACTGGGTGAGGGCCGGCTTACTCACCCTCCCGCTGGGCGCGCACACACCAGGCACCACAGCCCGCCAACCCCCAGCTCAGCCCGGGCGAGCCCTGTGATTTTCCACTTGCACCATCTGATTGCTATTAGGGCTGGAAAGAGGGAATTCCTAGTTCTGCAAGCCCTCAGACTTCTAGCAGATGCCATGGTGGGGTGGGGGAGTGGGGTGCCAGCTGGGGGGCGCTGTTGTCCCCCTGCCAATTCCACCCCTCCAGTGGACCTGCACCACCCGCTCCATGGGCCTCACCCACTGTCTCCTGGCTTCTCTGCATCAACCCCTGGATACATGTAAACAACCGGGTGGGGACCTAACCCTCCTGGGCCTGCACACCTCCAAATGCCCAGTGGGAGCAGATGGAGGGCAGCAGGCGAGTGGACAACCCAGCAGTCCTTCTCCAGGGCAGCCCTGTGAGCTGCAGGATGCCAGGAAGATTAGCAGTTGGACTCTGGGCTGCGGTGCTCGGGCCAATGTGACGTCACCGGGCGAGGAGATGCGCTCCCAGTGGGTTCTGGGGGGGCTCCTGAGCGGGGCATTCCTTCCCGAAGCCTCATCCTGCCTCAGCCCCTCCTCCTCCTCCTCCCCCTCCTTTGCTCCCTCCCCTCCCACTGGGCCTGGAATTGGGTTTGGGGCGGGTTCTGCTCCCACAGCCGTCTCCTCCAGCAGGCAGGAGGGTGAGGGCTCTCCTCCACTCTGAGCTCGCATTTTCTGAGGCTTGGGGCAGTGCTCTGCGCTGGCCTGGTGCCCCTGTGGGTCAGCGGCCGGAGGCAGGCATCCCGGGAGGAACCTGCCGAGAAGGGGAGCCCTCCAAGGAGCAGGACCCTGCAGGTAGCTCCAGGGGGCCCAGGGCCCAGGGGGAGGGTATCCAGACCCGGACTGCCGAGCGTCGGCCAGGCAGGGCAGGAGGCAGAGATGGGCGCCACCGGGCAGGCAGCCCAGAAATCACGTGGCTCCAAGGAGGAGCCCTGAGCCCCCAGAGCAGCGCTGATACCCACTGGAGGACCTCTTGCACCCCTACGGAGGCTCTGAGAGGCCCAGGGACAGTGGGGCATTCTGAGGGGCCCCTGCTGTGGGGCAGGCGCTGCTGTTCTGTTCCCGACTGGCAGCTCCTGCTCTGTCCTCCTGTTGGGGGGCTCCCTCCAGTCCTCCCCGACCCTCACCACCATCTCCGTGTGCTCTGTGGAGGGGCAGGAAGGGAACACCCAGCCGGCAGCATCCCAAGGGCGGCCCTGCTCTCAAGCACACAGACAATGCCCCCCTCCCGTGGCGTGAGCTTGGGCAGCCATGGGAGGGACCAGCTGGGCAGCCACGGGGCCAGCCGCTCTGCCCCACCTCCCCCGGGCTGCTCTCCATGCTCTCATTCCCCCCAGATAAGCCCCTTCGAGCCAAGAGTTGTGGGCAGGCGTGTCAGGCCTGGAGTGAGAAACACAGGCTCTGTGTCCGTGGGGAGCCACAGCCATGAGCCCCCCAGGTGGCCACTGGGTTCAAGGAGCAGAGCCAGGAAGACAGACTGGAGAGTCCAAATCCAGGATTCCCACCTGGGCCTCCCGGGGCACAGGCTCGCCTGGGGGCCTTGGGGGCCCCGGGTCCAGGAGGGGCTGGGTCCGGGTGGGGTGGTGGTGAACGCAGGAGCTCGCCGAGGCCCGAGGAGGCAGGCGGGTGGCCGAGCGCCCACCCTTGAGCTTGTATGTGGGAGGGGAGGTCAGGAGCCAGCTGAGCTGGTAGCTTTTTTCTGCTCTAGCAGAAGCTAGTTCTGTCGGAGGTCAGGTGCCAACAGGAGAAAGCCGTGAGCTCTCGCACACTCACACGCACTCACACACATCCCATACACATGTCTTTTATGGCTCATCTGAGGTCCACCGGCTTCGAGCTCTCTGTGCAATAGCTCTTCAGATTGCCCATGGCAGGGCGGGAGGGCGCAGAGACACACGGGGACACCACCCACACAACTCATTCAGCAGAGGTGAGCTTGGGGCCCCTACTACGTGCCCAACCCCCGCCTGGTGCCATGGGCCGCGGCCAGCTGCCCTTGGGGGCATCTGTGTAGTTGGGGGTCTAGCCTGGCTGAGGTGAAAGGTCAGGACATTCCTGGGGCCAGCCCCAGGGGTGGTATGCATCTGGAAGGGCCCCTGAGACAGTGGGAACAGGGAAGGTGGGGAGGACATACCTGGAGCCAGGAAGGACAGGGTGAGGCCCGCAGGTTGGCACGTGCAAAAGCATGGGGAGAGCCGGGGCAAGGCGCAGTTTCTGGAGACATAGGAGGCCTGTCCGCGGCCACGGGGCAGCGGCCCAGCTGGAGTCAAGACTGAGCTTGGAGGGGACACTAAAGCTCCCTTCCCAGCATCCCCAGTGGGCCGCACACCCTCCAGGGAACCTACTGACATGCGCTCTGATTCTCGGGCACAAGGGCTCCCACCCCACACAGAGCCACCTGGGGCCCCAGTGCTTGCCCCACGCTGTCATCCACCTGCCAGACACCCCCCGCCAAACTCACTGGCACTGTCCACCCCCGCCGGCCGTGGGCTGGGAGGGAGCAAGGCCACCAGTGAGCGAGGGGCCGGCTGCTGGGTCCTCTGCACCCCCGTCCACTTGCACTGGCAATGCTCCGGTGGCTCCAGGAAGCCAAGGATTAAAGGCGGGTGGACAACACACTCAGACGGCCACCTTTCCAGCCAGACCAGCACTTGCGTGCCCTGCCTGGCCCTGCCCTGGCTGGAGGGGGCAGGGGTCGCTGAAGCTGTGGCCACAGCTGGCAAGGAAGGAATTCCGAGGGAGTAGAGCCCAGAGCTCCCTCCAGGCAGAGGAGGGGCCCAGCAGCCTGAGGCTCCTACCACGCCCAAACGCCTCTTCTCTGCTCGTAGCCTCAGTTTCCCCACTGCACAATGGACAGGATCGGTGTTTGCCTGTGGGCCCAGGACAGGCGGACCAATGAGCTCTGCCCGGCCAGGTGACACCACCCCCAGGGCTGTCACCCCTCCCGGCCTCACCACCTGCAATCCTGGCTGAGCCCAGCAGCCTCTCTTCCACCACAGAGGCCTCCTGGCTTGCTCCCTCCAGCCACTCCTGTCTCCGCAGCCCCTCTTGCCTTGATGACACATGAATCTGCAAGGGTGCAGTGGTGACAGTGTGTCGCCTGCTGAGCCTCGGTGCCCCCATCACAGGGGAAGGGCCGTACCTGCCCCACAGCTGATAAGGACCAAAAGGCAGGATGGGTGTAGGGCGGCTGGCACAGTGCCCAGCTCCCGGCCGGGACTCACTGTCCTGGGGCTGATGGTGGTGATGAGCAGGCTGTCCTGCCTCTCAGCCACTTGGAGGGCACAGACCAGACACCTTAGCGTGCTATAAATATGAGGCCCAGCCAAAGGCTTCCTCCTCCAGGAAGCCTCCCTGACTTCTGGGACTGACTACTGGAAACCCCTTTCCCACCACCAGCTGGGCACACAGGAGGTGCCCAGGAAGTGTGGGTGGCTACTTAAACAGGTCTCTCCAGAAGCTGTCTGGCTCCGGAAATCTCTCAAACCAAGCAGGATGGGGGAAGGAGGGGGCTCCTTCCCCAGCAGGCACAGTGGGTATCTAGGGTGGCAGCACAGGGGTGAGTGAGGATCCCGGGTAGGGGCATGCAGGAGTGCTCTGCCCTGCCCACAGCAGGACTGTCCCTGTGCCTCTCATGCAGCCCTGCCTCCAAGGGAGCCACGCGATTGCTCGCCAGCCTTTCCTCTCAGGTGA
The DNA here is from genome assembly GCA_029783875.1 of Phataginus tricuspis. Classification (NCBI taxonomy): domain Eukaryota; kingdom Metazoa; phylum Chordata; class Mammalia; order Pholidota; family Manidae; genus Phataginus; species Phataginus tricuspis. The sequence continues at coordinate 3,862,823 of JAQQAC010006904.1, read as the reverse complement.
GGGCCCTTGGGGCCTGGGGACAAGGGTCTGGAGGGTGCAGGAGGCTTCAGGGGAAGAGCGTGCAGAACACTGCTGCCTTCTGCCTTTACCAGGTGAGGTGTGCAGGCTGGTAAGCCGAGCAAAGCCTGGAGAATCTGGACTTGCCAGACTCGGAGATGGCTGGGAACTGCTCCTGGGACGCCCACCCCACCAACAGGAACAAGGCAAGTGGTGCCCGGCCGCTCTTGGCAGTGGGGGCTCTGCAGACCGGGGTGCTGGGAGGGGGTGCGCCGAGCCCAGATCGCCCCCACACACACCCTGCCACCCAGGCCCCATCCTCTTGCTTGGAGGTGACACACAGCAGCAGGGCCTCTGTGGCTGTGTGGTGCCACTGATTACCGGGTCCCTGGGCTTCCCAGTGACCTTGTCGCTGGACACCCCTGAACCCCTCGCCGTGCAGAACCTGGGGGCTTCGGTTACCAACTCTGAGAGGCCTCATTCTATATCTTCCCTGTGGGGATGGGGTGGTCAGCTATTACCTACAGCCAGGCCCTGCCAGGAGGCCCTGAGAGGCCAGCTCCAAAGTGACCCTGATGTCACCCTGCTCTGGGCCACCCCAAGGTGGGGGTCCGTTAGCCACAGTTTACCTTGGGTCCCCAGGCAGCAGCTGAGGCTGAGACCCTGACAGCCCATCAGGCTGGCGCATGCCTCTGCCTTCCCTGCTCCGACCCCGCGCTCCCTTCTGGGTCCCAGGCAAGCACTCTCAAGGTGGAGGGCCCTCGAGGCTACCTAGGATGACCTCTCCCACATTTGAGGAAACTGAAGCTTACACCAGCATGGTGGCGTGACCAGGGGGAACCCCGAGGTCGGGGCAGAGCCTAGACTCCTGCCCACGGCCCTGAACATGCGCCCCCCATTTCCCACCAGGCCTGCAGCCCTCTGCCTCGTGCCATGGCGATCACTGTGCAGGGGCAGCCTCAGGAGGCCGAGCTGAGGCTGGCACGGGGTCTCCAGGGATCCCTGGAGAAAGGACAGAAGCCCAGGGCCGTGGGGGGAGTGCAGGCTCCAGAGCAGGAGTTTTAAAGGCAGTATGCGGCGGGGAGGCGGGGAAGGCAGCTACACGCCCAGTGACTCATCGCCCTCCGGCTCCAACTCCCAGGAGGGGATTGCAGACTTTTTCCAGCCTGTGAGTGGCTCAGAGCGACCCAACCTGTCAGATGCATCCCGGCTGCCTGGTCCCATCCATGGACTCATCTGGACAGTAGGTCTGGCTCCAGCTGAGAGGAGCGTTTGTGGGCTGGAGCGCTCAAAGCCGCCAAGAGGAAGGCTGAGTAAAGAGCAGGCTACGGGGCCTGGGGGTTGACAGAGAAGATGAACCAATAAATGAACTTGGAAGGTGATGGGTGGGTGGTGAATAGAACCTCCTTAAAGTGCTGCCCTGACCTCACAGAGCTTGGCCGACACCCTCCAGCGCCTGCTTGCAGATTCCCCTTGACCTGAGCGGGGACAGCGGGTCCCTCCCTCTGCTGCAGAGTGTCAGGACCAGAGAACAGTCCTTCAAGACCCAGCTTTCTGCCAGACCTGGGGTCATGGGAAGGTGGCGGAATGCCTGCCTCAAGGAACTTGCCGTTTGTGTTACTTTGGTAGGGGGAGTCATGAGCAAGGGGAACTGATAGCCAGCCCCAGATTGAGGGACGGACAGGGGCAGGGCCAAGGCCAGGTCAGGGTCTGTGGAGACAGTGCTGGGATCTGCTGGTGAGGTCTGCAGGGGGTGCGGGAAGGGACGTGGCCATGCTCTGGGCAGCCTTTGAGAGGCTGGATGGACTGAGTCCAGCTTGTTGAAGTGTTGTGTTTGGCCCACACGATATTTTCTAAATGTGAACATTTCAAGATCAGGATGGTTGACATTACAATCCACCAAGGGAGGAAAGGATGACCAGTCCCCCTACGCTGTCCAGCGCTGGAGCAGGGCGTGTCCCGCTGTGCTCAGGGTACGCGCTCTCTCCAGTTTGCCACCGCACACCCCACCCATCAGTTTCTTGCCCCTGGCCCGCTTTCACGCGACATCAATGCCAGCCCAGCCAGCCCAGGCACTGCAAGCAAGACTGAACCTCAGCCAGACCAATTGTTCAAATAGTGAAGTGCTTCCCCACAGCGTCATAAATAGCGGCTACCAAAAGGGTCTCCCCCTGCCCAGGGGGCCCCTTGGATCAGATCCAGAGACCAAAGGGTCACCGTGGCCCCGGAGGGGCCCTCCCCTGATTTCCCAGGTTTCTCAGTCCCACTATGGGACCGAGTCCTGCTCCAGCTATGGCCAGGGCACACTTTGGGTAGTGGGGGGCTGGGAACGGGGGGCACTGGGAGTTGTGACTTTATTTTTTTAACAAATATCTTGATGTTTTATGAAAAGTTACAAGCCTACAGAAAATTTGCAAGAAGAGTATGATGCACACCACATACCCTTCACCAACTCATTGATTGTTAGCTCCTGGCCACAGGAGAGTTCTCACCACGTATCTCCTGATAGACTTTCTTTCCTAGGACTCTTTGAAAGCAAACCACAGACACCAAGCCCCCCCGTCCCCAAATCTAAGGACAGGGACAGTCCCACACAGAGCACAGTGCATTTCCTGCTCCAACGGTTAACCCCGGTGCAGCGCTGTCACACACAGCCCTTCCTCACCTCCCTGCTCCTCCCACTCACGTTGTTTGCAGCACCTGTTAGACCCACAGTCATATCTGGGATAACAGCCCTGCACGTGATGGTCTCCTTCAGTCTAGAAAGGTCCCTCAGTTTTGTTTATCTTGCAGGACATGACATTTTTGCCGAGAGCCTGTTCTGACAGGTGAACAGTCCGGTGCCTTTATGAGGGACTGGCTGGTCTCACGGTCACTCCTGCAGGCGGGCACACAGAGTAGGGGTGCTGCGTGGGACGAGGGGGTGTCCTCTGCTCTAGTAGGAGCCAATTAATTGCTCCAGAGCCAGTGGCTCTGCGAGTGTGCCATCAGGACCAGCGTCACCAGGCATCTCCCCACTCCCACGCAGATGTGTCCCAGCACGAGCGAGGCCCCGGAGCTCTACAGCCGTGGCTTCCTGACCATCGAGCAGACCACCGTGCTGCCTCCACCTGCACTCACAAACTACATCTTTCTGCTCCTCTGCCTGTGTGGCCTGGTGGGCAACGGCCTGGTCCTCTGGTTTTTCGGTTTCTCTATCAAGAGGAGTCCCTTCTCCATCTACTTTCTCCACCTGGCCAGCGCCGATGTCGGCTACCTCTTCAGCAAGGCCGTGTTCTCCATCCTGAACACGGGGGGCTTCCTGGGCCCATTTGCCGACTATGTCCGCGCCGTGTGCAGGGTCCTGGGGCTCTGCACGTTTGTCACCAGCGTGAGCCTCCTGCCGGCCGTCAGCTCAGAGCGCTGCCTGTCGGTCATCTTCCCCACCTGGTACTGGCACCGTCGGCCCAGACGCCTGTCGGCCGTGGTGTGCACCCTGCTCTGGACCCTGTCGCTCCTGGTCACCAGCATCCACAACTACTTTTGTGTGTTTCTGGGCCACCAGGCCTCCCGGCTGGCCTGCAGGCACATGGACACCTTCCTGGGTATCCTCCTTTTCCTGGTCTTCTGCCCGCTCATGGTGCTGCCATGCCTGGCGCTCATCCTGCACGTGGAATGCCGGGCCCGGCGGCGCCAGCGCTCCGCCAAACTCAACCACGTCATCCTGGCCATGGTCTCGGTTTTCCTGGTGTCCTCCATCTACTTGGGCATTGACTGGTTCCTCTTCTGGGTGTTCCAGATCCCGGCCCCCTTCCCCGAGTACGTCACCGACCTGTGCATCTGTATCAACAGCAGCGCCAAGCCTATTGTCTACTTCCTGGCCGGGAGGGACAAGTCGCAGAGGCTCTGGGAGCCCCTCAGGGTGGTCTTCCAGCGGGCCCTGCGAGATGGCGCCGAGCTGGGGGAGGCCGGGGGCGGCACACCCAACACGGTCACCATGGAGATGCAGTGCCCCTCTGGAAATGCCTCCTGAGAGGCCAGCGCCTGGAGGGGACGCAGGGGCCACAGGCAGCCGAGGGCCTCTGGAGACTCTTTGCCGAGGGACAGGAGCCAGGCAGCCACCTGGGGCCCGCACGCAAGGAGAAGAGCCTGCTTCCAGCCCTGCACGCCTCCTTCTCCCTGGGTTGAGGCTCCAGGGGTGCCGAGAGACTGAGCAGACACCTGGAAACAGACCCTGTGGCCCTGCCAGGCTCCCTCAGCTATGCTGCCCCTTCAGTGACCCACTGTACAGAAGCCGACCCCAGCGGGGGGCCAGGTGTTGGGGCTCCTGCTCCACCCAGGCTGGTCAGGGAAGAAGGGTGTGCCCAGCCCTGTCCGCCTCCTGCCCCTCTAACTCAGCCCTCCTTGAAAGGGACACGGCCAGCACCATTGCCGACAGGCCGGCAGCTTCGCCCCAGCGTTAGGGCACCTGGTCTTCGTGCTCGGTCCCCTCAAGGCACTGTGAGTGCGCGGACCTGAACTAAATGGCGCTGTCCGGAGCAGGGCTTCCTGCAAACAACGTTCCTGCCCTTGATGAATCCTTTGGTGGCTTTAACGAGGGAGTGTCTCGTCGTGGAGAGCAGCTGGAGGTGGCTGAGGCGCTCAGCCAGCTGCGAGAGGTCCCTCCGTCTTCTGATTCCATGCCAGCCCTCACCACGCCGCCTCCAGAGCTCGCCGCGCGCCCAAGCTGCTGGGTGCCTGGTGCCGGGGACCCGGCAGACTGTCCGAGCCGTCTCTGGCTTCCAGCACCACCCAAAAGTGGGGACTGGCTCTAGCTGGCCACCCCAGCCCACCTCCAAACACAGTGGCCAAAAGGAACTTTTATGAGACAACAGATGTATATCAATAAACCTTTTGTATCTTGGACTGAGGAAAGCTTGCAGTCCTCTTTCCTGTATGGCCCTATGCCCACAGAGAGGGCGCTCTCAGGCAACTGGAGCTACATGGCAGCCTCTCCGTGACAGCAGCCAGCCCCGGGCAACCTGCTTCGTGCCCCCCTCCAGGCTGGTCCGTCTGTGCCTCTGGGGGCTCCCTGTCCTGGCAGGGTGTGCACTCCTCTGCCACACTGTCCTCTGTTGGCTAAGGCCATGCCCTGTCCACCCACCAGAGCCTTGCTCCCCTGGAAACCGTCGTTGCCATCACACCGGCCCCAAGCCGGGCCCCATGCTGGCTACTGCAGCCCTGCCCGCGAGGAGTAAAGTGTGTCCCCGCAGGCTCCCGGGGGGGCCTCTGCACCCTCTCCCAACTGAATGCCCCTCTGTTGTCCCAAACTCCCGAGGCAGGGACCGGCCTCCCTGTGCCCAGCAGCACCTCCCTATTTCCCAGCAATAGGCTGGAGCCCCAGCCAGGAGCCGGCCTCCACTAGGACCGAGGGGGGGGTGAAGGCTCCCTGACCACTTCCCGGCCTTCCCGCAGCCCCACCGCTTAGTGAATCCCAATCCCGGAGTCCTCTTCTCCCCCAGGAGCTGCCGCCAGGCCTCCACCCTGAGCTCCCTGCTGCAATGGCTCGGAGCCATTGAGGGGGCAGCCTTCAAGATTCCCAGGGCCTGGAGGTCAGGGAGGGCTGGCCCCCCGTGAACCCACATCTGCCCCTAGTGGGCTCCAGGCCTGGGAGGGAGGAGTGAACCCCAGGAATCGGGCCTCTGGACCCTGCTCAGGTGTGGACCACTGCAGTATCGCTGGGAAACAGGCCTCCTTTCCGCACACCCAGGCCGCGGGGATGCCTGCACACGCCATCCACACCCTGGACCTCCTCATTTCCACGCCAATGCAGAAGAGACACCAGCAGAACTGCAGGCCCCCACCACTGCAGCTCCCTCCTTGGTGTTTAATTATTAAAGCGGCCAGGCAGCCGCTGCCGGGGTGGGGCGGGGGTGCCTCCGTCATCCTGCCCCCAAGGCAGCCAAGCTGTGTCCCCAAGCCTCCTTCTTTCTGGGTACTTGGTAGAGGCCAGAGGCCGTGGGCCCTGAGCGCCACAGGTCACCCTGAGCCTGTCCGGAGCAGGGGTCTGGTCCTTCTCTCCTGACAGCTGCTGGTCAGCAGCGTTTGGGGAGTGAGAACTGCCGGGCCTGCCAACAATGCTCTAGCGAGTTGGACGCAGAACACTGGTGTCTCTGCCCTGGCCACCTGGGTTGTTACGAAGCCCCGCTTCCCTCCACTGCAAGAGGCAAAGGGTGGGAGGGCGAGGGGCAGGTCGGGCCAGGGGGCAGGGCAGAGCTCCTTCAAACCTCCCGTCACCACCGTCTACGGTACTGAGCAAGTGGAGAAACACTCTTGCAGCTAATGCGGGGGATAAACGGGGCCAAACTCAGGAAGTCAAGAGGAGCCCCAGGGAGGCGGGGGCCACCACCTCCTAGCCATGGGGCTTGCTGTGCCTCAGTTTCCTCAAAAGCCACAGCAATGGCCTCGCTCCCGTTAGGCACCGGGGCAGCAGCTGCGGGGAGGGAAGGGAGCAGAGCAGCCACAGGAGGGACATTCATGGGATCGGCCACCCCCTAGCACTCGTGGGTAGGGCCATGACTGCCATCTAGGGAGGACCAACTATGTGCAGGGGGCCCCAGGCTGAGAGCGCCCCCTACAGATCTATTTACCCTTCACAGCAGGGCTCCGAGGTAGGGTCTGTTCATGCCCACTGAGGAAGCCAGGCTCACAAACGGAGTTCCCGTCCAAGGGCAGCCCCACCAGGCGGACAGCCCTGGCTGGAGCCCCTGTGATTGTCCCAAGTCCCTGGCACAGTGGCCATCTTATTTCCTGCAAGCTCAAGCCTCTGGCCTTTGTGTTTCCCATCAGCAAAGCGATGAGGGTTAGGGCTCAGGAGAGATGTGTTGAGCAGACAGGACATGCCCATCGCAGCCCAAGGACAACACAGAGAGGCCTTGCTGGATTCCACAGTTGATGAGAGCAAAGGCGGGACCAGCTCAGTGTCAGGCTGCTGGTGTCTGAAACGAAGTAGGGGATGGGGAAGGGGTGCATATTCAGCAGATAGCCCAGTGGGCGGCCCACGCTGACACCACTTCCAGGGTCCACCTTCTGTCCTGAGAGCAGCAAATGGAATGCCTCCCTGGCATCCGCCCAGCTTTCCGAATCCCTTGCCAGTTGCAGTTTTGAGATAACTGGGGGGGGGGGTTTTGCCAGAATTTTGAAGCCCGGATCTTTTTTGCACATAGAGAGCTTACAAATGCAGAAGGGTTCAGACCCCTCAGCCGAGATGACTCCTCCTTCCCAGGAACCAAGGGTTCGTCTAGAAGGTGGATGAGAAGGTGGACCCATTTACAGTCCAGCCTCTCAGCATACGAGGACAAGCCCAGACCCAAGGAGATGTGCCCTTTGACACACTGGCGACCAGGAAGCTATGTCCACACGGCAGAGATCTTCCCGAATCAGGACAACTGAGAATACAAGCACCAAAATATTATGTTTTAAGCCAATAGGGACTGGAATGTAATGTAGAGCTTGGAGAAAACAACCAGACCCTGCTCACAAATCAAAACTCATGGAAAACTCTGCTCCAGTGAGTCAGAATGCCAGCGTGGAGTTTCCTGGCAATTCAGAAGGCTTACCTCTATCAGGCAGATTTTTTTTTTTCAATCTTCATAATTGATTTAATTGCAGTCTAATTTACATTTAATAAAAATGCACCCGTTTAATATACAGTTCGATGACCTTTGGCAGCCGAATGCATGTGTCACCACCAAATCAGTAGAGAGAATGTTTCCATCCCCCCAAAAAAGGAACACCTCCATCACCCCCTGGAAACTTCTGCAGAGCATCCAGCCCCTCACTCTCCAGGGGCAACCGCTCCTCTCTGTGTATGCTACTATAGATTATAGATCCCAGATTTCCTAGGCATATTTTTAATTGTATCAGCCAGGACTTTCAGTGCCGAGTAACAGAAACCTGAGCTTAATCTAGCGGGGCGGCGGGGAGTAGGCGGGTGGGTGGTGTGGGGGTGAATGCATGTGTTTAAGGGAATTTACTAACTCACATACCAGGAAAGTTTCAGAAGTGATTCTCACTCAGACATGGCTGCATCGAGACCTTCAAATGCTCCTCCCAAGATTGCGTCTCTTTTCTTCCTGTTTCTTATCCCTGCTTTTGTCTGTGGTGCATTTATTCCCAGTGAGTAAACTAAGGGGCAGGTAACCAGCAGTTCCCACTTTATATCTGATGAATTCGGCAATCCTGGCAAGAGGGCGTGTCCCTTTCCTGAAAATTCGAACAGAAGTCCCACGATCACACTGGCCAGGCTTGTCACGTGCCATCCCCCGGAGCCAGAGGCAGGGACTGGAGCGTGAGAGGGTGTTTCTGTCAGGTTAGGGGTGAACTCAAGCAAAACTCGGGGAGTGTTGGCATTGAAAGGAGATGCCAGCAGGCACAGTGGCAAACGTAGACACCATTCCCCCTGACATTCTACACCCTCCCATATACCCACTTCTTTTCCAAGCATGATTTAAAAATGTTCCTACCCAAATCCGTAGTTGTTATTTGCAGCAGAAATGCACTCCCCTCTCCTCCCGAAAAGAAAGACAAGCCACCGTCAGTGCCGGGGACTGCCTCCCCAACACCGTGGGCTGCGTGCATCCGTCCCGTCAGGTCTGGAGAAAGTCCTTTAAGACAAGCACCCTGCGGCCAAATGAAGGCCCCTCTCCAGATATGCAATTTGCAGCGGACAGGACAAAGGTAAGAGCCATGATTTTTCAAAACTCCCATTTGGAAAAGGAGAGAACAGAAACAACACAACGAGGTATCGGTCCATAGCGTGCCCCACGCTGGGCAGGCAGCAGCAAGGACCAGCGGCGGGGGCTCTGGTCAGTGGTCAGCCAGTCGGTATGGTGGCCAGAATCCACGATGACCACCAACAATCCCCCTCCAGGTATCCAGCCTTGTGGATCCCCATCCCGAGTATGGGCTGGGCCAGGTAACTAACCAGCAGAATGGAGCGAAGATGCTTAGACCATGTGAGGCTGTGACTTCCATCTTGCTAGCGGGCTGCCCCCATTGCTGGCTTTAAGGAAGCAAGCCGCCATGCTGTTGGCTGCTCCTAGAGAGGCCATACGGCAAGAAACAGAGGCCCTCAGCCGTGGTCTGCAAGGAGCTTAATCCTGTCAACATGCACGTGGGCTTGGGAACAGACCTTCCCCAGCTGAGCCTTCAGCTGAGC
>JAQQAC010006904.1:3842990-3853148 GCA_029783875.1 Phataginus tricuspis | reverse complement strand
AAAAAGACATCCTACAGTATGGGAGAATATATTCATAAATGACATATCCAATAAGGGGTTGACAACCAAAATATATAAAGAGCTCACACACCTCAACAAACAAAAAGCAAATAATCCAATTAAGAAATGGGCAGAGGACATGAATAGACACTTCTCCAAAGAAGAAATTCAGATGGCCAACAGGCACATGAAAAGATGCTCCACATCGCTAATCATCAGAGAAATGCAGATTAAAACCACAATGAGATATCACCTCACACCAGTGAGGATGGCCAACATCCAAAACACAAACAACAACAAATGTTGGCGAGGATGTGGAGAAAAGGGAACCCTCCTACACTGCTGGTGGGAATGCAAATTAGTTCAACCATTGTGGAAAGCTGTATGGAGGTTCCTCAAAAAACTCAAAATAGAAATACCATTTAACCCAGGAATCCCACTCCTAGGAATTTACCCTAAGAATGCAGCAGCCCAATTTGAAAAAGACAGATGCACCCCTATGTTTATCGCAGCACTATTTACAATAGCCAAGAAATGGAAGCAACCTAAGTGCCCATCAGTAGATGAATGGATTAAGAAGATGTGGTACAAATACACAATGGAATATTATTCAGCCATAAGAAGAAAACAAATCCTACCATTTGCAACAACATGGTTGGAGCTAGAGGGTATTATGCTCAGTGAAATAAGCCCAGCAGAAAAAGACAAATATCAAATGATCTCACTCATATGTGGAGTATAAGAACAAAGAAAAAAACTGAAGGAACAAAACAGCAGCAAACTTACAGAACCCAAGAACGGACTAATAGTTACCCAAGGAAAAGGAACTGAGGTGGATGGGTGGGAAGGGAAGGACAAGGGGGAAAAAGGGGCATTACGATTAGCAGACGTAATGTTGGGGGGGCGTGGAGAGGGCTGTACAACTCAGAGAAGACAAGTAGTGAGTCTATAGCATCTCACTACGCTGATGGACAGTGACTGTAATGGGGTTGGTGGGAGGGACCTGATGAAGGGGGTAGTTTAATAATCATAATATTGCACATGTAATTGTCAATTAATGATACCAAAATAAATTATAAATAAAAAAATGAGTGTGTACAGAGAGCAGAAACTGGCTGTCTATGAGACTACAAAGTGAATCTCAACAAATATCAAAAAATTGGCCACATTTTCTGACCACAATATGATAATATTAGAAATCAATAACAAAAAGATAGCCAAAGAATGCATTATGAAATGTATTTCTAACTGATTCATGGATATTTACATTTTAAATGTTTAAAATGGTTTTAAATTTTAAACTATTTAGACATGAACAACAATGAAACACTGCATATCAAAACTCATGAAACATCTAAAGAAATACTGAGTAGTACCTTTAGAGCCCTAAATACTCATTAGAAAAAGAAGAAAGTTTGAAAATAAATTACTGAAGCATTCAACACAAGAGGCTGAAAGAATCACAAGGTAAATCCAAAGAAAGTGGGGGAAATAAAAGCATAAATTAAGAAAATGGAAAGCAAAAAAACAATGGGTAATTTTTTTTAAAACTATTCTCAAAAAACCAACCTCTGGCAAAATGATAAAGAGAACAAAAAGGAGTGAAGGCACAAGCTGCTGACAGCAGATAGAAGTATTTTTTAAAAATTATAAGCAAATACTATGTAAATATGATGATGAATGTGAAAAAAGAAAGCATGAACAATTTTCTAGAAAAACATTACCTACTCTAAATCAAGAAAAGATTGAAAAATCTGAATAGAACTGAAACACAAAATAAATTGGAGTTGTAGAGTTTTTTTTTCAAAGCCATGCATATCCTCTAACACAAAAAATTATCAGACCAGATGGTTTTACCTTCTGCCAAATCCTCCAAGAAAGATAATCCTTACGTGATACAAATTGTTCTAGAGGGTAGAGAAAAAGGGTGATCTCTCCAAGTCATTTTAGGAAGTCAGTAAAACCTCACAGCTCTGAAATAAAAACAGACAGGGATAGTACCAGAAGGAAAAACTATGGGCCAATTTCACTTATGAACATGAGTAAAAATTTTCTAAATAAAATCAGAGCACCTTTGGTGGCAGGTGGGGGATGAGGGGGGATAGAAACAAAGCAAACTAGAAATGGTTTATCCTAGAAATAAAAGGATGAAGAAACACCATAAAACCTATCACTCTATATTCACCACATAAACAGACTAAGGGAGAAAAGAAAAGAAAATGATTAAGTAGATAGCAAAAAAAACATTGTTATAAATCCCATCATTTATGACAAAAACTCAGAAAACTAGGAAGAGAATTTTCTCACCTTGACAAAAAATAAAGCCACAAACTTAGATCAAACGTATCTAATGGATACATTTTAGACACATTCTCTTTATAGGAAGAAGTGTGCCTGATTCCAGTCATTGTTCAGCAGAGTACTAGATGTTCTGAGCTATGCTATAAGACATGAAAAAGAATTAGAGGTATGAGGATAATTACAGAAAATCAAAATACTCAACAAACTGACAGATACAATGAAATAAATCAGGATTTGCCTGATTAATAAGAACTACAAAAATCAAAAATGCTCCTCTACACCAGCAGTAAGTAACAGGAAAAATAACAGAGACATTTCTGTCTCTAGCCATGATGGAATAACTGGTGCCATACCAGCCCTCCCACTGTGGATAACTAAGCAGGACACTGGGAAAAAGATAAGAAACAATTATTTTCAGCTTTCAGATGAGAGGCATTCCTAAACCATGATTTCTGAGAGATGAGAAATGTAAGGGATGAGCCCTGTAATCACCCCAGCTTTCTGCCTGAAGATACTCTGACATTTAAGCATCTGGAATCTGTGAGACAGAGTACCAAAGAGAAGGGAAAGAGTGACTCAAAGAAAGGGGTCCAAAATCTGGGTCCCCTTAGTCTTTGGCTGAAAACTAAGCTTTGCATAGCATAAAACTCCATGAAACCGGGCAAAGAACATCTACTGAGTAGCTGTCAGCTGAACAATTCCCAGGGCTCACACAAAGCCACAGGTTTAAAAAATAAGAACAACCAACCGACAACAAAAACAAACAAACAAAAAACCAGCATGTAGGAGCAGACAGACAAACCGAGGTTGCAGAATGGAGACTTCAAAAACAGGCCCGTGTATAAACGGGAACTGGTAAGTCAGTAGGGAAAAGATAGGCTGTTTTGGAGGTGGTGTTGGCAAAACTGGCTCATAATAGGGAGGAAAAATCAAGCTAGATCCTCTCTTTATCTCACATAAAAATGGATTCCAGTTGGATTCAGGACCAAACTCTGAAAGGGAAAAACTATAAAAGTAATACAGGAAAATATAAGGCAATATCTTTTGCACCAAGAACAGGGAATGATTTAAGATCTGAAAGGCAGAGGGATTCAGGGTGAAAAATGTATGAGAGTCAGTTATACCAAAACGGAGCACGCCAGAAAGGGAGGCGATCCATGCACTTGAGGTCCAGTTTTAAAACAATTAATTCACAGGGTTTGAAGATTACAGGAGAAAAAAAATGATACCATCAATAGATATAGAAAAAGCCTGTGATAAAATTCAATACCCCTTTAAGATTAAGAAAATAATTAAATGCAAAATAGAAGAGAAAGATCATGATAAGGCTCTGGTAACAACTTTGCGTAGGGAACGGCGGGCGGCGGTTCAGGCGGGCTGGGACCCACGGGAGCAGGACAGGCCCAGCCTCCTGTCGTGGTCTGCCGCGAACAAGCACCCAGGATGAGAGCCCTGTGGCAGGAGACTGAGGTCGGGGGTCCCAGGCCCCCTGGGCTCCAAGCAACAGGGCCACCGTGGAAGTCCCCCACTGTCCAGAATCTCACCTTGGCCCGTCTTCCTTCCACAGAATGAACCCGACTCCGAATGGCAGTCAGACTCCAGAGACCACCCTAAACAGCTCCAGGGCAGACATGCCGGGCACTGCTGAGCACCCCGGTCGTGTTCACCTGCATGGCCCGCATGGTTGGCAAAGGCGTGGTGGTCTGGTTGCTGAGCCGCCACATTCAGAAGACCCCCTTCTGCCTCTACATCCTCCACCTGGCCGTGGCTGACCTCCTCTTCCTCTTCTGCGTGGCCTCCTCACTTGGTCTTGAAACCACATACCCCGGGGCCTGTGAGGTGGCACAGAGGGTGAAGTACTTGGCCTACGCCACCGGCCCGAGCTTGCTGACAGCCATCAGCACGGAGCGTGCATCTCCGTCCTCTTCCCCATCTGGTACAAAGGTCACCAGCCCCGGCACCTGTTGTCTGTGGTGTGCGCCGTGCTCTGGGCGCCGTCCCTCCTGAACATGCTGCCTCTTTCTTCTGCAGCAAGTACCAGCACCGCAATGAACAGCAATGCTTCGTGGTGGACTGTGTCTTCAGCTTTCTCACTGGGGCATCTTCACGCCAGTGATGACCTGTCCAGCGTGACCCTCCTCTTGCAGACGCAGAGGCACTCCTGGCGGTGGCGGCGGCCCACACAGCTATACGTGGTCATCCTGGCCTCGGTCTTCATGTTCCTCACCTCCGCCCTGCCCCTCGGCCTCTACTGGTTCATCCTCTGTTGGGTGGACCTGCCCCAGCAGACAAAGGCTCTGTTCCAACACATTGCGAGCTTCTTCTCGTCCATGAGCAGCAGTGCCAACCCGATCACCTACCTCGTGGTGGGCAGAGGGGAGCCCGGGGCCAGCGGGAGGCCCTGGGGGCCGTGCTGTGCGGGGTGCTGCAGGAGGAGCCAGAGCTGGAGGAGCGGGAGACACCCTCCACCAGCACCAACCAGGTGGGGGGCTGAGGGCTGCCGTGCCCTGCCCTGCTTCTACGCCGTGTCGGTCTGGCCTGCTCTTAGGAGCCCCAAACTCTTGCATCTCACCCTGTTGGGGTCCTCTTTCTATGTGCCAAAGCTCTCCCACAGCACATCGGGTCCCGGATCTCAGAACGCAGCTCAGCTGGGAAGACGAGTGTCTGCAGGTGGGTAGAACGCATCCCACCTAAGGGGGAAAGCACCTTCTCCCAGCCTCCTTCCCCCGAGACGGCATCTGTACATAGGAGGTGAGCTGCTGCTCCTGTGACCCCGTGGCCCAGTGCTGGTCCTTGGGCAGCTGCTGGTGGCATCAGGTGGCTGCTGGGGCAATGCCCTGGTCTGCCTGTCACCAGGTGTCCTGCTGACTTCTCCATGCTTGCAGACCACAGCCAGTCAACCGTGTCACCGTTACACCCTCTCTGGGTGGCCGTAGGCCATTAGACAACCTTGCCCTCCATGTGGACCCTGGCCCATGCCCTGAGCCCCCATCCATGGCAGGTCTGTTTGCTTTCCTCTGGGAGGTCACACCCGACCCACGAGAGCCTCTGCCTCGACTCACTTGCCCAAAACATTTCTCCCTCTGGAGGGCCAAGGCCCAGAGGGGTCCATGTGGGACCCATGTCAGCATGCCTCACTCCCCACTCCCCCCATTTTCTGCCCACAGCCCCCTGGGACTTTTCCCACCGGAGCATCCAGCATCCTGGCCCAGAGCTCGGGTCCCCGCAGAGCCATGCTGGAGGCAAAGAGGAGGGAGGAGGGCAGACGGGAAGGGGGAAGCTCTGCTCCAGGGCCTGGCCGGCCCACAAGGCTGGCATGTGGCTGTGCAGTCCTATTTTGTGAGCCAGAAGCTGAAGAAATACCTTGTTCTTTCTCTCGGCATCCTTCTGAAGCAATTCCCAGTCTCCCAAAGGATGGAGGCAAAGTTCAGATCCTCGGAAAGGAAGAGAAAAACTCATCAAGAATCTATAAAATGTTGCCCCATCGCAGCAAATCTCCCAGCCCGAGGACAGGCGCCACCTCGCGGGGCAGTGAGTCCTGGGAGCTCACGTGTCTGGACCCGGGGCCCACCATGCTGGCTTCATCCCTGGCGTTTGCTGACCTGAGCCAGGGCCTGTGCAGCCCCAGAAGGAGGAGGTGCAGCCTGAGTACCCTTCCTTTCTTGGGTCACCCGCTTTCCCACCTAGAGCTCCGAACCCAGGCCCGTGTGTCCCAGGGAGGCACAGGGGTGGGGGTCCTTTGTCCGTCACTGCAGGCATGTGGTGGAGCTCGCTCTCAGGGACGGCCTTGCACGCCATAAGCCCTTGGTAAGTGCTCATTTGGCTCCTAAGAGTCACTGGTGCTGTGCAGTGCTTCACAGCAGTGGGGCTCAGAGAGGCCAACACTCTGTCCAGCGTCACACAGTGACTGACCAGGTGGGCTATGAGTCAGCCCTTATCGTTTGACAATCCCCGCACTCCATGGCCCTTCTCTAGCCTGGGCAGCAGCAAAGAGGCCAGTCTGAAGCAGATGGTTGGCAATGAGGGCAACCTGGCCTCTCGGGGGTAAGTGGCCACCGCTGGGCCCCTCACTTGCATGTGGTAGGGGTTCACACAGTACTGTTTTGATAAAATCTGGGATCTTAGCTGAAGGAACAAAACAGCAGCAGACTCACAGAACCCAAGAACGGACTAACAGTTACCAAAGGGAAGGGGACTGGGGAAGAAGGGCGGGAAGGGAGGGATAAGAGGGTAAAAGGGGCCTTACGATTAGCAGACGTAAGGTAGCGGGGGCACAGGGAGGGCTGTACAGCTCAGAGAAGACAAGTAGTGATTCTATAGCATCTCACTACACTGATGGACAGTGACTGTAATGGGGTTGGTGGGGGGGACCTGATGAAGGGGGTAGTTTAATCATCACAATATTGCTCATGTAATTGTAGGTTAATGATACTAAAATAAAATAAATTGTAAAAAAAAAAAAATCTGGGATCTTACACATTGGTTAAGACCCCCGTCTCCTTCCACCCCAGCTCTCCCTCCACAGTCCTGTCTCAGGCCACGGGTGCCTGGGGTCCCTGCCACGGGGCAGCCGAGAGGGTGGCACTGCAGTCTGTGATTTGCAGGGGCACATGTTTGTGATTCGCAGCGGTTCTGCATGTAGTCAGGTCACAGTCGCCATCCCAGTGAAGGGACGGCTCCTGGGAGTGTCCCCACCACCTGCCGGGCCAACTCAGCCGGCCTCCTGGGGGAAATGCAGGGCTAGGGGCTGTACGGAGATGTGAACATCCCTGGCAGGGTGTGGGTAGCAGGTCGTGGAGAAAAAATAAGGTTGGAATTATACAGAACCAGAAGCCAGTCTATGGGAAGGTCCTCTAATCATCAGACGTGTAAAATCATCGGTGGAAGATTCCATTTTCAATGAAGCCTGGTTGGAATAGAAGTTCTCATCTCTTAGGAATATGCTTGGTAATGCAGCATGTGTAATCAAACATACTATGCCCTTTTTATGGACCAAAAATGTGCAAAATACTGCTTATCAGATGTCTTGTCTTTGCAGACGTGATCCTGGCGCAAGAGTATCCACCATAAAACTGCCTGGGCGTGAAGTTGCCTGTTTCACATGTTCCAGCTACCAAAGCCTTAAATAGACTTGATCAATGAGGAAAGCCAAGTTCCCTTTCTGTGCCCTCTGTAGAAAATATCACAAAACATGTAAGAAGAACAAGAACTCTGGGGCTGCACATCTGGGGTGAGGGAGGGGAGTCTTGCCTCTACCACCCATCAGCTGCACTGGCTGGTCTGCATCACCCTCATCCTCCACTGGGCATCCTTGAAGTGGGGACAATATTAATGCCCATCTCGTGGGTGTCTTGAGGGCTCAGGGAGGTGACTGTGTCATGTTCGACTGTAGCTGGCACACAGCAAGGACATGGGAAGTGGACCTTTCGGAGTATTGGGGTGGGTGCTACCCGGCCTCTAATCCCCTTTCCTAGGAGCCCACACCTCACTGCTGGAAGGCGACCTGTCCCTCATTGCAGGACAACCTGGTTAATCAAGAAGCCCGCCACTCCAGAGACCGGAGGGGTTCTCCGAGTCTCTCCTACCAGGACCTCACCATCCCAGAACAGTGAAGGGGCTGGCCTAGAACGAGAACTGACCAGGCCACTACTCTGGGCCTTGAGGAGCAAAACCAGACAGGAGAAGCGCTTGGAAGCCACCCATGCCCACGGGGGCAACCTGACTCTTCATCCAGAGACGTTTCATTCGAACGTCTTCCTGTTTCCACACCAGGTCCTCCAGTCGGGGTGTCGGTTGCGCCAGCTCTCTCATCTCCTGCCCGTTAATTCCCTTCATTACCTAACTTGACCACAACGTGTGTTTGCTGCCTGCCACCAAGAACACTAACCCACACGAGAACTCCCATCAGAAGGAGCCTGGGGGCAGCGGGCAGGAGCAAATGAGGGTACTGAGAAGTGAGATCAGCTGAGGCCGAAGCAGAGAACGTGGGACACCCAATAAGGCCCCACCACGCAGGCTGGTCCACAGGCCAGGGAGGAGCCCTGCCACGTGGCCACGAGACTGCTCATATGTGCTGGATTTTAATCACGCTGTTTACGACTGCTGTTTCCTCCCCACCCCACCCCACTTCTCTGTCACCCTCCCCTCCATATAAGAGGCATTGGCACGGCTGTGGACAGACCTCTTTGAGGATCTGAGTTGGGAACATGTTTGGTTTGGGTCAGTGGCGTATAGTCAGAGAATTCACAGTCACTTCTGTGGAACTATTGTTCCCATCTGGCTGATGGGTTTACCAGTATCAGGACACGACACGAGGCACAGCACGGGCTGTCAGGCGCTCCGACCGCCCCAAGACACCCAGAACAGCCAGGAGATGGCTGCGGAGGAGACGTGCCCAGGGCCGGAAGCCAGCCCTCAGGAGTCCCCCTGTCGTCCTGTACATGGCATTCCAGTGGGGGAATCTGTTCCCAGGGATGCTGGAATGGAGCTGCCCCACAGATCACATTGCAGAAAAGGCTGGCCCAGAGGGTCACCGACTACCCCAGGCCTTTCAGTGGTTACAAGGCTTCCTAGCTGAGTTCATCGTGTAAGTGGAATATTTTAATACATCTGCTGGCATGGCTAGTCCTCAAAAAGAGCTAAGCACACGAGACGGGCTCCCATCACAGAGCCCGTCAAGCCTTACTCCTGGGTACCGGGACACTTTCGAGACTCTAAAACATATTTTTGAAGACAGACTCGGAAGAAAAACATGAATTGCAAACAAAAAGAAAAATTATTCAAATTTGGAAAGACATTTTGGAATATTTCAAAAAAACTGAGAAATGATAACCTCCTAACTTAAATGGATATGAAAGGGACCTTCTTCTAATATCTTTAATTTTGTTTATTTATGAAAAAGTAAGAGAAAGTTCAGATTAAAATGAATGGACTAGGAACAAAAGGGATAAAGACAAGTATTGAAGCCTCTAGAAATTAGTTTGTGATGGAGAAGTGAATTGGTGAATTGTAACCAGAAGTAATTCATGAAGAGCAAGAGATCGTTTGGGAACAGAAGAAATCAATAGCCTCTTTGGGTTTTTGATAAACGAATCAATGCAGAAGAATGCATCTTATAAACACACTGGGAAATATTTAAATTTTGTGCTGATTTGACATCAGTGAAGACAGCTTAAAACCCTAAGTCCCCACTACAAGAAGGATATTGACAACAAAATAGTTCATGGTTATCATCACTTCAAAGACTATTTCAGATTAATTACCGTACGAGAAACTTGAGATGCCCTGAAATCTTAGCATTCGTTGATGAGAAAACTTGATAGAGGTCTTCCCAGATTTGGTAACAATCCTGAGAATGTATAGGACATTACCAATAATGAGCTGTGAAGCTAAGAAACATTTTAAAACCATTAATAATACAAAACAAATTTTGATCGACCATACCAAAAAAAAAAAAGATTGCCTATCTTTTCATTCTCTTTATGGAATACATTCAAGCCTGTTGACATATCAAAAGGCTATCAGAGAGCATGCAGCCAAAAAAGGTAGGAAAAATAATACAGAAATTTTTCTGTATTTGGTATTACTTGTGGTATTTGTCAGCTTTTAAAAATCTGTGTTTTGCTATTAGTCCTCTTCCCTGTCTAAATAACTATACATTACATAACTATAAACGTAAAGTCAGATACATCGAACTTTGTATTTTTAATTTTGTATTCTTCTTAAGAGCACCCCCTTTTGTTGATAAGCTTTGAGCCCCACAGAATTTTTTTTTATTTTAGTATCATTAACCTACAATTACATGAGCAATATTGTGATGATTAAACTACCCCCTTCATCAGGTCCCCCCCCACCAAC
>JAQQAC010006904.1:3827614-3842890 GCA_029783875.1 Phataginus tricuspis | reverse complement strand
TGGGTTCTGTGAGTCTGCTGCTGTTTTGTTCCTTCAGTTTTTTTTTTGTTTTGTTTTGTTCTTTGTTCTTAAACTCCACATATGAGTGAGATCATTTGATACTTGTCTTTTTCGGCCTGGCTTATTTCACTGAGCATAATACCCTCCAGCTCCATCCATGTTGTTGCAAATGGTAGGATTTGTTTTTTTCTTATGGCTGCGTAATATTCCATTGTGTATATGTACCACATCTTCTTAATCCATTCATCTACTGATGGGCACTTAGGTTGCTTCCATTTCTTGGCTATTGTAAATAGTGCTGCAATAAATATAGGGGTGCATCTGTCTTTTTGAAACTGGAGCCCCACAGAATTTATCCCTGGATGGAGGACAGAGGAATTCCCAAACTCTAGGATGGTCAGCAGGACCCACGGGTCAACCGAGGACAGCTTGTGGGGTGAGCACAGAACTATTGCCGGAATATCCACAGAGAGTGGGAGAGGCCCGGGACCACAGGGTGCATGCTGCTTCTGACAGTGCTGGACACCCTCAGGGGACAGAAGGAGGACTCAGATCCCTAATACCTTGTTTTGAGATCAGGACTCAGACCAGGAACTTTCTATGCAGTGCTCCACGAAACCCTTTGTTTTCCTGTAGCCTGCAGGCTGAGATTGCTTTGGGGTGGCGGGGGGAGTACTCACGGTGTGCGTTTACAATGGGGTGAATTAGGGCATCTGTTGAATCCACAACTTCATGGATCTGTTGTTCATTCAACGAACGCTGGTGAACACTTACTGTAAGTCAGGCGTTGCTCACAAGAGCTATACATCTGTCCACTGGAAGGAGATATGGAGAAGGTTCCAGAAGCCACAGGGCAGACTCTGAGGCTGAAGAGACAGAGTTTGTGGAATCCCCCAGGGGCTCCCCTTCTCCTTTGTCTAACGAGGCCCCCCACGCTTCCTTGAGCTGCTGCCCCTCCGAGGAAGCTGTGCTAAAGGAAACTCACTCACGATTCCTTGTGCCCTGCCCTCACAGCCACGTCTTCCTCGGATCAGATCCTCACCGAGCCAGGCTGGTGCAGAGGGAAAAGCAGAAATCCCACGCTCTGTGTTAGCAAACATCTTGCAGATTTTTGCGGGAATGGGTTTGGGGGAACACTTAACGGAGGAGGGTGCAAGGTCACAGAAGACTCAGTGGGCTGGGTGCCGTCCACGCGGTCGGCCTGGTCCCTGAGTCTACAGGGCCATGGTTCACGAATCCAACGCAGCCAGGCCAGCGGCTGGAGTGACAGACAGGCCCTGGCTGAACGTGGATGGAGGGACCCAAAGACCCAGAAAACAGCGAGGACTCTAGCGGGGGAGTCCGCCTCCATCCGCCGCGGCCCCAGGGAGGAGCCGGAGGCCGCGAGACACGAGGCAGCGCCAGGATGGCCCCGGACGCTCCCCGACCCCCAGGAAAGGGGTGCTTTGGGAGCATGTGAATTAGGAGAAGGGGGTGTGGATCAGGAGAAGGGCCTGCTGCGGGGGCGGTCCCACCCCTTTGTCCAAGACCCACAGCCTCCATGGTAGGATTGGCTTCCCCATCTTTTTTTTTTTTGTAGGTTGTATGATGTCATTTCTGTAAAGGTGTACAACACAGTGATTTAATATACGTATACATGGTGACATAATCACTGCCGTGGAGTTGACAAATCCCTCACCTCCCGTAATCACCTGCAAATGCTTGTGCGTGGTATGAACACCGAAGATGTCACCAATGTCAAGCAGACAGATGTGATGGTCGACTCCAGTTAGCGGGCGGGGCGCCGCGCCCCACCACTCACTCATCTTCTAACTGGAAGTTTGGGCCCTTTGACCGGCATCCACCCCAGCCCCCAGCCCCTGGCAACTGCTGACCAGCTCTCTGGTTCTGTGAGTTCAACCTTTTTAGATTCTGCATATACATGAGATCTATGGTGTAGCACTTGTCTTTCTGGGTCTGGCTTAGTTCACGTAGCACAAAGTCCTCCAGGTTCAAACATGTCACAAACAGCAGGATTTCCTTCATTTTATGGCTGAATGATATTCCACTGCACGTATATGCCACATTTTCTTTATCCCATTCACTCTTGGTGCACTGAGGCCGGTTCCATGCCCTGGCCCCTGTGAAGAACACGGAGGTGAATGCGACATGCCATGAAATGACATGCTGGTTTCATTTCCTTTGGGTAAATACCCAGAGGTGAGATTGCTAAGTTGTACGGTGATCTTATTTTTTTATTTTTTGAGGTGTCTCCTCAGTTTTTCACAGAGGCCACAGCAGCCCCCCATCTGGATGGGAGAAGACTCTGGCCCCTTCTGCCTCGGAAGCCAGAGGAGCCCCTTCTGGCAGACCCTTCTTCTCACCTCATGCAGCGAAGGGGTGTGGACAGGGGTCACCCTGTACTGGACTGAATGTGGTGCCCCCTAAACATCATGTTCACCTAGAACCTCAAATTGTGACCTTATCTGAAAATACTCTGCAGGTTAATTAGTCAAGATGAGGTCAGACCAGGTCGGGATGAGCCCTAAATCCACTGACTGGTGACCTTATAAGAAGGTCACAGGAGGAGACAGGGACACAGAGCAAAGGCCATGCGGCCGCCACCAAGGAGCGCCAGACCCGGGAGGGAGGCAGCAGAGGGACTCTGCCCTAGAGCCTCCGAGGAAGCCGACCCTGTGGATGCCTGGAGCTAACACTTGTGGCCTCCAAACCCCGAGACGGTGATTTCCAGCGCTTCAAGACACCGAGTCAGCAGCCCCAAGACACCCACACGCAGCCACAGGTCGCCGGGTGTGCTCTCCCGAAGGACTGAGCCTCCGGACGCACCCCGCGGGGAGAAGGTGCGTCGGCCCCTGCTGACCCCAGCTTGTTCTCCCTGCACCGGTGACTCAGCGGCTCCCCAGCACTTCTGACGAACGTGTTCCTTTCCTTCTCACTGTTCTTTCCCTTCCCCACCAAAGAACCCAAGAGACACGTTATTGTCATTTGAGTAACCGCGCGAGTGAAGATGTTCTAGGCAGTGCGAACAAGACTGAAGTCAAACCAGATAAAAGGGAAAGGAATTTACTGACTCTTACAACCAAAACCTAAAAAAAGAAAAAAACTGTGCCTTCAGGCCTGAGTGGATCCGGGAGTCACCAGGAGTCTGTGGCTCTCCCCATCAGCTCTGACATCCTCTGTGAACTTTACCCTCAGGCCAGCTCCCCGTTTGCTGGTCTAATGGGCCCACATCTCAGGCGTCGAGTCTATCTGTTCTCGGCCGGCAGGAGAGTGCCTTCTCCTCAGTGTTTCCCGTAAAACTCCCGGCACTGACCCTTGTTGGATAAATTGGATTCTAGTCCTATTGGACTAGAGTTACATGCCTTTTCCCAAATGACTCACGTAGCCAAGGGGATGGAATATGCCAATTGCCCAAGTCTGAAGGCTATTACATTCATGGGCATCCAGATGTGAAGTTGGAATTCCGCGCCTGCTTAAAGAACACCTGGGGGGTTCGTCTTAGTGACTAAGAACTCGTGGATATTGGCTGGCCAGGCCAGGGAGTTGGCAGGCCACCAAGTCCCTTAAAAGCATGGCTACCTTGTGGAATATGCACATTCCATCAACCCCTTGTGCTCAAATCGAAGCCAAGCCATGGCCCTTCAGCTGGCCCACAGGCCAAGATGGCCCTCCTGTCCCCACGGATATTCTGGGTGGGGGCAGTGTGTGCACAGCAGGGAACTGAGCTGATCCTGATCTTCACTGCTGGGCGACCTCAGGAGGGACTGAGAAAGAATTAGAAAAATCGGAGTGTCACAGTAAATTCCATGCACAATGGAAACAAGTCGCAGAGGTGCAGGCTGTTTACTCAGGGTAGGATGGTCCGTAGCCTTACTTCCACATCAACAGAACTGGAACCCACTCCAGGTCTGTGCCGCGTGGGACCACCTTCCTGCATTCTGGGCTGTGTGGCGCTGGTGTCGTTGCTCAGTCATAAAATTCACTAGTTCGGCATTTGTGAACCCATGAGTTCCTTTGGTACCCGTTCTCTATTTCCCCAGCGGGGCTCACCCCACCTGCCCATCCCAAGTCACAGCGGAGGGGGCAGATGGCTCTTACGGCTGGGGCAACGTCCAGCCTCTCCGGCAGGAAGGACGCACTGTCGGACGTTCCCTGGTCTGCTGGAGGGGCCACTGCCTCTGCGGAAACTGGGGCCTGAAGCCGCAGATCCATCACTCCATACAGGCTCAGGTGACCTGACTGTCAGCCCCCTTGGGCTGCTTACCCCTGGCAGAAAGGACCTCTTCACACAACCATTAGCCCACTTTTCAGAGAATTCAGCTTCCAGGATACTGGTTTTACTCTTGTGAAACGTTACTAAAGATCTCAGGTGCCTCAGAAATCCTGACCACTGTCTTCGACCCACTCTTAAGGCTCTAGTATAGGCTGAGTTGTGTCCCTAAATTCCTAACCCTCAGGACCTCAGAATGTGACTATATTTTGAAACAGGGCCGGGACTCAAAGGTAAAATGAGGTCATAGGGTGGTCCTAACCCAACATGACTGTCCTCATGAGAAGAGGAGGTCAGGACACAGACACACCAGAGGGACAGCCACGTGAGGACACGGAGAGGACGGCGTCCACACGCCCAGGGGAGGCTCAGGGGAGCCGGCCCTGCCCACCCCTGGGTCTTAGCCTTCCAGACCCCAGGAGTGGGGGACAATGACATCTGTTGCGTGAGCCCCAGGCTGTGGTGTTTGTTATGACAGCCGCACCAGATCCATACAGGCTCGTTCCCCAGGAAACACACAGCGTGAGCTGACACTCAAGCAGAGTCTGTACAGACAGAGTTGGCACAATGACTGGCTGCCTTGTAGCAAGGATGGCTCATGTCCAGCCGGGCACCAGGGAAAGCTCTCTGCCGGCGCCCCACCACTCGGACCCCACCAGTCCCGTGCATTACGCTTGCCATATGCAGCACCCCGCCATGTATTTCCAGACAGCAGTTTCTGCAACAGCTGGGAAGCTTTCAGCTGGAAATGACAGAAGCCACATAAATTAGATCAAGCACATTCCTTCCCAGAGGTGTTCTGGCACCCACAGTTAAGGCCTGCAGGGCAAGGTCTTACTTCAGGCATGACTGGAGATTGCGGTGATAAGGAACCTGCTTCTCCTACCTCTCATCTTTGACTTTCTTCGTCAGCTAACTTTCCAGGAGACGCCAGGCTTGTGAGGAGGGGTGAGCATGCCACCAGCAGCATCCCCATCCTCTGCTCTGCTGACAGCTGAACACTTGACCACAGCCTAGAAAAAGATGGGCCAGGACTGATAACTAGACTGACATGGGCCACATGCCCTTTCAGGAACTAGTGACCTTGGTCAAGAAGGTGGAATATGCTGTGGCTGGCCTGAGACACACAATCCATGAGCCCAGTTGAAACACAGAGATGACGGGAAACCCAGGTAGTCTTCTCAGAGGAAGACGGCATTCGTGCTAAGCAGGAAAATAAGCAGATTTCCCCACAGTGACTGGGGTTAACTGGACACTCTGGTCTCCAAGAATCCGTATTACTTGTACCTCATTTCTGAAGCCCCAGCTCTTCCTTCTCCACACGTTCTCTTGAATGCTTCCCACCCAGCCTTTACCCCCACCTGGTGTCAGCAGGCTTCCCACTCTCCCACTCCTGTCCCTTCTCCAGCTGCAGACCACCACCAGGAGAAGCCATACCACTTCCTTGACGGTTCTCAATCATCGGCCAGCCAGTGACATCAGGATATCGACCACTGTATCCGTTTCCTGCGGCTGCTGTAACAAATGAGCATCAACTAGTGGCTTAAAAGAGCACGCATTCATCATCTCATGACTCTGGGGGTCAGACACCCGAAGTAGGTCTTCAGGGTTAAAGCCCGAGGCTGTGTTCCCTCCGGAGGCTCTAAGGGAGAATCCGCCCCCTCGCCTTTCCCAGCTTCCGTAGCCGCCCAAATTCCTCGGCTTGGGATCCTGCAGCATTCCGACCTTTGCTTCTGCCGCCACGTCACCCTCTCTGACTCTCTCCCTCCTGCTTCCCTCTTATAAGGATGCTTGCGATTCCGTCTGGGGCCCACCTGGATGACCCCCATCTCAGCTCAATCAGATCTGCAGAGTTCCTTTTGCCGTGTAAGGTGACATCTTCACAGATTCTGGGGATTAGGACCTTGTATTAGTCTCCCAGCGCCTGCCATGACAAAGTGCTACCAACCGGGTGGCCTCAACAATAGAAATGTGCCGTCTCACAGCCCTGGAGGCAGGAAGCCTGGAGTCAAGGTGTGGGCAGGACCACGCCTCCATCCATGTTCGGCTCGCTGGCCTGTGGATGTGTCACTCCAAGCCTCCCCGTCCTCACATGGTTTTCCTTCAGTGCAAGTGTGTGTCCTAATGTCCCCTTTTTACAAGGACACCAGTCATATAGGATTAAGGCCCACCCTCCTGACCTCATCTTCACTTGGGTAAATCTGCATAGACCTTATCTCCAAATAGGGGCACTTTCTGAGTTCCTGGGAGTTAGGACTCCAACATACCTTCATCTGGGGAACACAGTTCAGCCTGTAACAGATGTGGACATCTGTGGGGGCCCTGACTCTCCCACCCACCCCCTGCACCCCAAGGACTGTCCATCACTGAGGCAGGAGAAGAGCCAGGCTCTTGAAGCCAGCTGCCCTCTCATTCAGCACCCTGCCTGGAGCCACCTTAACTGATTCACCCCCAGAAGTGAGACAGCCGGGGGAGTTACAGGCAGACCCACTGAGAGTATGCGAAGGCCACTTAGCCAAGGTCAGGCTACTGGTGGACTGGCACCTGGTCACAGGGCTCTGGGTTCCCGGTTCTGGTCTCTGCCCACCAGGCTCTGCTTAGACAGAATTCCAGGGACCCGGAAGTACCCACGGGCCAGAGGCCTGCAGCCTGCACCCGCCACCCCCACACCCCAGGCTGCAGCCCTGCGAAGCTGTAGGGCTCAGGGCTCCTGCTCGGTTCCTCCGAGTGCCCCCCGTGCGGCTGCCTGGGCGGGAGCAGCTGCTCTGGGCAGGCCCGTGGGCCCCTCAGCTCTGCACGCACCCGCACCTCACGCCTCTCTTCCCGCTTCTCAGAGGACGGGGGTTCTGATCTCAGCAACAAGACTGCCAGGAGCGCCAGGGTCACCCCAGCCGGCTCAGCCCAGGGGAGCAGCCGTGGGCGCCAGTGAGGCCCAGGCCGAGCACAGAAGCTGAAGATGATAAAATATATACATGTACTCCCAGGAAACTGCTGGCCTTTCAGATTGGTTTAATTCAAAGGAAGACCTAATCTGTGGTCTGTGGGGCCACCACTGAACACCCACTTCAGAGCTGGGTAACCAAGGACATCCCTCACCGAGGCGATGACCAGAGAAGCTGAAACGCACACCCGTGAACATCAGCGTAACCCGCCAGGACAGGCAGTGGCGCTGTGATGGATGTTGTTAGAAAACGTATAGAATCATGTAAAAAAGCCTTTCTCACAGCAACACTCTTCTTTGGAAGGACTATTTCCTGGGCAGCTGTGCTAAACTCTGGCTCAAATAAAACCTTAGGTTTTTCGTTGACGAAGCCGCAGGTCCCACGGGTTCCCAGGGGAGTAGCCAGCAAGCAGGTGAGGGGCTCCGGCAGCTAAGGCAGGAGCTCGCAGGGGCCCTAGCGCGCAGCGGTCCCGGTCCCACTCTGCTCTTGCCGCTTACCCATCCCCGCGGTGCCCCTGTGCTGCTCCTCTGACCCATGCCAGTCCCTCTTCCCTTCTGCCTGTGGGACCACCAAACACTGACCTGCCCCGAGGGCCGCCAACCCAAGTCCCCCACGCGGGAAGCACCCACCCTGGAAACGCTCGCCGCTGTGGGTGTGCCTCAGCCGCACGTTTGTCTCTCGAGGACACAACAGGCTACTTGTCCGAAGAAAAAGCAAAATCAAGAGTGGAATATGTTTCTCTACTTTAATGGGAAAAAGTAGGTGGAAAAACTAATGAAAAATGAAAAAAAAAAGCTGTTTGGGGCAATTTTTGTTCTCCTTTATGTTTGGGGCAATTTTTGTTCTCCTTTAGACGGGGCTGATTCACCTGCACAAACAACATAAAATTCCATCCAGCCCTGGGGCTTCCCAGAGGCAGGTGTTTATCTTGGAAATAGGGACCCTGTGCAGCCTGTGTGAGTGGGAGGCCGAGGACCTTCCTGCAAAGGAGCCTCAGGCGCAGGGGTGGGGTGGGAGGGGCTTCTCCTGGCGGGGCCGCAGTGGGTGTCCCCCTGTTCATTCCCTCAACGCCCTCCGGGAGCCTCGGTGTGAGGCTCCACGCCCTCGGCCACCACACGACAAACTACATGGTTAACTACTGCGCCACTGTTGTGGCAAGTGACACTGATGGGAAGCAGGGGCTGAGAACAGCCGCCGGCCTGGTTTGCGTGTGGGCTGGGCAGTGCTGTCCGGCCTTAGCCGGAAGATGCCCCTGGCCCATCCTCCCTCGTCCCTCACCAGAGATTCACGCGTGCCC
The DNA here is from genome assembly GCA_029783875.1 of Phataginus tricuspis. Taxonomy (NCBI): domain Eukaryota; kingdom Metazoa; phylum Chordata; class Mammalia; order Pholidota; family Manidae; genus Phataginus; species Phataginus tricuspis. The sequence continues at coordinate 3,834,381 of JAQQAC010006904.1, read as the reverse complement.
TGCTTCATCAGGGGCAATGTTAACGCAGCAAATGAATGAATTGAACAGTGTCTCCAAAGAGACATGTCCACGTGCTCACCCCTGGTACCTGTGTATGACCTTATTTGGGAAAAAAAATCTTTGCAGATGTGATCAATGAAGGATCTTAAGATGAGACCAGCCTGGATGACCCAGGTGGGCCCTAAATCAGTGATGGTGACACACAGGGGACAGATGCGGGGAGGAGAGGGGACCGTGTGAGCCCGGAGGCAGGCGCTGAGGGATGCAGCCACAAGCCCAGGATGCCTGGAGCCCCCCAGTGCTGGAGCACGCAGGAAGGACCCTCCCCCAGAACCTTGGGAGGAAGCGCGGCCCTCACCTCGACTTTGAACTCCAGGCGGTGAGAGAACCTATTTCTGCTGTCCCCTCACCGTCTCTGGTGATTTGCTGCGGCGGCCAAAGGAGCCTCACACAGTGTCCACTTTTGATTCTATTGCTGTTTGTCACTCGTCCTGCAGGAGGCAGGATGGGAAGGAGGGGAGGGGAAGGGCCTGGAGAAGCTTTCAAGGAGTTTGCTGCGAGCTGGGGAGAAAGGGAGACAGGGGCTGCAGGTGTCTGAGGTCAGGGGCCACGTGGGCACGTTTTGCCCTGACCGTTTCACATGCTGCGCTCTGGGGGTGATACGTTCCGGGGAAATCGGATGCTTGGGTGGGGAGCTGGCGGCAGGACCAACGTCCTCAACAGCCGAGAGTCAGGGCGACTGGCCGGCGCCAAGGGTGCGGTGTGGGGTCAGCTGGGCCCATGCAGCCCTGACCCCTCGGAGGACAGCTGGTGGCTCTGGGCGCCGGACAGCACGTACTGTAGGCAGGCAGAGGCCCTGGAGCACTTCCTGTCACTGTCCCTCCTCAGTCACATTTCCCAGAGGTGACCAGCTTGTCAGGAGCTTTGGGGTGGCGGAGGTTCTGAACCCGATGAGAGTTTGTAAATGGCCCCCTGGGCAGCATGGGGCGTCTGACAGGACGTGGGCCGGCTGGGCGGGCAGGGCCACCTCAGAAGGGCACAGGCATGGGTGGTGCCCTGCTCAGCTGGAAAGGGGGTGCCCACCCCCACGGACTGGGGGAGGGACTGGCAGCAAGAGGGGTCCTGGGGCCACTGCCTGGATGGAGCTGGGGGACACTATGCTAAGTAAAGTAAGCCGCTCACCAAGGACGGGTTCTGCCTGACTATGCTTCTGTGAGGTCCCGGAGCTGTCAGGGTGATAGGGACGGCAGGTAGGAGGGTGGGTGCTGGCCAGGGGGTGCCGGGGAGCTGGTGTTTGATGGGGACCGAGCTTCGGTGTGGGAAGACGGAGAGTTCTGGAAATGAGGGCGCCGTGGCTGCACACAGTGTGACTGCCTGTGATGCCGCTGAGTGCACCCTGAGAAATGGTCCAGAGGGAAACGTGTGTGTCATGCCATTTACCACAGTTAAAGACTGAACAGACAGATGACAGACAGATAGCAGGAGGTGTGACCCCAAGAGGAAGAAGGGGGCAGACCCTCCTGGGCTCCCTCCTCCCACCCTGACCCCAAGCATCAGGACTTCTGTGCCAGAGAACCCGGGGGTTCGGGGTTGGGTGGCCCTCAGTGATCCTCACAGGCTCCAGCTGTGCCATCCGAGTGCGGTGAGGCTCTGCAGCCCAAACCCCTTGCTGGCCGCCCAGTGGGCGGCTGGGGGCGGCCTTGTGCGTCCGCGCCGCCTGGCTGCCGCCCCACCCAACGCGGACGAAGGTCCCTGGGCTCCTGTGGGTCGGCGGAGTAATGGCCCCAAGATGTCTGCTGAGGGACCCCATGCCAATCCTGCGCTCAAAGCTCCAGCGGGTCCCTGCCGGTCGCGGCACGTCTTTCTGCTCCCGACAGGACCGTGCCCCTCTGCCAGAGCCTCAGCTGCAAGGCTGGGAACCACTCCTCCCGGACTCCCTCCTCTGTGACTCTGCCAACCGGGACCGCTGCCCACCTCCCGGGTCTTGCTCCCTAGCTGCTGCCCTGGGAAACGGCACTGGACTAAATCCACGCAGCCCCAGCCTAGGGATGCAGGTGCAGAGAGAAGCCTCTGCGGGTGGGGTTGGCGGCCATCTGATTTTTGTTCGGTGCCACCCAGGCCTCAGAATTTTCTGCTCATGTTTTGATGACACAGTCCAGTCATTTTGGGCTACAAGCACAGTCTTGGTCCCAAAATTAAGATGCCCAGTCCCAGGTAGTGGTCAAAACAGCAAACTTGGTGCGGCATTTGGTCCTGGCCCTCCTGGCCCAGCCCTGCAGGGTTGGGTGGGGGCAGGGGAGGCCAGGGGATGGGGCTTCGGCACTTGGCTGGTGGCCTCACGCTCCTGGGCTGGTGTTTGTTAAGGCAGCAGCCCTTTGTGGGTGGCAAGGCCTGGGTTTGCCCCAGCCTCAGCCTCAGCCAGCAAACCCCGACTGGTCCCCTCCCCACAGGCCTGTCGGATGGTGGACACGGACTCTCCCCACTGCAACTTTCCTGCAACACTGTCCAGGCCTCCCTCCTTGCCTCCAGCGTCCTTCTGCCGAGGTGGCCCTACTGAATGGAACCAAGGGACCCCATGCCGGCCGCCTCCCCCCCCAGGCCACATCGGGGCCCAGGACATACTTTGTCCCAGTGCAGCAGCCTTCCCTGGCTCACTGCCACAGCCCGGTCAGCTTTTTCCTTGCCCTCTGGATTCCCTGGTCTGAGTCACACCCAGGCCTCTCCTGGGAGCACATCCCAAAGCTCTTCCAACCGCTCCCCTTGGGCCCCTCACCAGCTCAGGACAAAAGCCCACCCCCAGCCCCCAGCCTCCGAAGGGGCCGAATGCACCAGCAGCAGCCACTTCTTCGGAGGAAATCCTTCCCTAACCTCCCCAAATCCTCCCCCATCCACCCACCCCCACCATCTTCCTCTCCCCGAGGACCTACAGGGGCCGCTGCCTCCCAGCGGGCTGGTGTCCTGGTTTCGTCATGCTGACACTCGCCAGGAAGCAGGGGCACCAGTCAGCGGAGTGGGGCTTGCGCTGTGGGCATGCGACCGCTGTGGCCCTGGGCAGCCCTCGGCAGGGCCTGTGTGGGGTCTGCAATGAAACTGAAAACTTTGTCTTTGACTCCGTTTTTGGAAGTGAAGGCCGACGGGACAGTGATGCACTGGGGCCTGGGACTGCAGCTCCAGCACAGACCCACCTCCACTGCCCTCCTGCCGCCCTCTGCTCCCTGGGCGGGGCGTTTAGATTGTCCATCTTACCCTGGGATCCACCCCCCGTCTCCTTTCACTCCATATTTCATGTGACTAATCTCCCCTTCCACTGTGTCTAACCTACTAGATAGAGGTTATTGTAAATTTCAACTCTATTTTTAATTCCTAGTTCCATTTGGCTCCTGAATCCTTGCTCTTTGCTTATATTTTTAACCCTCTGTTTGATTTCTCAAAATGTGTAAGCCTCTTCCTATTCTACAGGCATTTCACAAACTTGGTCAGCCCCAGCTGACCACCACTCAGGGACTGACATTCAACCTAGCCTCTGCCCCAAACAGGAGCCCTGACGCAGGGGACCCAGCACAGAGCCACAGCCTCCTTATCTCTCAAGCCAAGCCCTGCTGTCTGCCATTATAGCAGGCTTTTGGCATTTCAGGTCCCAGGCCACATAACACTCCTGTCTGCTCCCTACCCATGGTGTGGACCTGACCCATGGAGTCCCCCAGCATGAGCTGACCCTGGGGCATGGCCTCCCCTCTGATCACAGGGGCCTCCTCCGGCCTGGCACCTTCTGCTTGGCCACCTTCAAGGCAGCTCATGCCTGCCAGCCTGCTTAGCATCCTCCTTTTCTGTAACGGCTTCAGTGAGGTGTGATTCACATACCAAACAATTCAGCCATTTAAAGTATACAATTCAGTGAGTATGTAGCCTTTTGTGTCTGGTGTCCTTCACTCAGCAGGATGTCTTCAAGGTTCAACCACGTTGCAACGTGTGTGCTTCATTCTTTTATGGCCAAATAACATCCCATTTTACAGATACGCCACTTTCTGTTTATCCATCATCTGGCTGGACACGGGTTGCTGGGTCGTCTCCCCTTTTGCCCATTATGAATACCTCCCGGCCCACCCTGGCCATGCCCCGCTGTGGCCTGAGGCTGCCCTCCAGCCTGTATACACTGCCCCGCCTAACCCTCCCTGGCTGCACACACTGTCCCCAGCTCCCCAGCACCTCACTGGTGTCCCACCGGGGGGCAAGGCACAGCTCCCCTACCTTCAGCTTTCCAGGTGTTTGCCTAGAGGGGCAGGTGCCCTCCCAGGAGAGGATGAGGGCCCCACCCCCCACCTGCCCATCACCTCCACTTTCTGCTCTGATTGTCCAGAGCAGACACTGGGAGTATCGCAGAAGAACTTGGCCACCTGTCAGAATGCCCTGGAACGCAAGGCTACCTCACGCCTCGTGCCCACAGCTCTGCAGCTCCTGTAACGGCTTTGGTGAGGTGTAATTTAGTGAGCAGACAGCTGCTCCACCCCACCACCTCTCAGGGGCTGTCTGGGTTTCCCAACAAAGACTCCTGAGGGAGGGTAGGAGAGATGACGCTCAACATCCCGTGACAGGACAGGGGACCTGGAGCACACAGCCCGGGGGCTGCAGCTGGGCAGTGGGGGAGCAGGGCAGGGCCGGGAGACCCCAGCCCCAGGCTGAGCTGAGGCCCCATTCAAACCTCAGCACCGCTGCCCGATGCCCTGCGTGTGTGCAAGCTCCTTGACCTCATCGTGATCTTCCATTTACTGACCTGTCAAACGTGAGCAGGGCCAGCATCTTCCTGGCCGGCCTGCCCGACAGTTCAGGGGAATATGGGACACCGGATGCCGGGGACAGTTCTCCGGCTTAGTCAACAAATCGAATCTTCCCCTCAGCCCCTGAACAGGAATCCTCCTTGCCCCATGTTATAAATGAGGAAACAGGCAAGATGGGTTGCAATGCCTGTGGGGACACACCAGGCAAGGAGCAGAGCTGGGGGGCACTCTCTCACCAACTGGGAGCAGCCATGTTTTGTGCCAGGTGAAACGGTGGTTTTTGAGGACACTGGGGCCCCCACGTTATGGGGTCCCCCAAGGTCTTCCCACCTTCCAGGTTCTCTGCTCATCTCTGTTCTGCAGCTCTGCACAGAGACCCTCCCCTGGGGTGACCAGCATCCAGGACCAGCAGCGGGGCTCAGGCTCCAGGAGGGCCCGACCCCAGGGCACCTTCTCAGGGCACCCCTAGACCCAGGAAGATGGCGTCAGACCGCCGCGCCACCCAACGGCTGGAAATATCCCTCCCCATTCCCTGCACCTTCTGAGGCCCTCGGCACCCCAGCCTGGGCGCTGTGCTCAAGGAAGGGGCCCAGGGCACAAAGACAGCAAGGCTTCATGAATTTTAAAGTCGGCTCCTTAGGAAAGGTGACATTTTTGAAAACTAAGGCTTTTGATTCACAAGACAGGGGCCTTTTTGGACAAAAAAAGAAAAACTAAAGTCCCCCAAACTCAGCACATAAAGTTTACGCCAAACACAAGAGACCGTTAGGAATGTCTGAGGAGATTCGCACTGGCCAATCCAAGTATCAGATGAAAGCATCAAGAGTGGGCGAGTTCCTGAGTCCAGGAGGAAATCCCAGCTGTGGTCTCCATGGCCACCTCTGGAGATTGGTGTGACGACTCACCAATCTGAAGACTGATGAGCAAAGCGAAAGAGTGAGCATTTATGCTGCTTCGCTGCAGGGGCCGCGTTCCAGCGATGGGGAAGTTCTTGTTTACCGGGAAGCAGAGCTAATGGCTGTGGGGGTGACCGCATCAAGACACCACCCATTTGCAGCCCCTAATGAAATGATGGATTCAGGCAAGGATCTCAGGTGGTTGCAAGAACTACTGGGTGAAGAGCAGAGTGAGAGCAGCCATCGGGCAGCTGAAGGTGGGTCTTGCCGGGACCCCAGCTCCATCCTGGGGGCAGCGGAGCAGCCGGGACGCGGGGTGGCGGGTGCTTGGAGGGAATTAGCCTTCTCTCTGCCGGGGCAATAAGGGCACTGGGTGGAGCACAAAGAAAGGAGAGCCCTCTTATTCAGGAGTGAAATGACACAATATCTGGGACTTTCTTTAGAACATTCTAGAAGAAAAGCAGAAGAAGAGAGTGGGAGACATTAAATAAGAACAGCAGAGTGGTGGCAACTGATGAAGATGGGAGATGGGAACCCTCAGAACGGAGGGTTCATTTCTCTCTTCTCTTTTGTTGTGGAGGGCCCTACATTTCCACAACAAAAATGTGACAGAAGAAAAAAGATGGCATTCCAGCGGGTGTCCTGGATGGATGACAGCGAGTGGTTCATGGCACCCGGGTGTGAGAGGACACGCAGAGACGAAAGCCTGTGCCCGAGGGCCACCACCGTCTCCAGGCCCTGGTTAGCGCCCACAGTCCATCCTGGTGGCCCCCGAGCGGTCACCTCGGCCATCTGTATGCTGATGTCCCTTCAGCCAGCTCTGCCCCGATGCCCCGAGGGACAGTGGCTCCTGTGTGCTGAGAACTCTGCTTTCCAGGGACAGCCAGGATGGGGAAGTTGTCCCCAGAGAGCACACCCTCGGCCTGAGCCCACTCCCACATCATCCGCCTCCATGGGGCAGGTGTTCTGGGAGGGACCTGGTGTGCAGAGCTGCCAGTCCTTGGTGCGGGGGCCTCCAGGGATGGGCAGGGCCCTTCCTGCGTTTATACCTCAGGCCTCCAAGGACATCAGGGTCCCTCTCCAGGAGGGGATGGTG
>JAQQAC010006904.1:3790634-3827114 GCA_029783875.1 Phataginus tricuspis | reverse complement strand
TCTGTGGTTCTCAGATCAGAGAGGCAACCCCAGGGCACAGAGCAGGGCCAGGAGGCACTCTCAGCATGCTGAGATTAGCAGGCCTCTGGGTCCCCTCATGTCCCTATCCCACCCCAATGACCATGGCGTGGAGGACCCACATGGCCCCTTGGCAAATGTGGGGCACCTCCAGGGGGCTAGAGGTAGGCTCACTGCCTGAGCAGGGGACCCTGGGCAGGGTAGGGACGCATGTGCTGAGCCGAAAGGTGGGATGGGAGGGGGCAGTGCTCAGAGTGGGAGGCCTTGAGACAGCAAAGTGGCCAAGGGACTCTTCAGTGGAGGCTGCAGCCCAGGGGGTTGTCCCTGTTTGCAAAGCTATTCTAATGGCTCCTCAATCCCTCCCAAGGCTTTAGAGGCCACATTCCCCACGCCCTCCTCCAAGCACATTTATACAAGAAAAGAGATGAACTCAAGGACATGGGGGCTTTGTCATGAAAAGTCAGAAGCACACAGGCCAGGGTGCCCTGCAGCCGCCCCAGCAGCCCTTTCTGCTTTGCATGGCTCATCCTAAAGCAGTTTCCCAGCGCTTGGCCTGCCTATTCAGACTAGCAGGTGCGAGGCCCCAGGAGCAGGAAGGGGACTCATTCAGGCAGGCGTCCCCCACCCCCCACCCAGGCCAGGCATATATACTCAGGAATAAAAGACACGACCACATCATTCATATAGAAAGAAGTGATATTTAAAAAATAAAGAAGTGGGAGCTGCCATGAGCCAGGCCTCCCACATGCCGAGCACACCCACCACCTGACCTGTGTGAGCCCGGTCCTCAGGGATTCTGCATTTTACTGTGAGTCTGGGCCCCAAGGACGGAGCTGAGACCTGTAAAATGCACGTGATGACTGGCGTCAGCAGTGGCTCAGCCAGGACAGCAAGTGAGCGTGTGGTGCCCAGCCATGGGCTGGTGAGTGCCCTCCAGGCCCCAGCCAGGCCCCAGTGGGCCCTGAGCCTTCCCAGCCCCGGGACGTCCATCCTGAACCATCCATGCAGGGCGCCCAGGGTGAGGGCAAGGGCATCAGCCCAGGAAGGCGATTCACAAAAGGACTAAAGCAGGTCGTGGGGAGATGCTCTGGCTCACCGAGTGCAATGTCAGGGAGAAGGAATCCACCAGCCACCACTCAGGCAACGGGTGTTTGTGGAGGGCCCTATCCGTGCCCGGGACTGTGCCCGCCGTGAGCTCTGGGGCAGGGGCACATCCGTGGGCAGGAGGGCCTTCCAGGCTGGCTGCTGGTCCTGCGGCCGAGTACCCCCACGAACTGCAGGGAGCCGTGCTGCCCTGGAGTGCACTCAGGCGCCCAGGGGCGGTCAAGGAGCTCACCGGGCCGTTACTGAGAGTTCGTGTATCAGACCTTGTACCCTCACCATGGTGCCAGGCCTGGGGATCGTAGCTGGGGAGGAACAGTGCCCACGCCAACCCCTGGAGGCCCAGCACAGTAGCCAGTCATGCATGGCTACCCTGCCCATCCATGTTGACCGTGAGGAGTCCAGAGCCAGGCACTGGGGGACTCCAAGGGACCAGCCTCCTGCAGGGCAGAGGCCAGGCCCACACTGGGCAGAGAGCCGAGCTCAGGGACCTGGGCCTGTGCGCAGCCACCCTCACAGCCAGCAGTGGAAACAGGCCCTGGCCTGCCCCAGAGCTGGGAGCACTAATCTGAATTAGGCGTGAGGGCAAGTGGCCTGGCGTAGCCAGTGACAGCTCCAAGGAGTGGCCGGTAGTATAAGCAGATGACAGGAGAGTGCAAGTCGGGGGGAATGGTTGGGACATGGAGCAAGGAGGACCCTCCACCTCCCAGCCCAGGGCCAGGAGAGCAGTGGTTAGAAACACCAGCAACGTTCCAGATGGATCCTCAGGGGAGGGGCTGCTAGGAGCAGAGTACTACCTTCATCACGTGTGAGTAAAGAAGAAGGTACAGACTCCAGGAGGGGATGGGCCTGCTTTAGGCAAATTATTTCACAGAGGCCCACAGCAGGGGCTCAGACTTCCTCAGTCACCCACCCTGCGTGGAGCCTGCAGTGTCCACCCTTGCCTCTACACGTGAGCCGTGAGCCTGGGTGCAGGCGGGGAGGGGGAGGCCGAGCTGAGGCCCAGGGCGTCTGGCTCTGAGGACAGGTCCTCTCTCCATCAGGAGGGATGGCAGACGCCCCTTTCAGCAGCAACCACAACCACTCTGGGGCAGCGCGGGCACTGCCGGCCCGGCAGAGGGGCCCACCCAGGGCCAGGAGGTGCTGAGCACACTGGTCACGCTCACCTGCTCGGGCAGCAGGATGAGCGAGGGCGCGGCGGTCTGGCTGCTGAGCTGCAGCAAGCAGAGGGGAGCCGTGGGCACCTACGTCCTTCACCTGGTGGCGGCCGACCTCCTCCTCTACTAGGCTGCACTGACCGTCCTGGCCACCATCCCCTGGGGGACCCGCAGGAACCGCCTGGGCCCCCTGGTGGTGGGGAACATCAAATACCTGGCCTACATGCGGGCCTGCGCCTGCGGGCGGCCACCAGTGCCCAGCTCTGCCTCTGTCCTCTTCCCGCCTCAGCCACTGGTACCACCACCAGGGTGTGCACCCTGCCCGGCCTGCCGTCCCTCCTTCTGACCATGCTGGCCTTGTCTCCCAGGACACACCTGAGAATCCCGGCTGTGGCAGCACTCCACGGCGGACACCATCTTCCACACACTCACTGCTCGGCTTCACACCCATCACGGCCTGTCCCGCACAGTCCTGACCCAGGTTTGACGGAGCTCCAGCCCGTGGCGGTGGCGGCCCACGCGGTCCTGGTCCTGCTGGCCTTGGTCTTCGTGCTCCTCATCTGCGCCCTGCCCCTCGGCATCTCCAGGCTTAGCCTCTCCTGTGCGCACCTGCCCCCGGCAGACGAAGGCTCTGTTCAGCTACTTCGAGAGTCTCTCCTCACCCATGAGCACTGGCACCAAACACGTCATCCTGACGGGCCCTCGGGGCAGCAGGAGCCTGTGGGAGCCACTGGACACCGTGCCTGCCTGCCCAGCTCCTGCCCTTTCCTGACCCTGGGTGTCCAGTGGTCACTCAACTAGCAAACATCTAGTGCCACTCAGGGCCCGAGGGTGAGAGTAGGACACAGTGAGAAGGGGAAGAGCTCCTGTCACAGCCACACGAAGATCCCTGGCACAGGGAACTGAGTCTGTCCCCTGAGCACAGAAACCCCACGGCCTTGGGCAGCTTCTGAGGCCCCCCAGGTCAGGTGCCAACCCCTCAGTTGCTGGATCATTGAGAGACAGGTCCCGGGGATCTGAGGGAGAAGCTGGGCACCTGGGGAAACACGGGGCTTGGGGGTCTGTGTACGGGCGAGTCACCAACTGGAGCGCCACAAGCCCCGCTCCAGTCCGCTCTGCTGGGGAGCCTCCCACCCGTGGCTTCCTGTGCTCCCTTTGGCCCAGGGGAACCTGGCTCCCTGTAGCCTGACTGTGGGCGCCAGGAGCGCACCCAAGGGGGAGACACAGCACCGGGAAGGGAAATGGCCTGTCACCCAGTAAGCCTTCCTCCCTCTCAAACTCCACTCCCTCCTCAAGCAGGGAGAGGAGAGGAGGGCGGGCCACTCAGAGCCCAGGCCACCGCAAAGGGGGCGAGTGAGCTCAGCGGGCATCCCCGGCGCCACCAGCACAGCGACCCTCATGGCGCCCCGCCCTCCGAGTGACCGAGGCGGCCTCCCAACCAACCGGGCTCCTCCTCTGCATAAACAAAAGGGGCAGCAGGGGAGGGAGGGGAGAGATCAGGACCCTGGGCAAGTCCTGCCCTGCCCTGCCCCACCAGGTCCCCTGGCTGCCAGGCCCCAGCTCTGTCCCACCGGCACCCTCCACCTGCCGCAAGGGCTGGTCTGTCCAGCAGGGGAAGCAGCAGGGGGACGTGGCTGCGGGAAGGGTGCATGTAACTGGGGCCCCTACCTCACACTGAAAAGCCTCTTGTGCCAACTGCTACCAGCAGTCAGCTCCCCACCCTGGCTTCCCTGGCCCCGGGATGCCTGAACCAACCTCCCCCTACCAGCCTGGTCAGCGGACAGTGTGTGCTGGGTGAAGGCCCTGAGCATTAAGACCCCACCACCCCCAGCTACAAGAGTGAGCTAGGACTTTCCTTTCCAGGGGGTTTTTCCAAGGGAAAGATTTCATTAAATTCACCCTTAGGGTTACAGTGAAGTTTAAATGAGACAATGCAGGTGAAGACAGTGTAATGCCAGACAGGTAATACAAACTCAAAATGTGGAGCCAGGGGCCAGGTGCAGGCCAGGTCACACAGAGGAGAACCCATTTAGTCCCCACAGCCCTGGGGAGTGGCTCTGTTACCTTTGCCCTTCACAGCTGAGCAGCTGAGGTGAGGGAAGGCCAAGAGGCTTGTCGCAAAACCAGGGGGCAGCAGAAGTGGACTCTCTGAGGCCAGGCATTCAGCTCCAGAGTCCAGGAGCTCAGCTCACATGCTCTTCTGCCTCGAGGAGGAGTGCGGGGATGGGGGGAACAAGCCTCCTTCCTGTCTCACTCCCGTCAGCAAACCAGAGGCCAGCGCAAAGTCACGCTGGTGAACACCAGACAAACGAACAAATCCTCACCAGTCTCTGTGTAAGTCAACAAACCTCAGGTCTGCGTCCATCAGCACCAGGTAAGCCCGAGAGCAGGGCTGAGGTGCCATCCTGACAACTGGAGAAAACGTGAACGCACACGCTGGCCGGAGAGGCACCCACGGGCAGAAGGCTGGGGAGCTCTTCACCAGGTGCATTGGTTTCCTGGGGCTGCTATATAACAAATGACCAAAATCTTAGTGGCTTAAAACAACCCACATTCACGATCTGACAGTTCAGGAGGTCTGAGGTCTCAAATGAGTCAGCAGGGCTGCTTCTTTCTGGAGGCTGCAGGAGAGAACCCGTTTCCTGGCCTCTTCCAGTTCCTGGGGGCCATCTGCATTCCTTGGCTGGTGGCCCCTTCCTCCATCTTCAGAGCCACTCTGTGCCCCATCACCAGATCACCTTTTCTGTCTCTCACATGCCTGCCTCCCTCTCCTAAGGAGTTATTAGGCCCACCTAATAAGCCAGAATAATCTCCCCATCTCAAGAGCCTTAATTTAATTATATCTGCAAAGTCCCTTTTGTTATGTAAGGTTACATATTCCCAAGTGTTGGAGATGAGAACATGAACATCTTTGGGGGACCACTATTCTATCTACCACAGTGTGGAAAACGGGCTCCCCAAGAGATAAGACCTAGAGTGTGTAGGGCTTTCCCAAAGAAACCAAAGGACACCTCCCTGTAAACTGACGGTGAAATTGGTCATTGACTCACCCTGCCTCCCCCCATGACACAGAGTTTCCCCTCAGCTCTTGGTGCTACACTTTTAAATAGAACCAAGGATCCGGATATATCAGGAGCATTTGAACATGAAAGACAAGAAGCTAAACAAAGAGGAAAAGGGAACTCGGAGGAAACAGGCCATGTGGTGTGCTGAGAGAACAAGCACAGCAGGAGAGACTGCCTCTAACCACGGGGTGAAGGCTACCTTCACTCTAGGGTCCACACCGCCAATCCAAGTGAAGCTAGACTAAGAAAAGTTCTCAAAAAAAAAATCTTGCCATTCACTCTTTCTCAGAGAGCCACTAATAGCAAACACCAACACACATTTTTAGTTTAGTGAAAGTACTTGGGGATGAATTGATGAAAACAAATGGAAAATTCAACAAATGAGGAAAAAACAAGGCAACTAAAAACTAGGAAAGACGAGAGTTACACCTGAAAGGAAATGTAACCAGAAGGCATCCCACTTCATTCCTCTCTCCTGATTGGTCATCCTAGGTACGCCTGTCTAATCCAATGGCCTTAAACACACCACAGAGCCGGTGACACCCCCATTCTACCCCATCACCCACCTCCCTCCTGAGCCTCAAACTTCCATCAACCTGGCTTCCTAAATCTCCCCCTGGGTGTCTAGTAGGTCCACACTTGGTGCATCAACAGCAGAGTCCTTGCTGCCCTGTCCTGCCCCTGCCTCCAAACTTCACTCCTCTCCCGGGCTGCTCCATCTCAGGGATTATAACCCTATCCACCCAGCTGCCAAAGCCAAAACCAGGAGGTATCTTACCCCTCTGCCAACCCTTCACCTACCACATCCTTTCAGCAATCCTATAGGTTCCACCCTAAAATATATCCTGCATGCACCCAGCTCTCTCCACCAGCCCCTCTCTCTCTGCCCCGCCATCCACTCTCTACAAGCCCGGGGCCTGCCAAGAACCCTCCCACAGGGGATGTCTAAGTAAAATCTAAGCTCCCTTCCCTGGCCCCACCTGGACCCCCCTCTGATCACTCTGTCCCACTCACACTCACCTAGCTCCTCAACAGCATCCATCTCGTTCCTTTCCCAGGCCATTTGCACTATTTTTATTTTTCCAGTCTTATTAGAAATCAGTGACCTACATCCCTGCTTAAGTTTAAGGTGGACAGTGGGATGGACTGATGTACATACATGGTGAAAGGATTGCCACAAGAGGTTCAGCCAACGCTGCACTCACTCTTCTCTTGACCCCGAATGTCTGCATGGCTGCCCCTCCTCAACATGCAGATCTCAGTTCTAACGTCAGCTGGCTGTCACCTCCTCGGAGGGGCCTTCCCAGACCCCAGGACCTTGCTGTGGCCACTCTGAGACAATCATATTTCACTGTCATTCTCCCCACGCAACCTCACTTCCAGAACCTCCCAGACCCAAGCACTTAGGAGCCCTACGTGCTCTGTTCATGCCATGTCCAGCCGTACCACAGAGCCCAGCATAGTACCTGCCACTTAACAAAATATTTTAAAGAAACCGAGAACAAAATATATATATATATAAATAATCTTAATCAAGGGGGGGCAAACTTTTTTCTGATAGGAAACACTTTAGTCCTCGTGGACCACGTGGTCCCTGCCCTGCTACTTGACTCTAACTCTGCTGTTTCAGGGCAAAAGCAGCCAGTAACAAATGGGTGTGGCTGTTACCAATAAAACTTTATTAACAGACAGACACTGAAGTGCATATGACCTTTGTCATGTCACAAAATCGTATTCTTTTGATTTTTTTTCCACAACCATTTAAAAACGTGAAACCCATTCTTGGCTTGTGGGCCATACAAAAAGGTTGTGGGCCAGGTCTGGCCTGTGGGCTATAGTTTGCCAACCCGGACCTAAATAACAAACATTAGGGAAATGGTTTACCAGATTATGGAGTGCCCAGGACACGATACAATGAGTCCGTGTAAACGACAGTCATGACAAATACAAAAAAACCTGGGAAAATGTTTGTGACTCATTAAGTGAAAAACAGCAGAACACACAAGGCTATGAACAAATTGCTGGCAACTATATAAAATCACAGAGGGCAATCTGCAAAATATTAAAATAGCTGTGCTGGGTTAGCATATTACCAGGCGCTTTTATCATTATTTCTTCAAATATTTCTTCAAGAAGAAACAGTATAATTCTTGGCTCCTGGTATAAAATGAAATCTCGGAGGCTGGGGGAAGCAGCATAGCCAGTGATTAAAATCGTTAACTCTTGGCCTTAAATGGATTTGAACCCAGCTCTGGTTCTCTCTTAATCGTCCTGGGGCCATGATCAAGTCTCAGCTCCCTTTCAGGAATGCTGCAAGCAGGAAGGAAGGGTGTGTGCGCACAAAGCGTTCAGCAGGGGCTCAACTCAATATTGCTCCCAGAGGCTGTTCCTGCACCAAGCCTTCCCCAGTGCCTCGGTGGGGGCCTGTGGCGTCCTCAAGCCACGGTCCCTCACAGGCACCCGCCTCATGACTATTTCCTGTGTCTCAGCAGCTGGCAAGTTCTCCGCATGCATCCCCTCAACCTGCCAGCAAGTCCAGCCCAGCCCCAGAAGCCCTTACAGAGCCGCCCCATCAAAGGGAGGCCGCCAGAGCCACGGAGCAGAGCTAAGGAGGCCAGGCCGGCCAGTGGTGGCTGGCATGTCTTCATCTTGTCCTGCACCTGTTTCTTCACCTAACAAATGGAGATGACAGTCAATCCTCCCTCACAGAGCACAGCCACGGCCGAAGGATATGAGTTACAAAGAGCCAGGCTCAGAGGGCAGGCTGTTAAGTCTATGCTTTTCCAGAAGTGCGGGAGACAGAGCATGACCACGTGACCCAGTACTTCCTCCTATGTACACACCCAAGAAGTGAGGCACTTACACACAGATTACACTGCTCACATTAGCCACAGAGCGGGAAAATCTCAATATCCACCAATGGGTGGATAATTATGAATGGATACACAAAATGTGGTCTATCCCTACAACGAAATACTATTCAGCCATAAAAAGGAAGGACACATGGATGAATCTTGAAAATATTCTGAGTGAAAGAAGCCAGACACAAAAGGGCAGAGGCATGACTCCATTTATATGAAATGTAAAAGGCACAGGCAAATCCAGAGAGACAGAGAGTAGCTGTGTGGTTGCCAGAGGCTTGGAGGAGGAAGGGAATGGGGAATGACTGCTGATGGGAATGGGTTTACTTCTAGGAGGATGAGAATGTTCTGGAGCTAGACGGAAATGATAGTTATACAGTAGGAATGCCACCAAATTGCTCCTGTAAAAATGGTTAATTTTATGTTACATGACTTTGACCTCAATGAAAAAGAAGTCCAGGGAGCTGCCTGGGAGTGACACGGCAGCTGCTCGGGGACACAGTTTCAGAGAGGAAACAGCCCTGGGAAGCAGCTACCACCCTCAGCACGAGGAGGACAGAGGGTCAAAGAGGGTCTCCGGAACTCAGGAGCTCAAAGGACAGGCCCTGCAGAACCCCGAGGAGGGGGTACTGGGCTGTCCTGGAAAGACAGGACCCAGGCCCTCCTCTTCCCTTCTCCCTATCTCCCCCTGCAGCCTGCCACTGGCAGAATACCAGGATGAGAAGACGGTTGCTGAGTGTCAGCCCAGCATCCCAGAGCAGAGCAAAGGGGGATTTGGAGCAGAAAGATGCGGTGTGAACAGCCAGCGACCCGGTGGCAAGGAGTGGGGGGGGGGAGCAAGAGGGGCAGTGCTGGGATCCTGGGGTCCAGGGACAAGCACTGCTGTCGTGGCCGAGGCAGCAGCAGTGGGACGGAGGGAGGCAGTTCCCCAATATGCTTTGAGCGCAGAGCAAAGAGGACTTGCTGGCAGTAGGAGTGGGGTGTAAGGATGTGCAGCGGTGTCCAGAGTGACTGTAAGAGTTTAGGGACGAGCAACCTGAAAGATGGAGCTGAAGATCTGGATGGTATGTCCGTGTCCAGGGGCAGCTGCAACAAATGGCCCAAGCTGGCGGCTTGAACCAACAGAAACTTATTATCTTGTGGTTTCTGGAAGTCTGAAATCACGGTGTGGGCAGCGCCACACTCCCTCCCCAGGCTCTACGGGAGATCCTTCTTGCTTCTTCCCACCTGTGGAGGCCCCAGGCTGCATCGCGGCCTCTTTTTCTTGTGTGTCCATGTGTCTCTTATATAAGACACCTGTCATATAGGTGTCATTTAGGGCCCACCGACCCCCATGATGGTCTTACCTTGAGATCTTCAAATTAACCACATCTGCAAAGATCCTTTACCCAAATAAGGTCAGAGTCATAGGTTCTGGGTATTAGGACATGAACTTTTCTTTTTGGGGGGCCCATCACTCAGCCTGTTACCAAGGGGCAGATCAAGAGCTCAGATTTGGACCGCTGAGTTTGAGATGCCTCTTAAATGTCCAGGTGGAAATGTGAGGAGAGGGAAGACAGCGAAGGGAAGATCATCCGGGAACTGTCAGCAAATAATTGGCATTTAAAGTCCCAACACTGTGGGGAGTGGCTCCAGCCTGGTTTCTAGAAGCAGAGCCTGAGACAGGACATAGGAGTGTAGTTTATCAAAGAGTGAGGGAAGCAGGGTGGGCTCCAAGCAAACTCAACAAAGATTCAGTCTTGGCTGGAGAACGGGGTCAGCCAGACCCCTGGGCAGCTCTGGGGAACAAATTTCACCAGAGTCATTCTGCCCTGAAGCGAAGGGCTGGCCTTTTGCATCTCTGTGTCCTACTGTGCTCTGTCCAAATCCCTGAGCTCCAGAACCCAGGAGCATGATAAAGAGTTGTTTCATACCAGAGTTTTGGGTAAATTTGTTATGCAGCCATAGTAACGGACACAGCCTTTTTTCCTCTGATGAATCAGAAAGTCCTGCCCCGGCATCTGGTTTCAGAGTGTGAACCTGGCTCCGACCCCACCTTGGAATTGCCCCTTTTTGTCCCTGTGAGCCACAGGAAAAACACCCCTGTTTCTTGCCAGACCAGGAACCACAGCTCCACACCTCTGACTGCTGTGTCTTCTGGAATATGAGGCAGTTTCTCTTCTGAGCGTGGCTCCATGTTTTTAAAACTCTTCTTCCATTTGTACATCATTGCCGAGTGTAGGCTCAGAGAAGGGGGTAGGGGCCATGCCTCGAGCATAAACTGGCAATGTCATCTTGGCCAGAGGTCTCACTTCTGTGCCTCCCACAAAATGGGCCACCCTCCATGATGGGGCCCAAGGGGACTGAGCCTAACACTGCCTCTTCACATGAGAAATCAAGAGCAATGACAACATGACCTTGTTCTCAGGACTGCCTTGGCTTGGAAGACGATTCATCTCTCTGCACTGTAGAAGCAAGAGACAGAGTCATTCCCAGCTCCGAGGGCCCTTGTCCGATGAGCCGCTGGCTCCCAGCATTAAGGCATCTTCCCTGTGCACTTAGAGAGAGGGCCATCACCCTGGGTAGGTTCAGCCCCACGGGTCTCAGTGCTGTAAGACAGGGAGGAGACATCACCAGCAAACTGCAAGCTCTGTCCTCCCAACTCTGTCCTGGCATGAAAGACACCGGGATACTCCTTCATTCACTGAAGAGGAGGGGGCGGAAATTCCCTGCACAGGCCCAGCTGTGTGACCATGCCCTGGGCATCCCCACCACCACCCATGACTTCCCCCGGCCGGGGCCACCAGCAGCCTCCACAGCATCTCTGTGCAAATTAGAAACTGGTGGCCCCTCCTGTGAGTGTCCACAACTTGATGGGCAGGACACAAGGGAAAGTGCAGCCCCAACTCGCTGCAAAGCCCAACCTGCACAACCTCACGTGGGGCCTGCTCCTGTCCAACCCCAAGGGGTGAGCAGGGCCAGCTCGGGTCAGGACCACTCTCACTGCTGAAGCGCTCCGCACTGGGGGTGAGGACTAAAGCAAGGGGCGCTACAGTCTGAGAACAGGTTCTGTTTCATTGGGAATAAAAAGGTATGAGAAACCCTTTGGTGGGTTTCTACTTCTCTGGGTCCTGAACTCTCTCTCATTTCATTAAAGGAATCGAAGTAGGGGTACCCCACAAGGAGAGTCACTTCTGATTTGGAGCAGACCCAAAACTATACCCCCATCAACAATTTATACAAAAACTATACACCAAGTGAAATTTATCCCAGGAATTCAAGGTTGGTTTAATACCCCCCCCCAAACCAATTAATATATCATATTAATAGAATACAGGACAAACCCCACATGGTCATCTCAACAGGCACAGAAAAAGCATACAACAGAGGTCCAAACCTTAGTCATGATTTTAAAAACTAAGACTCTAATTTAAAAAACATATAAACAAACAAAAAAACCTCAGCCAACTAATGATGGAAGAGATGAACATCCTGGACCTGAGAACTGCAAGCAGGCAGTAGGGAGGCTTGGGGCGGGGAGTGACAACCCTGCCATTCACCAGAATCCACTGAGCTGTACACTTGCTATGGATGGAAGTTGTGGTATGAAAATCACACCTCAGTAAAGCTGCACAACAAAATAACTCACTGGCAGCTGAGCACAGGGAAGACACTGCTGAGCGGTGGTTCCAGTGGGAAAGGGAAGCATCGCAAGTGACTGAAAGAAGCAAGCAGCCAAAAGAGATAGAAAGTGAGATATCAAAGCAATTCACAAACTGGACAACCCATCCTGGCATAATTAAAACTCTGCCTGCCCAGATTAGTCTGCCTACTTGGTCCACTTTTCTTCCAAGCAAGCAAAGAAGTTTCCAGACCAAATAAGGGTGCAGCTTTTGCAATCCTGCTGGCACAGAACACAGTTCCTAAGTGCCAGGTTGTAACTCAGGCCTAGAACGTCCCAAAGCAGCATGGTGCCATTCTCATCCCTCTGGGTAACACTCCAAACAAACCCAGGTAAACACAGAGCATGGCTGGCCCGGCAGCCATCCTTGGCCTTGGGCAGGACAGGCCATTTGCTTAACCTGTACAGGGTGCCCTTGTGCTGTCTCATTCCATCCTCACTGCAGCTTTGCACAAGGACAGCAGACATTCCCTCAGCAGTGATGTGCCAGGCAGTTTCAAGGGCATTGTGAGTTTAAAGCATTTAATCTTCACTATAACCCTGAGATAGATCCTGTTATTTCCCAATTTTACTGATAAGTAAACTGAGGCACAAGGCCTTGCGGCCCATACCAGGTGAATCTGGGAACAAACCCCAGGGTTCACAGGTGCTGAAGCTGGGGCTCCCTCTTACGCCGTTTACCCTTCATCCCAAAAGGAAACAGCAGGGCCCCCTCCTTGGTGCCCCCAGAGCAGCACACCCACCTGGAAGGGCATCCCCAGCTAGGACCACTCCTTCAGGAGGGGCTGCAGCCTGCAGTATAGTTTACTGGCACATCACGCTCATTGGCTGTGAAGATGTTTGATTTGGAATGTTTTGTCCTTTTTTGGGGCTACCCTGTCCAAGCCAAACTGTAGGACATTTTTCAAGAGACCAGCTATAAATATTTTCCTAACAAGGTCTCTCTGGGATGAGAAATGGAAACTTTTCGTGTTGTAACTGTCAACTCTGACATTTTAACGATGCATCAAAACTGGCTGCAGAGGAGGCCAGTGGTGGAGGGGTGAGTGCCCCTTGCTGGTACTGCCATGGAGCCTGCTGACCCGGACCCGGGTCTCGCCAGCATAGGACACTGCCCCCTGCTCGTGCCTTTGACTTCTCAGCACAGCCGGCAAGATGGAGACTGCTCTCACCCCCATCACAGGTGAGCAGACAGGATCGGAAAGGTTGAAGCCACATTCAGACTCAGGGCCTCCAGTTGTGGAGGCGACCCAGCACCCAAAACCCACCGGGCTGCTTTCCTTCCTCCACCTGGAGCTCTTCCTGGCAGGCTGGCCCACAGGCAGCACATGCGGAGGCAGGTATGGGGCCTGTTCCTTTTCCAGTGAGCAGAGGCAGCCGACTCAGCACTGCCTCCAGGCTGGGAGCCACCGGACGTGCGCGCAGTGGGCCAGCAAAGATCCTCTCGACCGCAAGGGACAGAAACCGGAGGCATGCCTTCAGCTGCAAAAGGACTTATCAGCTCAGGACACTGGGAAGAAGGGGTGGG
The DNA here is from genome assembly GCA_029783875.1 of Phataginus tricuspis. Lineage (NCBI taxonomy): Eukaryota > Metazoa > Chordata > Mammalia > Pholidota > Manidae > Phataginus > Phataginus tricuspis. The sequence continues at coordinate 3,813,723 of JAQQAC010006904.1, read as the reverse complement.
GGTCGGGTGGGGCTGGATCTAGGCACTCAAACAACGGGATCAGGGATCCCCCCACCCCATTTTGTTTCTGTATTGGGCTTCTTCTCTCTTGCAGACAGGCCTTCCTCTAGGAAGAAGAGCCAACATCTATCTCATGGCACCTGAGTGGGTCCCACTCACTGGATTCCAGCCCTCCCTGAACCTGGCCTTGCTCTGACCAGGGGGATGCTGTTGACTGACCCAGCTGAGGACACAGCCTCCCTGTGGCAAAGACACTGAGAAAAGAAGGGGGAGATAAAAGCAGACAAAGAAGGGAGATAAAGCAAGCATGGTGGCAGGCAGAAAGCTGCCACCATGCCCCTCAGCCACCGTGAAACACCAGCAGCTCCCCATCCTGTTCATGCTTCCCACCAGCCACGGGTCCAAAGGCGGCATCTGCGATGCAATGCTCGGCACATGACGGTGCTGACATAAATCATCCAGTGGCCTGCGGCACTCAAGTGTCCCTGCCCCTGCCCCTTCCTCAACAACCCAGCCCAGAAGCCACCCGGGGGGTGGGGGGGGGGAGCCATGGTTGTACAGATGGGTGCTGGGCCTGGCAGGGTGTCCCCACTAGCGGGTGGCCCAGCACTGGAACAGCAGAGTGGTCCGAGCGGGTGGGACTGGCACAGATGACATGCTCAATAAATGCACTGAATAAATGGCATCAGGGGGCCGTGGCGTAAGAACAGGACAAACAAGCCCCCTGAGGGAAACTGAGGCCAGCACAGAGCCTTTAATGCCCATGTCAGGCCGTCTGAGACCATGCGCATGAATGGCATTTAAGGGCAGTGGGCGAAGGCCTGTGTGAGGACAGTCTGGAAGGGGTGGGAGGCGGGCGGCATTGCAAAAGCTGGGCAAGAGCTGCTGGATCAGACCTCAGGCCACAAGTGAGGGGAGGGGACAGGCTGAGGCCACAGGCAGACACCCATCTCCCACCCTGCCCTTCTCTCCCTGAGGCACCCCTAAGACGAGGGGGCCCACCCACTGGTAACCCTCCATTGAGCGTGGCCTTGTTTTCCTCACTGGTTTTCAACTCAAAACTTTCCAATTTCAAACTTTTGTTGCGCTAGTGGCAAAGTTAAACAAAACAGAATTCCTCCTCCCCCTGATCATCTGTCGGCAGGACAAGAACTCCCCTGACAGCGGCCCTGCTGCCCACCTGCCTGCCCTGAGCATTCCTGGCGCCTCTGGACCCGAGCATTTAGAGCAAATGTGAGCTTGCACTGTGCTCCCGACCACTTCAGGAAAGCCACGCTGAGCAAGCAGGGAAAGAGCGCTCGTTTGAGACACGGGACAAACACACCATGGACAGTGGGCAGCTCATTTTATTTAATTCTTAAGTAATTTATACCCCTTTGAAACAAATAAAACTCTGAGACTAAAATAATACAGCCATCTGAGATTCTCTTAAACAAAACAGCTGGCAAAGAAGGCTGGAGAACCCCCGAGAGGGCTCGGGCTCGCGCTGTGGGACGCCCCTTCCCAGCAGCCACCAGAACAATGCGAGGAAAGGCTCACACAGGCCGGGGCCCTTCGTAAACCACGCCTCAGCGCGACCCTCCAGACTTCGCAGGCCCAAGAGCCAGAGCTGTGTGTGCTGCCCTGCAGGGTCAGGGTGGGGTCACTGCCACCACCAGGGAACAGAGGATGGCCGGAGAATGGCTTCAGTGAACTCATGGCTCCAACAAAGTGCCAGCCAGCAGCATGGGGGACACATGGGAGAAACGCCCGGCACTCCCAGACACCATCTCCAAGCATGGTAACGGTTTCTGCGCATCCTCTCATCCTGAGGGCTGAAAGCTGGCTGCCCAACAGTGGGGGTGTTACTTTTATGGCGTTTGAGGGAAGTCGGGCCTGGGCAAGCGGACAGGGTGTCCTCATGAGAGGGTGGCAGAAAGGGTGTTGGTCACATCTCCAAGGGAATAGGACTTTCCTGACTCTCATGACAGCACCCCGATTCAGCTGGGATTTCGGTTTTGCCTGCGAGGGAGGAGAGAGGCTGGAAAAGGTCCCTGGGTGGGGTGTGGTGGTGAGAGAGGAGCGCGCGTGCCAGGCTTACACCTGCACAAGGCGAGCGACAAAGTGCCCAGTACTCCCCTGCACAGTCAGCCTCCCCGTCCCTCCTGCTGAGGTCCGAGAGCCCACCTGTCCTCCCACAGGCACCTAGCCACCGCCTGGAAGGAGCAGCCACGGCAACGGAAAGCCCTGGGGCAGCACGGCCAGCCCTTCCCTGTTTCCCACCGGGAGGCAGCCCTTACTTCTCCTCCCTCCTCCTGCTCCTCCTCTGGCTGGTCAGCTCATCCAGCTTCCTATCCAGCCTCCTCTGGAGCTGGGCCCTCCTGGCTGGGTCCAGGGACCGGTCCTTGGTCCCGCCACCGGCGTAGAGGACTCCTTCCCGGCTGATCCTCTGCCGGGCATGGGCGCGAGCCCTCTCCCCGCAGCCATGGATCTGGGGGAGACACAGCAGTCAGTGCGGGGCCAAGTGGGGCTGGCAGAGCTCGGGGGTCATAAATCCACATGACATCTCGGGGGCTTCCCCTTCCTGCACACGTCCCCCACCTGCAGGCTGCCAGGAGGACCCACTCCAGGCCCTCCGCCCCGTGCCCCCTGCTCAGCCTGACCATCCTCTGAGCAGATGTGCGCACAGGGCCGGGCCCGCACCAACCATCCTGACGGGCTGGCATCACTTTGCATTTGGGTGGCACACACACACAGGCCCACTGGCAGCAGTGTTTGTGAAGGAAATCGCACTGCTATGGGCCACGCTGCCCTGTACCTGATTATTTCAAGGCTAGTACCCAGGCCAGGACTGGAATGTCCTCTGGGCAAAAAGTGTTTTCTTTTATGTGACCCAATGCCAGCCTGTTGTGGGTGCCCCAAAGCATACCAGCTGATGAGCACCCATCACAGAAGAGCCCATCCTGCCATTAATTTCAGTGAATTCTAGCTTAACTCGCCGGAAAGAAAATGTACACACAGGCACCACATCCAGGGCTTGACACACGTTTCGTGGACTCCTACAGAGTGGAGGAGCAGACTGAACTCAGGCTTATTCACCAAAGCCTGACCTTCCCCTGCTGCTCTAAGGAAGGGCGTTTCTCATGGGACTGCTAGGCGGGACCCAAGTTTGGATATTGTAAGATCCCAGACAGACCGCTGGTCAGCTCACAAGCCCCTTGTTCACCTCCCGCCCAGTGCCCACCCCACACCTCGCTCACTGGGTGTCCTTACCCACTTCCTCAGCCCCTTCTGGGCTGCCCAAGCCCACCCCTGCCCACCACAGCTTTCCCAGACATGCACACGCAGGAACACCCCGGGCCGCACAGATCACTGCACCTCAGGGACCAGGTGAGGCACACAGCCACTGGTGGGGACAGAGGCTCAGGGCAAGTGACACTCATCTGCCCGTCAAGAAATGAGCAGGTGGCAGAGCTGGCGCTGGGGCCAAGCCTCCCACCACAGCCTCTCCTGCAGCCAGAACCTCTTCTCGGGCAGCCACACGGAGCAATGGCACGGGAGCACGGCATGCACTGGTCCTTGCACCTCGAGGGCTCGCCACCCCCACACGGCACCGCCGTGAGCACAAGCTGTGCAAGTCACACACACTGGCCCCGCAAATCTGCATTCAACCATTTGTAAACGTCCTAGACAAAAATCTTCCTAAAGCACCACCACACACCATTAACAGGCATGAACGCAGAGAGGCCAAGTGGCTGTGTGAGGAGGGAAGACCCTTCCCTGGGAGGAGCCCCTTTCTGGATTCGGAGCCAGCAGAGCTCCCAGTGGGCAAGTGACTACAACTCCTGACACCACCAGGACACGGACGTGGCTCCTTCAGGCCACACGCCCTCCCCCCATACCTGCCGTCCCTCCCACCACAGGGAGCTCCCTACACCCTCCTGTCTACACAGCCCAGAAACCCAGGTTCCCTCTGGGTCCTTCCTCTTCTCATCCTGACATACAACCAGTTCAAGGGCTCCGAAGCCACCCCTCCGCTCTCGCCATTACCCAGCAGCCACAAGGTGGACCCTGTGACCTCCCGGCCCCAGCCTTCTCTGCATGGCAGCCATGTCTCCTGGCACCAGAGCCCTGCTGACCCCACCATCCCTCCCCACTGCCTCCAGAACCAGATCGGACTCAAGGCAGCTCACAGGCCCTCTCAGCCTCCACCTGCACCACCCTGCCTCACACTCTGCCCCCAGCCACCCCAGTGAGCCGTCCCTGTGCCCAGGCCTTCACACATGCCCTCCCTAGCTCGGCTCACTTTCCACCTGTTGGGTCTCAGCCCCAGAGTTACTTCCTCCAAAAGCCTGCTCTCATGGCTGCCTCTGGGCAGCCCCTACGAGCTGCAGCCACCCTGGCCCCTGGGTCCCTCCCGGGAGCACTGGGCACATGGCACCGCGCTGGCCTCTCACCTGGGTCTCACACCAGGCCCGTGAGACCCGGGGCAGAGATAAAGCCTGCTCTGACCCCAGCTCCCCCTCTTGGCAGAGGAAGTTCTCATCCACATGCACTCAAGGAATGAGTGAAAAGCACCCAGGCTGTCAGCCCGTTTCAGACCATGGGCCAGAGGCTTCGCCTGCCACCTCCCCTCTGCTAGCGCTGACGGAACCCAAGACCCAAGCCAAAATTCTCTACCCAGAATTCCTATCGACATGGTTGTGAATCAGCATATGACATTTTACTTACTCATGCCCTGATGTATTCAAAACAAACTGTGAGTTGGTATCTGTTTTAAGGTATTTAGAGCTTATGACCAGCTACTGTTTCCACCCAGAGCACATCTGCCCGGGACCTGAGCCCTGGAGACAAGCGCTGCCACCCCTCCCAGTGCCCACGCCCAGCAGGGCTGCCCCACCTCCGGTAGGTGGTGGCTGAGGCAGTACCGGCAGCTGCAGTGCGGGCAGAATTGGCCCAGGGTTGTGATGCTGGCTGTGCACTTAGCAAAGCCACAGGTACGATCAGCCTCGATGGCAGCTGAGACCAGGGCATCAAAGTCCTCCTCGATGGGCAGACCTGTGGCCACGTGTCCTAGGGAAAGAAAAGTGTCACTCAAACGAGAAAGAACAAAATAATCAGTAAGACCTGTCCACTCGGCCCATGTTTGCCCCTTCTAGCAGCTGTGCCCTGGCTTCTTCAGCTTTCAGGCTCCCAGCAAGGAGCAAATATGCCCTCCATCGGCTCAGCGTCCGTCCAGGCTGCAGGTGGCTCTTTGTCACTGAGCTAATAGCCAGTCACTGCCAGGAGGTGAGAGCGCAGCGTGCACTTCCTGGAAGGGGCCACAGGGCCAGGGCGCCTCTCAAAGTTCTTTCTCAATCCAGAAAACATTTAAATGTGATGTCCCTCACTAACTATAAAAATGCAACCCTGAAACAAACTAAAATGCCACAGCAGGGAAACCTCTAGATGAACTGCAGGGCACCCCTGGTCACGCCTTAGGAGACTCAGTGTTCTGACCAGGTGCACCAAAGTGTTTTAAAGTTACAAGAAAATGCTCAAAGTGGGAAAGAGATATGAGATTACGTAGAGCCATGATTCTATAAGACACCCACATGTAACAGAAACACATGTTTAGAGACTCAGATGCACAGGAAGGAAAGGATCACCCAGGCAGCTGATGGGGATTATCTGAGGCAGGCAGACAGGACGTATGGCCGCGCCACTTCCCTGAGTCACTCTGCAGCGGGCATGCCACAATGCCCTGCACACTGGTGGGGATGGTGGCCCTTAGGGACACAGGGCAACTGTGGCACTGCCCAGAGCCCCCACTCTCCTGCCAGAGTCTAGGTCTACAGAGGCCATTTTAATCCTTCCAGGCAGCACGCCATCGCCATGGTCATCTGTAAATGGGGACGTGCCCCCTACCTGTCCCCAAGAACCAGGCTGTGAGCTGACAAGGCGGGTGAAGGCATGCTCTACCGCACACACACACAATGCCAGCCTGGTGGGCACCCAACGTCAGGGGAGGACAGACATGCTGACACCCTTGAGAGCAGCATCAGGAGGCCTGGAGGAGGCCCGGGAGGGGCTTGCTGCCTGCAGAAAGTTCCCTAGGTGATGGCAAGCATCCCTGGGAGAAGGATGAGATACAGGGACTGCGCCGTGAGTGTTCAGACCCCAAACTAAAACACAATCTCCTAAACCTGAGCACTGGCCCACCTGTCCCACAGAACAGTGCACCCCATTCCCTTAACTGTCCCGTGTGGCGGGCAGGACCACCAGGCAGCCCTTGCTCTGCTCAGCAATGCCCTTCTTGCCTGGACCACCAGCTGAGGCTCCAGGGGTCTGCTCAGGAGGCCTTTCAGCTGCGGGGACCTCGGCAGTGTGGAGACCAACAAGAAGGTCACATACGGAGTTATCAGCAGTGACACGGATTCTGAAGGTGGCTGCTTGAGAAGAGGTGCCGACATCATGAAATGGAGCAAATCCCCCTCAGGACACTGTCCTCAAGTGACCACTCTGCACGCCTTCCTGGAAGGCCAGGTCCTCTGGGCATACTCTACAGGCACCTGCTCTTTGTGGCATTTACCATATGCTCGGCACAGTCTAAAAAGGATTTAGCGTCTCTTCCCTCTGGCAGAATGTCAGTTTCTGGAGGGCAAGGGTATGTCTATGTTGTTCATCAGCACACAGTCTGGCACGCAGTAGCTGCTCACTAAATACAACAGCATGAATTCAGCTGGAGCCTTGGGCTCTGAGAGGCTGTCCATGAATCATGAGTGTGCGGCTTTGCCCACAGAAATTAAGTGAATAAAGGGGACTGTGGACAGCTTCGTGGTCTTGCTGAGAGGAAAATGGCCACAACAAGAGCTCACCCAGAAGTCTCAGAAAATCCAGGTTGTGACCACCAGGTCTTCAAGCTCTGTGCCTATGGGCACTGGATGGGGACAGAGCAAACAGCCCATGTGCAGTGCAGCACAGGATGCAGGGTGGAGTGTGCACCCTTCCAGGACACAGGCAGCCAACCTGCAAGCTCGCCTGGGTGTCTGACAGCAAGCAGTCACCGCAGCCCAGAGGCCCGAGGCTGTTCTTCCCACCCCCAGGGATTCCACAACCACCCCACGTGCCCTTCCAGGCCCTTTCCTTGCTGCAAGCACGGACCAAGTGCCTCCTATCTGCCAGGCGCTGCACTAGGCTCTGGGGACACAAGGGCCACCATGGCCAAGCCCTGCCTTCAGGGAGCTCAGACCAAGTGGATTAAAATAAGGCACAAGACTCACAGTCTCCAGAAGGGACCAGCGGTTGCCAAAGGGAGGAGAGGGGGGATTGAGGGGCAGTACGATTGGCACACATGGTGTGGGGGGAGGGGTCACGGGGAAGACAGTGCAGCACAAAGACAAGTAGTGACTTTATGGCATCTTACTTCGCTGATGGGCAGTGACTGCGGTGGGGTGTGGGGGGGACTCGGTAATATAGGTGAATGTAGGAACCACAACGTTTTTCATGTGAAACCTTCATAAGACTGTATATCAACGATACCTTAATAAAATTAAATAAATAAATAAATAAATAAATAAAAGATGTGGCATCAGGGCAGCACCACCACAAGGGAGGCAGGCGGTGTTGGGGTATGATCCCCAGGAAAGTGGTGTCTTGTCTGTGCTCATCAGGTGACCCTGCTTACCTTTTGCTTCTTTCTTCTTTTTCTTTTCGGATAACTTCCGCGGCCCTGGGCCTGAGGCCTGCGGCCGCTCCTTGGCCTGCTGCCCCTGTCTGCCCGTCTCCCTCTGCAGCCTTTCCAGGTGCAGGGCCTTCAGATCCAGCGGGGCCCGGCCTCCCTGCTCCCCACAGCGGTGCTCCACCTGCGTGGGGCTGGAGGCCCTTGCTGGAGGCAGCGGTGCCGGCGAGGCTCTCTTGCTCAGGGTTATGAACCTCTTCTTCCCTTCTCCAGTGCTGTCATGCCTCAGCCCATGCTCTTCCGCTATCCGGTGGATCCACAACCTGTCGTGTGAGTTCAGGGAAGTGGGAAACTCCAACTGCATTTTCTCACTTGCCACAAACTCCACTATCTCAGCCCTGAAACGGTCTGCACACTCCCTGCTCTCCACTCCCTCTGGGCTGCTGCCATTGAGACTTGGCTGCAAACCGGCCTCAGAGCCCAAAGCCTTCTTGCCTGGCGTCTTCCGCTCCAGCCGGGCAGCTGCTCTGGCCTCCTGGGCTCCTTCCTGTGGCCTGCTTCCGGGAGGCCTCCTGGCCGACGCAGCAGAGCCTGGGGGCTTCGTGCCAGCTTGGCTGTGGCCCTGGGAGCTCCCGTGGGAATAGTTATCGGGGACGATGTCATCAAGGTACTCAAAGGCCGTGCGCACTTCCCCATGCTCTGAGAAGTAACCCACCAGGGTCCTCAAGAAGGCGTGGCTGTTGGTAGTGCGAGTATCGCAGACAATCGCCACGTGGCGCCGAGCGCGGGTGAGGGCGACGTTGATCCGCCGGTCCTCAGCAAGGAAACCAACCTCACCTAAAAACGAGCCAGGCGTGAGTGGAGGAACAGGTCCAGTGTTAGGAACAGGAAGTCAGGTTCCCCAATAGGGGTCCCCTGGAAAGGGCCACCCCCACATACACACACCTGCACCCTTTGCCCTCTGAGTCTCCACCTCCACACTGCTGCCTGATTCTCTGCACTGAGGCACCTATCTACTCGGCAGGAGGTCTTGAGCTCCAAGCACCTGACTTGAATTTGACAGCTACCAGACTCAATCATTTCCAAGTATGAACACCTTCTCCCTAAGCCCAGACCTGGGAGACGGCCCAGGTGGGGGGTGGCTGCAGTTGATAACATGAGGGAAAGCCCAAGTGACAGTCCACTGTCTTCCTCTCCCCACCATCTGATTTCAACCTTCTACTGAAATGCTTTCCGAAGCCCATTAACTAAACACTGTTTGTGGGTACAATACTCCTACCAAATGGGATACCCACAAGCTCTGGCAGCATAAAAATGTGGCCCATGCCCAGAGGCCAAAAGATAAGCTCTGGGCTTCAGGCAGGGCATCCAGGCCTCCCCAGCCCACCCTGCACTCCCGGCCACCTGCCCAACCACACACTGTGCCTCTAAGCCTCAGCTGTCTGTTCCCTCTGCTTGTAACACCTTTCCCTGACCCCCCCACCCCCAACACCAGCCATCCTGCCACACTGAGGACGGCACCAACCTCCAAGCAGGGTCTGGCTGGACCTCCCCACAGCCAGCTCGCCCACTAGTCTCTCTCACTGGAAGGTGAGCTTACGGAGAACAGAGTCTGCGCTCCATCACCACCCTCCAGCGACTGGCACAGCCCCGAGCAGAAATCTAGCATGCCCTCTGAACAAATAACACCCACCTGTGCATCCCCAGAGGACGTACCTTTCCTATTGGATCTGACGAAGGACAGTATCACAGCCTCCTTCTCTCGGCCTTGGAAACCATCGACCGACTTAATCTCCAGCTCAGGGTGTGTGTGGGCGAGGCTCTGCCTGAGCAGGTCCACCTGAAACGTGCGCAAGGTTGCAGCCTCGTCACAGCCAGGCCAGGGCAGCCTCAGTGCTGCCTCTGCGCAGCACAGCACTTTGGGGAAGCCCTGCGGGACCTCATGGGAAACGGTTCCACCGCCACCTTCTCACAGGCATTCAAGTGAACAGACTAAAGGAGTACACGAACAGGTCAATGTGTCCTCACACCCCAGTGCTGACATTTCACCATTTCTTCTGGCTCATGACAACCACCCGCCTCAGACACCCCACGTGTGATGCTGTAAACAAGGAAGGGCTGGCGACCCAGCCTCCGACCTCACAATACTCTCAGCCGGGTCTGTTTACCCTGCCAAACAAGGCAGGCTTCACTTCACAAGCCCACAGGCCCTAAGAGAAAATGTGAGAAAACCCAAGGAGAAGGGGACAGGCATCCACTTCTGCTGCCCACCACCCACACTTCCCCAGGCAGCAGCCGGCATCCCACATTTGCAGGGAACTTCCCCCTCCCATGCTCAGTCCTGCTGGGTACCGGCCTGACCCTGGGGATGGGCAAGGACGCCAGCTCCCGGCCACAGCCACCGGCTCAGGGATGGGGACAACCTGAGCCAGACCACTAAGGTCAAAGCCCAGACTCTCACGGGACCCGCTGCAAGACGACAGGCCGCTGCCCTGGGAATGCCCGGGAAAGGGACGCCAGCCTGCGGTTGCCAGGGCCACCAGGGCCACCAGGGGGCTGGGCAGGAAATGAAGCCACTCGGGGAAGCAGAATGGGCGGAGGCATAGCAAGAGGCCCTGCTGCCGTCCCGAGCCCTGGGGGTGGTAGTGAGGTGATCAGTTCCACTCTGGACGGTTCAGTCACAAAGGCCAGTAAATTGCCCCCTTTTAGCCTCTTTAGGGTGGCAGAGTCCCGCCACATAGAGACCAGGGGGCCCTCGCACCTGCAGGTTGTACGGCGTGATGACGGCAATGTCACTGGCTTGGACACCAGCATCCACCAGAGCCTGGACGTGCAAGCTGACGAGGCGCACTTCACCTGCAAGGAGGTAGGCAGGCTTCAGAGCAGGGACACCCCGAGTCGACTTTCTCACGAGCACTTTTTTCTTAAACACTCTTCTGTCTCTTACAACAAGCTGGCCTCCCATTGTGCCTGACGTAGTGTCGTGGGAGCTAAAAACCACAGCCAGCAGGTGGCCAGATTTAGCAAAGAAAGAAGCAGGATGCCCAGCTAAACTTGTGTTTCTGTGAACAAGGGCCACCGTTTAAGTCTCAGGATGGCCATGTGTCCTGTGTTTAATGGGCAGCTGCCAGAGAACCCGGCAGACGGGCACTGAGTCCCCCCTTCTGGAGTGTCTGGCCCAAAGCCCCCCAGCTTGTCAGCAGCCTGCTCTTCTGTCCTCTCAGCTATTCAGCAAGGAGGCAGCTCACAGGGACTTTGGCTTTTAAAGAGGTGTCCAGGACCTCACAGGAAAGAGTGGACCCCTCCCTGCAAGCTCACCAGGGTTCCCTTTAGACTGGTCGTCCTCTTCTTCAAGTTCAAATAGCCCACAACCGGCCGTGTCCACGAGCAACAGGGGCAGGCCCGTCTCCTCTGTGGCGTCCACTCCTGGGAGATCCCTGCATGCAGGCAGAGACCGATCAATAAAGCAGCACCCAGGTCCTAAACAGGACCCACCCGGCCCTCCACTTCCCACAGTAAACGGGCACCCCCCACCAGGAGCCCGGGAGCATGGAGGACATCAGAGACTGGGGCGCCAATCAGCTCTCCAGGGCAATGCTGCTCTTCCTTCCAGAAAACTAGTCTCTTAGGCGGATTTTGTTCTGAAACCTTTTCAGAACACAGTTCAGGCAACACAGGGGCTCAGGGCAGAAGGATGGGGCAGGGGAGGCAGGTGGGGGTAACCCAGTCACTCACCGCAGGAGGTGCCCAGCCACGGAAGGGTGTGCGGTGAGCCGCCCATGGTACAGGGCCTCCGAAGCCCACTGCATGATGGCCCTGTGCATGCGGTACTGCACGGTCAGCGTCTGCACCACCCTCTCACCATACTCCTTGGCCAGGCGCTCCATCAGGCTGAACGACAGCCCGGCCAGCGCAGCCCTGCACCCAGGAGAGGAATCGGCAATGAGAATGAGTCTGCAAGCCTAGCACAGACCAGAGGCCAGGGAAGAAAGCAGCCCTCAGACCACAGAATCCCACTCATGCCCCAAGTTCTGACCTAAAGGTAAAGGTGTAGTTGGCTGAACAGGGACCCCCGAAGATGCCCACATCCTAATCCTGCGACCTGGCATGACAAAAGGGACCCTGCAGATGTGATGAAGGATCCTGAGGTGGGAGATGAGCCTGGACTATCCAGGGACCCAACATCACCACAGGGCCCTGGGACGAGGGAAGCAGGAAGGTAACAGAGATGAGAGAAAGAAGAGAAGACACCACACTGCCAGCTTTCGGGTAGAGGACGGCCATGAGCCGAGGAGAACGGGGGCTCCAGAGGTGAAGGAGGCCAGGGCTAGACTCCCTGGAGCCTCTGCAGGAACCAGCCCTGCCCACCTTGATATTGATTCACTCTGATTTTGGACTTCTGACTTCCAGGATTGAAAGACACTAAACTTGTGCTGTTTAAGTTTGTAGTGAGTTGCTCCAGCAACTAACACAGGCAAATCTATAACCCCCGCACTCTAGCAGCAAGCGGCCGACTGCCCATAGCAGTAGCTGACGTTCCCAGGGCGTACCGCCGAGCCACACCCACTCCTCACTGAGCCTTCAGGGACCCTGCCAAGGCAGCTGCTGCTACGTTTCCATGCTCCACGTGAGTGGGAGACAGAGGAGAGGTCAGCAGCCAAGGCTGCCCAGCCAGCCAGCCTCAGAGCCAGGACCAAGCCGGCCACCTGCTGGAGCCACCCCCTCACCATGCCAGCATGCCATCTCTCTCCAAGCTGGTAATACGAAAACCATGGGAAAGCACCTCCCTCTGCTTCAGAGGTCCCCCCTCATAAACCTCTAGTGTCTCTGGGGGTAACCATTTTTAATGAAGATACCTACTGAAAGCAATTAATGCTGAAGAGGCGAGAGGTGACGCAGCTACCAGTTCCAGCTGCAAACCTAGGATACACAGCACCCGTGCATCTTTCCCCCAAATCACCCTCCCCTGCCGGGGCACAACAGAGGCACCACTTCCTGAGGGTGCAGCTGCAAACCTCTGCACAAAGGCTTGCCGGGGAACAAAGTCCTCTTTTAGGAACCCCCTGGGGCCCCCCCTCAGAACCAGCCATGGAACACACACCCACTGAAGAGTATCCACGCCGACTCCCACCCCAGAGGTCCCCCTCCTGCTTCTGTTCACCCCTCACTTCCCCACTAATCCTCACTTTGAAGAACCGTCTGTGCCTCTTCCTCTGAGGGACCCTGGCCTGACATCCCTCCACCCCAGGGCCCTGCTCCCCTTTGGGGGGTTCTGCCTGGCTGGTCCTCAGAAACCAACCAGAGTGCCAAGATCCCCATGACTTCTGTGCACACAGCGAGGGGCAGACAGGCCTCGAACAGAAACAGAAATAAGAGGACCCCAATCAGACTCAAGCGAAGGGCATGGACACAGGGATCTTGAGGAGTCTCGTCTGTCCAAGAAGGCTTTCTGGATGTGGACTTTAGAGTCAACTTGTATCAAAGATACCCAGGTGCCAGGCCCTGTCCCAGGCCTCGAGTGCCTGACATTCGAGTGGGGAAGACAACTGGTGAACAGACAACACACCACTGCCACAGAGGGGCAAGTGCTAAGAAACCTGAGTAAGGGACCCGCAGGCCACAGGGACGCCACTTAGAGTGAGCACAGAGGCCACGAGGAGGGCTCATCTGAAAGAACTGAGCGCAGGAGGGCACGGCCACCAACATCCAGAAGGACTGGGCCCCACAGGGCCAGCCAGGGCAGAGGAGGTCGGTGTGGCCAGAGCAGTGAGGGACAGGAGGGGGCAGCTCGCACAATCTAGTTTAATGAGTCACCCTTTGCGTCCCCTGCCAAAGGATATGCTGGCAGATGAGGACTCAAAGGCTCTACACCAGGCGGTGAGCTCACTGGCCCAGAGGTCAGTCAGCACAGCACAGAGGCAGCTCTCTCGCAGGCTGCACCACGTGAACAGGCCCCTCAACCCGCCTGCCCCTTAGGAGCCTCAATTCCAGGGGCACAGACTGAACATGGTGCCGGGTTCTGAAGGCTGGATGACCCCTGACCTCAAGCAACACAGTGTAACCAACCTGCCCCCTACACAAGGACACGTAGCAAGTGGAGAGGCGCTGTGATCAGGACGGTGCAGAACAGGGCACCTCCAGGGCCCTCCAGTGAGCTGAGCTCTGCGCTGGACTTCAAAGGGCAGACTAACGAATGGGGTGGCAGGTGCAGGCACGGTAGGCCACTTGGTGGGGGGACTTACTTGTGAGAGACTGTGGTGGGGGGCAGCTGTTTGTGATCTCCAGCCAGGATGCACTTTCTGGCCCTCAGCAGGGGGATCCAGCAGCTGGCTTCGAGGGCCTGGGCACACTCGTCGATGACCACCACGTCGAAGTGGCTGTCCGGGAGCAACCTCAGAGGGCCGTCAGCAGAAGCACCTGGTGGGAATCAGAGCCCTAACCTTTACAGCAGGCGCTGGCTGTGTCACTGCAACCACAGCCGAGACGTGCAGCAGGCCTCCTGTCCATCAGCCAGTCTCGCATGAAGACTGTGCGTCATGAACTTGCAGGAATGAAGACTTGGGAAGGCCATTAACAATCTCATGGTTTCAGCCCACTTGTGTTTAGGTGCAAAGAGGTGTGTCCAGCCAGGGACTATCTAAAATTTCAGTCACCAAAATCAATCACTCCCTTGGAGCTAGGGCCCCAAGCCATCGCAAAGCTATATTAGTTTTGAATTTTATTTATGTATCATTTTGACTAGAATTTAATTACTCTCCTCTAGGGTATATTCTTGGGCATACAGAACAATCAGGCACCCAGCCCTGTTCTGCACAGGATGTCCCTGAGGCCTTGAAAAGCTCCAATGTATTCCTGGGACTCTGGAAGGTCACACACATGGCATTGCGCTCTGTGCTCAGGAAGGACTCGAGGCGGCCCTAAGCACTCACCTCTGGCTCACCGTGAGACTCTGCCAACAGGAAGTGGAGGTGCACGGCTGAGCACTGAATGCCTGCCCCACCACACACACAGCCCAGTTACAGCTGGAGATTTCAACACCTCTCCCAGCAAGTGACAGAACAAGTAGACAGAAAGTCAGTAAGGATACAGTAGACCTGACCAACACCATCAACCGTCATGACATCTATGGAACACAACAAAACCAGGAACACAGTCTTTTCAAGTACATGGGGAATGTTTACAAAGACAGACCAAACTCTGGACCATAAAATAAGTCTCAATGAAATGATCCAACTCAGTATGTCCTCTGACCACACGAAATTAATGACAGGAAGACATCTAAGATCCCCACCTACTTGGAAAGAAAATAACACACTTCTAAATAATCATGGGCCAAAAAAGAAATGAAAAGGGAAATTAGACAGTATTTCACAATGACAAAAATGAAAACACAGCATATTAGAATTTGAGGGATGGCACAGAAGTAGCACTTAGGGGGACATGTATGGCACTGGATGCCTATATCAGAAGACAGGTCTCAAATCATCATAAACAAATGACTTCAGCTTCCACCCAGGAAACTAGAAGAGCAAATTAAACCCAAGTGAGCAGGAAAAGGGAACTAAGGAGGCTCACTGCAGAAATCAGTGACGTAGAAAGCAAAAAAACAGCAGAGTAAGCCAGTGAAACCAAACCCAGTTCTCTGAAAGCATCAATAAAATTCATAAGCCTCCAGCCAAGAGATCAGGGGAAGAAGAGAAGTTACCAATATCAGCAACAAAAAGAAGTGACGTTGTTACAGACGCTATAGATATTTTTTAAATAATAAGGGAATGTTATGAACAACTTTGTTATTCTAAATTCAACAGTTTAAGTAGACAAATTCCTCGAAAGATATAAGCTCACATAGGAAGAGAGAGCCTGAATATCCCTACCTTGATTAAAGAAATTGAATTGGTAGATAAGACTCCTTACAAAGAAAACTCCAGGCCCAGAAGGCTTCACTGCTGAAAGCCACCCAACATATAAGGACAATTCTACATAAAGTCCTCCAGAAACCTGGAGAAGGGCGAATGCCTCCCGGCCCCTTGGGGAGGCCGGACAGGGGGTGGGGCCCAGGCTCCCTCACCTGTGTTTGTGGCGAGAACCACATCAGCTGCCTTAAGGCTCTCCAGAAGGGCCGCTTCTTCCCTCTCCTTCAGCTCTTTTCTTAACAGCTTGATTTCATTTCGAAAATTACTTTTCTCCCTCTTATCCTGGGTCTTTTTGGTTTTCACCTATAAAGGAAAGCCCAGAAAACAATTATTCTGACACAACTTTGCACTTACTCGGCTCTTGTTCATTCATGAAGTGCTTTTGTTTACCATCAGTTACCTACCTCAGTAAGTTCCTTCAAAGGCACTAAAAAGTCAGAAATCTTTCTTGAAGGAGGAACAGATTACACCCAGGGGACCAAGCACCTGACATCCTGCCTAGCCTTAGAGCCACGGTCACCTGGAAATGGAACGGCAGAAAGGGGAGTCCACATCCTCAAAGCAGAGAGTGCTGTGCAGACGAGGACGGACCTCAGGCCTGCCCTGCAGCCAGTGGGTGTGCTCGGGGGAGAGACAGCGCCAGTCGGTGGGTGTGCTCGGGGGAGAGACAGCACCTGCTCATGCCGGGCTTTGAGTCTCAGTAGCTCATAGATGGACAGGCTTTCACAATTCTCCACAATTGTCAAGAGATTAAAAATTTTCCCCAGCCCAGAAAATGCCAGCTGGCTTTACTATTCAAAAAGACACGGGACCCTTCCTCATTTGTGATTTCTGCTTTGGAGGGTGGGGTTTTGGCAGGGGCGAGGGGAGAGATTTTGTTGTGCCTAACTCACAGAGAAGAAAATCCTGAAACACACTGATTGAAAACAGGACCAAGAAAATGAAATCATCTACATCATCTACACTGTGATGGAGGAAATAACATCACTGCATAGTCCCATACTGCCTTTAACCTGGGGTGATATGCATTCACCACGTCCCCACCTCTGCTATTCCCACAGTGGTGTCCTGCGTGCCATTCTGCTATCCTACAGGCCCACAGAAAGGCTGCCTCACAGAACCGGCCCTGCACAGCCATGAGGCCAGCTGACAGCAAGCAAACACAGGGCAGGGTGTGCAACTGTGGACTTCAGGACCCACATGTAGAGAAGCAAGTGCTGGGAAGAACTGGACTGCAAGAGAAAAAACCAGTTCCTGAAGACAGTTGAGTCTCTTGTTAAATGAGAACAATAAGTGTCTATCAAAAAATGGGCGGTCCTTTATTTTCTCCATAAAAATGGAAAAAGAAAAAAAAAATGGGTGGTCCTGATATTTGAAATTCTTAGATGAATTGATAGAGGCCAGAGAAAAGCAAGAAGACACAGACAAAGGGAAACGGCTCCATGAAAAGGCTGCAGATGAAGAAACCACACAGAATGGATGCCAGCAGACAGATACGTACAAACACCTGATCGATGTCCTTTCGGATGTCTGTGACAATCTGGGCGCTGTCACTCCGCGCTAAGACCGCATCGAGGGAATGCTGCTGAATGGACTCCAGCAGTCGGGCAGGGTGGCCAAGGCGGAGGATCCTCAGCATGCCCTGAGCCAGACGCTCAACCAGGTTATCCACGGCGATGTTAGAGGGCGCACAGCACAGAACCTGGGGAGACAAAGCTCTCATTTGGGCTTGGTGATTGATTTCCTGTTCAATGAAACCACTGAAGTTCACACTAAAACACACAGAAAGCCTTCACAGTAAAGGGAGAAGGGCAGAGAATACACTAGAGTGTAAGCATACAGCTTCAAGGATGGGTAAAGATGGTCAAAAGGATGCATCTTGCGGCAAACTAATACAATACCTGGATAACTGCAACGCATGACTTAGAACCTGTTAGTCTCTAAAGTGCCAGAAATGTTAAATAACTTGCAACTTGGAAAAAAAGGATTCAAAGATTAATGCCTGCTTGAAATAATCAAGCCTAGAGCATCTAGCTTATTACCAATAAAATCACTATATCACCTGACAAAGAGAGCAAGGGAACACCTTTCTGAGCAGGCTCAATCTTGCCTCCAGAACTGCACTCCCACCATCAGAAGCAAGTGGCAGATGGCAAGAGGTGGCGCAGAGTCCCTGCACACACCAACCTCACCAAAAGAAGGCCCACGGCCCCTCCCACACCCTGGCCTTTGGCCCGGGGATCGGCAAATGTGCATCCTGTGTAACCATTTACTGAAACGGGAACCCAGTTAAACCATGCCTGCTTCCTGCCAGCCACCTTTCACCAAGGTTTCAAATGTCTGTGCCAAGACAGTCACCTGCGGGAAACCGGGGGGCAGTCCTGTGACTTCTAAACAGCAGCAGTCCTCCCTGCAGAGGCATGAGGCTCAGGGCAGAGGCTCTGCGGGTATCTGACTCTGCCACCCCCTGCTGAGGGACCAGGGCACATGACCTTGTCAGCAATTTCTTCTGTAAAGTAGGTTCACAAACAGCCACCCCAGGGCTTCTGCGAGGATTATGCGAGTACATGGAACACATAGAAGGGCGCCTCGTTTGTAAAAAGCACCCCAAAATGTCAACCTACAAATGTCAAGGGTTATAATCCAATTCCTATCATGTAGCCAACATTTATACACCAGGAAGAACCTATGAAGACGCATATTGATGCAGATGAAGAAAAAAGATCCCTTCTCTACCGTTAAAAATGTTAATGTGCGTGATAACACACAATATTACACTCTACAGCTCAGGACATCAGGATCCACACTGCATGTGTGCATCTCAGCAATTAGCAAGACCCCCTGATTAACCCTATCACGGTCCTCCCTCAACCAGCCGCAGGTCTCCTGAGGGGCAAAGACAGGCCCTGGCCAACTCTGCACCCCCTGCACGGGCCTGAACACAGAGCTAGGGTGTGGGGTGATGAGTTCTGGACTGGGGCCTAGCTAATGACAAAACTTCAGGCCCGGGGGACTAATGGAGCCTTTCTCAGGAACACAGACCCACATCTCTGCATGTCCCCAGGCCCTGTGTGGCTGTCAGAAATCAGGAAAGCCCAGTCCAATGCTCTATCAGTAAATGCTCAGGAACAATCCTGACCAATTCCAAGGTCCAGGCTGGGGCCCGACTGAGTGCCCATGAGCATGCAGACAGGAGTTGGATAGTGCCAACGGGGAAACAGCACCCACTGCCCACCTTCAGGCCCTGCTTCACAGCTTGAAGAATGATTTCAACCACTGTAGTGGTTTTCCCAGTGCCAGGAGGCCCATGGATGATGGCAAGTTCTTTCTGAGACAGTGCAAATGAGACCGCTGCCTTCTGGGAGGCATCCAGGGAGGTGTTATAGAACGTCAGAGAGTCTGTGGGAGAATCAACAGCGTCAGGCTTTGGCTCTGTGGCCCCTTCCTCGTAGAAACCCTGATGGAAACCAGTGATGTACACAAGAAGAAAGCAGCCCTCCCAGGAGTCATACTGTCAACACAAAATCAATCCGCTTTGTTTTAGGAAGATTTCTCCTAGAACAGGCATCAGCGGACCAGGGGCCCAGCCACTGCCCATTTTGGCAAGTCAAGTGTTGGGCGAGCGCAGCCATGCCCGGCACCCACACACTGCCTCTGGCTGCTTGCCGCTACACAGGCTCCCAAAGCCTGAAGTATTTCCAATCTGTCCCTTTATTGAAAAGGTTGCCAACTCGTGCTCCAGAATTAACAGATTTTTCTGAAGTAAAATGTTCTTGAAATATTCATTTCTACCACATTGTCCCTTTTTAAGTGCCCATAAAAGGATAAAAACAAGTGACAAAAAACAACTAGTGGGCAGTTCCAGGATTGTGTTTCTACTTGGAACCTTTCACGACCCAGACTATTTGTGCTGTGTGCTCTGTGCTCCGGGAGCAGGTACCGCTGTGCCCCGTTCCCACAGCACCCACTCCATGGTGCCAGCTGCACGGACGAGCCAGACACACAGGCCCAGGGGCCGGTGCAGACGAGCAGACCGGAGCAGACCGGGAGAGCAGGAACAGGCCACCTGATCCAGGTTCCAGTGAGCACTCCACTATGTACCGCCTGCCTTTCCCCTTAAACCTGAACTATGACCAGGACACACAGTGTTCCTTAAAACACAGTTAATGTCTAATTCAGTTTCCAGGGTATAGAATCCTGCCAGTGAATTTCGGACAGAATAAAATACGACTATAATGTGATTGCTTTTACAATCTGAAAATGTACTACAAAGCTGCCCTGAGTTCAAGGCCAGCACCACAGAGGGTACGTGAGCACAGGCGTGACATAAAACGGCGTCGGATGAGCCCTGCATTAGGCTTGCCTAAGCTTAAAGGATACTAAGAAAATAATCAAATGCATTTAGAATGGAGACTTTTCAAACCAAAAAGAAAAAAGCTAGCGAGCAAAAATTATGGTCAGTTACCCTCCATTCTCACAGAGCGCTGAGCTACAAGAAATACATTCACATTCCAAAATAACATATTTAGATATATTAGAAAGAACATTATTTAAAAAAAAATCAATGGGATGAGCTACTGCTTTGACAGTGAATACAGGAAAGAGTCTAGTTCACGCAGATCATTCAGAGAAACTTATAAAGAGCTAATAAGGTAGATTTCTTCTAATTGTATGGTCTCCAACTCTTGCTGAAATGGCCCCAAATAACACTGTTCTCAACACTTGCCATCGTGATTTCAACCAGAAAATAAAAGCCAGAAGCTCTTACGTATTTCACAGGCAGGACTGGGGGCTGCTCCGCCAAAGAGGACCTCAATGAGGGAGGCCGCGGGCCCGGAGTGATACTTCTTTAGGGTAGTTAGAGCTCTGCCACAGAAGAAAACCAGAATTAGGAACTCGGTGAAAACCAGCAACTGGTTCAGGGCTGAAGCCCCTGCGCCAGCATGGCCACCGCAGCCCACCGTGGGGCACGTGAGCTCTCCGGGCCGGACGCTGCAGCTCGCTCTTGCCCAGCAGGAAAAGCAGGAGCGAGGGAGTCGTGCTCAGGGAGAATGGCACATGTGATCTCCAGTCACACACACTTACTTTTTCAGCCGCTTATAAGTGATGTCATTGGCAAGTTTTAACAGTCTATAGGAGGTTTCTCGGTCCAAGCTCAGCCGGAAGTCATGAGACTCGTCAAAGGCTACCGTGACTGCCTTCTGGGTGATCCGAGTCAGGATCCCAGTGGCCAGCTGAGTGCCTTCGTCATACAGACCCACAATATCACCTGCAGAAACAAAGACTCCGTTACATAGGCACTGAGCAAAGTTCAATGTGAATTATGTTATACAATAAATTCCAGCACGTTTCAAATACTGTATCTGTTACTTTCTTTACAAATGAAATCAGTAGCAGTAAAAGAATTTTTAACTAACATCCAAATCAAATTTGAAAATTGGTGTAGGATCAATGAACTATTTAAAATAAACGTGACAGCCAGTAATATACTTAACATGCCTACTCTGAGCCAGGCACTGGCCCTAGTCCTGGCCTGATCAGGAGTACAGAACAGTCCTTGCCCTTGCAGTCACGGGGAGAGGAACAGACACAACCTTAGGACATCGGTGATCGGGAAAGACAAGGCGCGGGGAAGGGGTGGAGGGACAAGGATGCCACTTGAGGACGAGGGGGTGGTAAGGGACTCTCTGAGTAGTGACAAGTGAGCACATCTGGAGAAAAACATCCAGGCAGAAATGGAACTTCACTGAAGGAGGGACAGAGGTTGTCTGCTGCCCGCTCAACAGTCTCCCCGCTTCCTGTGGTAACTGCTGGGGGATTCACCATCCACCAGGTGAGTCTGGGGGCTTCCCTTGACACCAGAACCAAGCACATGAGCCAGGCTCGAGCCAATCAGTGCTTCACAAGCCCCTGGCCACAGTGACTGTTCAGGGATTGGCATGGGACCAAATCATAGCCCCTGAGATGCAGACAGACTTCTATGTGGACACCCGAGCAGGAGGCCCCCTCTCTTTCCAACTAGACCAGAAACTCAAGAGGGTGCAGGGCTAGACCTGAGAGGGAAGCTAACCCAGAAGAGGGCAAGGCCAAAAGAAGTAGAGAAACTAAGCCCGGGCACTTCCTGTGAGCCCGCAAGCCAGCCTCCAGCCACCCCTGCTGCAAGCCCAGCCAGTTTGGCTCAGGTTTCAACACCTGCAATATACAACTCTGACCAAAATAGGGATGAGGCCAGGGCCGCCACCTATCTACACCCGACTCACTCCATGGCTGGAAGCAAGCGCCACACGCTCACCAGCACCAGGCGTAATCCCAGCCCATGTACAACCCTCTAGGCAATGGGCAGCACCTGCCCCTAGAGTCTTTCCCGTCTCCTTCCCCACCTGATGCAGAGAGCAGAAGACGGCAGTGCTCCTGGGGCAGAGCTCTGGCTGAGCACTGAGGACCCCACCCCTACACCGACTTCAGTGAATAAGAGCCCACATTTCAGAACTTAAATCTGAGCTACTGGCCTTAAAATAGTGCCTCAGAAGATGAAAAAACACCACCACCTGAATTTGATCGAAAGCTGTAACAATATATCAGGTTTTCAGCTGACAGTTTTCCACATAAAATGTCACTACCTCCCCCTTCCTGTTTCCCAACCATTCAACAGTCCCTGAGGTCACGCGCTCCACAATGCTTACTGACTAAGCATGTATTTTTTACCTTTGGTTTTGAGTTTACAAACCTTCTGCACATTCAACCCTGTCGCTTAATCCTGACAACACTGCAGTAATGCTCTCCGCCCCAGCCTTCAGAGGGCAGGCGAGTGACTCACTCTGTGTCACCTAACAGGGAAGTGTAAGATCTAATCCCAACCGGCAGCTCCCCTTCATCCCACCTATCTCCAAATCCAGCCGGTACTCCGGTAACTGAGGGGCAAGAATCTAGGAAATCAAAAACTCTGTCCCCACCAAAACAAAGCAGACATTTTTCTGGTGACAGCACTGCACTGGCAATTGGTCTCTCTCCGGGTGTCCAGGTCTGCAGGGGGACACAAGCATCCCAGGTTGTGGTTAAGAAGCTGTCTCTGACCAGCGCCTCCTTTCCAGCAGGGCTGGCACAAGATTGCGAATAGATAACTACCCAAATTGCGCATTTAGCAATCTGGACCAGGGCTGTCCAAGAGAAATATAATGACAGTCACATGCAGTTTTATGTTTTCTAGTAGCCCTACTAAAAAGCTATAAAGAAACCAGTAACACTGATGGGCAGTGACTGCAATGGGGTACGGGGGGGACACGATAATATGGGTGAATGTAATAACCACATTTTCATGTGAAACCTTCATAAGAGTGTATATCAATACCTTAAAAAAAAACCAGTAAGTTGACTTTAATAATATATTTTACTTAACCCATATGTGAAAAATATTATTTCAACGTGTACTCATACTTCAAAAAAAATATTCTTGAGATATTCTGAATTGTTCTGTACTAAATCTTTAAAATCTGGAGTGCATTTTACATGTACAGCAATCACTGGCCACATGTAAACC
>JAQQAC010006904.1:3724096-3790134 GCA_029783875.1 Phataginus tricuspis | reverse complement strand
CATGTGGTTCATGGCTGGCTGATCTAGACTACCAAAAAGCCATGTAATTGTTACATCCAAGGAAGATCTCTTCATTGCAATGCTTGATTCTCCAGTTGGTTCTGTGTAACTTGGTCTCTACAAGAGTGAAAGTCACGGTTTGAAGGTCAGCAATATTCAACATGTGGACAAACCAGAGGAAAAGCTGTTACTGGGAAGGGCCCCTGCAGACACACATCTCCTGGGCTCAAAGGTGACCAGCAGCCGTCCGTACAGCCCAGTCCGCTGGCTGGACACCTGCAGCTTCAGCAAACAGACACCTCGGCTCTGGAGTTCTTTCAGAGAGACGTTTTCCTGCCAGGACCTGGGAAACAACCCATATTGAGTTTACTTTATTTGAACTCTACCAGCTTTTATTTTCACCCCAACAGGAGGAATGTATAAGGGAGAGAGAAACCCAAAGACCTGTACACAGGCATTAAATATGATCCAACAAAACCCCGAATCCACCCCCTCAAATCTGCTCCTAGTGCAGTTCTTGCCCTTGTCCCAGTTACCCAAGACAGGACCTTGGGTCCCCTTCACCTTCTCTCACCCTTACCGCTGCAGCCCTGGTTGAAGCCCACAGCACTGATCGTCTGGACTGAACAGAACCTCCTGGCTGCCGTGCCTCTGGGTTCTCCCCGTCCAGTCTCAAGACCCAGCAGCAGCGCCCAAATGATCCTTCCCTCTCCTCACCTGCGTAACTGCTGGGGGCCATCCTCTGCACGGGGAATATAACACAAGCTCCTCCCAAGGCCCTGCTCAGTCTGACCCCTATCTTTTCGTGGGCGCTTCCTCTGCACTTGGTGCCATGCTGAGCACTCGTCTTACAGTTAGTCATGTTACTCTCACAGCACACCTGTAAGGTGGGACTGACTCCATTTCACAAAATCGGCAATAAGGCTCAGAAACAGAACTGCAGTCACACGGTGGTAAATGAAGGAGCCGGGATTCTACTAGGGTCAAAACGACAGCAAAAGCTCTTAACTTAACCGTCTCCATCAAAAGCCACTCACACAAATCCTGTCAGTGTACGCAGTGCAGTGTGAGTGCAAATTCCGGGATCAGGCTGCCAGGCCCCAAATCCTAACTCTACCTCTGTTACCTTAGGCAAGTTACTTAACCCCTCTCCTCTTCGGGCATTAAATGAGAAAAAAAAATTAACGTGCGGGTTAAAGAAATTAATGTAAGTAAAGAGCTTTCACAGCCCTCCATTAAGTGTTCCAGCCACATCAATGACCCTGGTGGCGAACAAGGTACAGGCAGGGCTGCCCTGCTTCCCACGTCTGTTCCAGGAAGGCTCCTCCCGTACCCACCTTACCTCCCTTTTGTCAACGGCGCTCGGGCACTACCTCCTCCCTGAAGCCACCCTCACGCTAAGCCGCCGGGGTCGGCTGGTGTCCACGCTCCGTGCGCACTGCCGGCAGCACGGGCCGCGGGAAGGGAAATGCTACGCCGTGTCTACCCCTGCTGCTGACACCCAGGCCCCAGGTGACCGACCCCCCAATCGCTCGGTCCTACTCGGGACCTGGCCCGAAGGAGGTGCGAACACGCACAGGCCGGGAGAACAGGGAAAGGCCTGGGACACACTGGGGATCGCACTGGGGTCCCTGTGGGGAGAGGGGCAGGCCCTACGAGTGTTAAGTCCTGAGAGGGACTTCGCGTCGATAAAAAAAAAAAGCACTTCCTAAGGGTCCGGAGCCAGAGCAGGCTGCCCCGAGCGGAGACCAGGCCTCCGCTGCCGGCGGCCGCGGCCGGGCTCGGGGCAGGAGGGCAAATCCCGCCCGAGCTGGTCAGGCCGAGCCCCCAGAGCACGGGCGGGCGGCCATACCTGCGCTCCTCGACCTCCGCGTTCCTCTCGAGCTCCAGCAGGTCCAGCTGCTTGGTCACGAAGCTCTCCACGGCCGCCGAGGTCATGGCCGCAGCCAGGCCCGAGCCGGAGCCGCACCCGCCTAGGTCCGCTGCCGCGCGGGGCTACGTTCCCCGCCGTGCCCGGCGCGTCGACGCCCGAGGTCCGTGTCGTTTCCGCTTCCGGCCGAGGCGGCGGGAAGATGGCGGCGGCTGTGGTGGCCTCGGCCCTGCCTGTCACCTTCGGGCGGCTGGTGTCCGCGTGCACCCGCAGCCTCCTGACGCCGTCGAGACCCCGAGCGGGTGAGACTCGGGCCGCGGAGTGAGGGGAGGAAGCGGGGCGGGCGGAGCTCCCCGCTGTCCCGCCACGTGAGTGTGTCCGACCTGAAGTCTCGGTGCTGACCGCTTTTTTTGATGCGGTGAAAATAAAACGGGCTTTCGAGTCGAGTAAACCTGGGTTCAGATCGTCGTTGCATTAGTTAATAGCTGCGATGCTGACGATAGCTCTTCTACTTCTTTATAGACCCTATGTTACTGGGGGAGCAAACCGAGGCTCAAGGAAGTGAGATCTTGCCCAGGGTCGCGCGGCAGGTGTCAGCTTGGGGCTCACTCGTGTGTAGGTGGTACTTGATTCATCGGGCTGCATGTACTCACCAGAGGAATAGCCCTGGATAAAGAAGTGGCCTAAGGTCTAAACCTCAGACACACCAGTATGGTGGGGGAGAGGAAAAACCAGCCAAGAAGATCAAGAATTGGCAACACCTGCTAGTGGATGAGCTTTAAAAAGGTGAATTTTATGATAAATAAATTATAGCACAATTAAAAAAAAAGAACAATAGATGCAGGAGGTATTTTACACAACTCAACATCGATTCATAATAAAAACCCTCAGAAAAATAGATACAGAGGAAAGTTTAGTAACCTGATAAAGGACATCTTCAAAAAAGAAAAAAAATACCGATAGTAGTTATGGGGAAGTCTGCCTCTGCTTTTGCCCCTAAGCACTGTGCACTTCATTTGTGAGCCCTTCACTCCTCAGAGAGCAGGAGTCCCTTGGCGTATTAGCTATCTACTGCTGTGTAACAAAGCACCCCAATACTGAGCAGCAAGATAACTAACATTTATGACCGCACACCATTTCTGATGGTCGGGAATAAAGAAGCGTCTTAGCTGGGCGGTTAGGCCCCAGTATCTCCTTAGATTGCAGTCAGATTGTCAGCTGGTGCTGGGGAATCTGCTTCAAGCCGACTCCTTTGGCTTTTGGCAGGATGCCTCAGTTCCTCACCACATAGGCCTTCCTATAGGGTCATTCACGACATAGCAACCGTGTATGGTAGCCAGAGATGAGAGAGAATGTCCAGATACAGCAGTCTTATATAACTTACTCTTAGAAGTGCTTCTCCAGCACTCCTGCCTCATGCTGTCAGTCACAGAAACCGACTCCATTTGGGAGGGACCGCATGGGTGAACGTCCCAGGAGGTGGGCCCATCAGACCGTCTGGGAGGCTGCTCCCCTGACTGGGCAGAACAGGGTCTGAGCCTACTGGGCACCTGGTGGTCAAGGGATGGCTTAGTGGGCGAGCAATTATGGTTTTAGACCCTTTTAGATGGTGTGATAAACACATCTTGACACACACAACCAATAATGATACGTGATTTTTTTTTCACTTTGTTGACCCAGATTTTTCTGTAGATGTTAAAATTTGGTGGTTTCAGTCAGACACCAGTAACAGCAGATGGGCGTGTAGCCTCGTGGAAGGCGGTTGACTGCACATTAGTAACCATCTGTGTTTCTTACCCCCTCAGCTTCCCTATGGCCTGCTTCTCAAAGGTTCAGTTCACAGAGCACTTCATTTCCACAAAGGTAATATCAAAATGCGGGTTTGGGTAGCTCTTTTCCTTTCATTTGTAGGACTCTCTGTCTAGAGTCAAAACTATATGTATTTGGATTTTCAAGAATATTTAAATTTTCTCAACTCTTTTGACTGTTTTTCTTAGACCCTTGACTTAAATATAGACAACTCCAAAGACAAAGGTTTTCCCAGGCCTTATATATCTGTATCTTATGTATTGTTAAGAAAGAGCTTATATCTCCTAATTACAGATTTTTAACTGGGAAAGTTGAATCACAGGAACGTTGTAGCAGAATCTTTGGGAGGAAATATGTAATTTTTGAAACAGCATATTCAGTGTTAAAATACCACATTTAGAAAAAACTTTTAAATTAACATACTACAGAAAGTAACTTTGACAAAATCACACCCACTGGTAGGAATACTAAGGAGCAATACAGGGTATAGTTATGAACAGGAAGCCCCCCTTCCTCCCCCTCCCCTCACCCCCAGGTCCTATCCCTGCAGCCTGGAACCTTGAGCAAGATAGTCCACTCTCTGACCTGTTTCCTCTTCTGCAAAACAGAAGTAATATTAGTGTCTATGTCGATGGAGTTCTGTGAGAACGGAGCAAATTTCTACATTTCTTTTATTTTTATTATTTTTTTTATTTTGCTATCATTAATGTATAATTACATGACCAACATTATGGTTACTAAACTCCCCCTATTATCAAGTCCCCACCACATACCCCATTACAGTCACTGTCCATCAGCGTAGTAAGATGCTTTAGAATCACTACTTGTCTTCTCTCTGTTGTACAGCCCTCCCCTCTACATTATGTCTGCTAATCGTAATGCCCATTTTTTTCCCCTTATCACTCCCTTCCCACCCATCCTTCCCAATTCCTTTCCCTTTGGTAACTGTTAGTCCATTCTTGGGTTCTGTGAGTCGGCTGCTGTTTTGTTCCTTCAGTTTTTGCTTTGTTCTTATACTCCACAGATGAGTGAAATCATTTGATACTTATCTTTCTCCGCCTGGCTTATTTCATTGAGCATAATACCTCTAGTTCCATCCATGTTGTTTTAAATGGTAGGATTTGTTTTCTTCTTGTGGCTGAATAGTATTCCCTTGTATATATGTACCACATCTTCTTTATCCATTTATCTACTGATGGACACTTAGGTTGTTTCCATTTCTTGGCTATTGTAAATAGTGCTGCAATAAACATAGGGGTGCATATGTCTTTTTCAAACTGGGCTGCTACATTCTTAGAATAAATTCCTAGGAGTGGGATTCCTGGGTCAAATGGTATTTCTATTTTGAGTTTTTTGAGGAACCTCCATACTGCTTTCCACAGTGGTTGAACTAATTTACATTCCCACCAGCAATGTGGGAGGGTTCCCTTTTCTCCACATCCTCTCCAACATTTGTTGTTTGTCTTTTGGATGTTGGCCATCCTCACTGGTGTGAGGTGATATCTCATTGTGTTTTTAATCTGCATTTCTCTGCTGACCAGCGATGTGGAGCATCTTTTCATGTGCCTGTTGGCCATCTGAATTTCTTCTTTGGAGAAATGTCTGTTCATATCCTCTGCCCATTTTTTAATTGGCTTTTTTGCTTTTTGTTTGTTGAGGTGCGTGAGCTCTTTATATAATTTGGATGTCAACCCCTTATCAGATTCGTTATTCATGAATATATTCTCCCATACTGTAGGATGTCTTTTTGTTCTACTGATGGTGTCCTTTGCTGTACAGAAGCTTTTTAGTTTGATATAGTCCCACTTGTTCATTTTTGCTTTTGTTTCCCTTGCCCGGTGAGATATGTTCATGAAGAAGTTGCTCATGTTTATGTCCAAGAGATTTTTGCCTATGTTTTTCCTAAGAGTTTTATGGTTTCATGACTTACATTCAGGTCTTTGATTCATTTTGAGTTTACTTTTGTGTATGGGGTTAGACAATAATCCAGTTTCATTCTCTTGCATGTAGCTGTCCAGTTTTGTGAACACCAGCTGTTGAAGAGGCTGTCATTTCCCCATTGTATATCCATAGCTCCTTTATCATATATTAATTGACCATATATGCTTGGGTTTATATCTGGGCTCTCTAGTCTGTTCCATTGGTCTATAGGTCTGTTCTTGTGCCAGTACCAAATTGTCTTGATTACAGTGGCTTTGTAGTAGAGCTTAAAGTTGTGGAGCATAATCCCCCCAGCTTTATTCTTCCTTCTCAGGATTGCTTTGGCTATTCAGGGTCTTTTGTGGTTCTATATGAATTTTAGAATTATTTGCTGTAGTTCATTGAAGAATGCTGTTGGTTTTTTGATAGGGATTGCATTGAATCTGTAGATTGCTTTAGGCAGGATGGCCCAAATTTCTACATTTAAAGAGCTTAGAACAGCGCCTGGCACACAGTAAGCACTCCTAGACCATCTTTGCACCAGATGTTCACAGAAGGGGGCAGATTCAGGGATCCTTTTGATTCTCAGAAGAAATTGAAAAACTGAATCAGGACATCAGGAGAAAACCCAAGTGGGCATTTTTGTTAAGTTTGGCTTTTTTTTTCTTATTTCTTCTGTGAGAGGTTACTGCCTACCCACTGGGCTCCAGATTTATTCTTCTGCGGTCTTCAGCTGGGTTCTGCCAGACCCGGCCAAGAGGCCAGAGGACTCAGGGTCAGACTCTGCTCCGTGGAGCGTAGGGAACAGTGCCTGCTGTCCCCAGAGGCACTGCCCGACCACAGGGCCGGAGTTCGTGTTTCTAGGTGCTCTGAGATTAGCACAGTGGGAAAGCTCAAAGTAATTTTTTGGCCCATTGACACCAAAGCAGCCAGTTAGCTCCCACATGGAGAGGGTTCATTCTGCAGCACCTGCCGAGTGCCGGTGTCAGGAGGCCTGGGCCCTGGTATGGGTGGAAACAGGCAGAGCAACTTTTCCCCCCTGCAGCTGGAGTAGAAAGACTGTCATTTCACTTTCTGGGAACAAAGAGCAACAAAAGGTTTAAAACACCTCTGAATATTCCATTTGGGCTCTACCAACCTCTCCCCTCTTTATAAATGTCAGGAATTCAAGGAAAAATAGGTCAGGAAACTAGGAAGACCCCCCCTCCTTTTGTGTCCAGGCCCCTTTCTTCCTCAACCCTGCTGCTCCCTGCACCCCCTCACCTACCTACCACACCAGGCGGACTGGGGGCCGGGCGCCAGGTGACCACAGCTCGGGACAGACCTGTGGCAGCGAGCCACTGCCTTGAGCACTGAGTGCTGACCGCATCCACTCTGCCACCCTGCCAGCACATGCTCCCCTCTGATCCCGCACGCCTGGGAGGCGGGTGCTCTGACCCCCACCTTCTCAGTGACAGGAACTGGTGACAGAGTAGTTAACTCCTGGCCAAGGTCATGTTTCTTATCAGTGCAGAGCTGGGGTTCAGAGCCAGGCCCACCTGGCTTCCATTCAGGCCTGGAGGAAGAGGAGGCACCTACCTGGTGGCAGTTAGATTGGGGCCAACTGGGTTGAGAAGGAGCAAGGGAAGTGGTCCCCACTGAGCAAGCTAGAGGGGAGGTGACTGGAGCTTCAGGGCCCTTGGATGCCAGGCAGAGGCATAGGAGCTGAGTTGGGGGTGGGAATAGCTTCTTGCCCTCCTGTCCAGGGTTGTGGGGAAAGTAGCAAGAAGGGTGGGGCATTGAGGCCCTTGCCTCTGAGAGAAAGTGTGCCCTGAGGATGCCCAGAGGGCCAGCCTTCCAGGGGGGCCACCACTCGGGACCCAGAGAATTATTCCAAGGAGGGCTCTTCTGGAATAAAATGCTTAGAATTCCTGCCTTGATTACTGAATGAGTAACCACCATTCCTTGACATACATGGCCCTTCTGAGAAGATCTGTGGGGCCTGTCCTTGGGATTACACCAGAGGGCGGGGTCTGCACTAAGGAGTCAGGTGACCCACAGCAGCAGTCACTGGCATCCCCTCCTAGTATCTGGTCCTCATGAGAACATGGGAGTCCAGCTCACTTTACTGCAAGGGTAACCACCCAGACAGTGGCGGGAGCATCTGAGTCATGAATCAGGACGTGGTGCATCCTCCTGCTTCCCAGCGTTTGGAGCACAGCCATTTCTTAGAAGTTTTTTTTTTTATTATTAAGGTATTGATATACACTCTTATGAAGGTTTCACATGAAAAACCAACGTGGTTACTACGTTTACCCATATTATCAAGTCCCCACCCATACCCCAATGCAGTCACTGTCCTTCAGTGTAGTAAGATGCCACAGATTCACTATTTGCCTTCTCTGTGCTACACTGTTTTCCCCGTGATCCCCCACACCATGTGTACTAAACATAATACCCCTCAGTCCCAGGTCAAATGGTATTTCTATTTTTAGTTTTTTGAGGAACCTCCATATTGCCTTCCACAATGGTTGAACTAGCTTACATTCCCACCAGCAGTGTAGGAGGGTTCCCCTTTCTCCGCATCCTCGCCAGGATTTGTTGTTCTCAGTCTTTTGGATGGTGGCCATCCTTACTGGTGTGAGGTGATATCTCATTGTGGTTTTAATTTGCATTTCCCTGATGATTAGTGATGTGGAGCATCTTTTCGTGTGTCTGTTGGCCATCTGAATTTCTTCTTTGGAGAACTGTCTGTTCATATCCTTCACCCATTTTTTAATTGGGTTATTTGGTTTTTGGGTGTTGAGGAGTGTAAGTTCTTTATATATTTTCGATGTTAACCCCTTGTCCGATATGTCATTTAAAGATATATTCTCCCATACTGTAGGATGCCTTTTTGTTCTCTTGATGGTGTCCTTTGCTGTACAGAAACGTTTTAGTTTCATGTAGTCCCATGAGTTCATTTTTGCTTTTGTTTCCCTTGCTTGAGGAGATGCGTTCAGGAATAAGTTGCTCATGCGTATATTCAGGAGATTTTTGCCTATGTTCTCCTAAGAGTTTTATGGTTTCATGACTTACATTCAGGTCCTTGATCCATTTCAAGTTTACTTTTCTGTATGGCATCAAACAATAACCCAGTTTCATTCTCTTACATGTAGCTGTCCAGTTTTGCCAACACCAGCTGTTGAAGAGGCTGTCATTTCCCCATTGTATCTCCATGGCTGTTTTATCATATATTAATTGACCATCTATGGTTGGGATTATATCAGGGCTCTCTAGTCTGTTCCATTGATGTATGGGTCTGTTCTTGTGCCAGTACCAAACTGTCTTGATTACTGTGGCTTTGTAGTAGAGCTTGATGTTGGGGAGCATAATCCCCCCAGCTTTATTCTTCCTTCTCAGGATTGCTTTGGCTATTCAGGGTCTTTTGTGGTTCCATAAAAATTTTAGAATGATTTTCTCTAGTTCGTTGAAGAATGCTGTTGGTATTTTGATAGGAATTGCATTGAATCTGTAGATAGCTTTAGGCAGGATGGCCATTTTGACAATATTAATTCTTCCTATCCATGAGCACAGGATGTGTTTCCATTTATTGATATCTTCTTTAATTTCTCGCATGAGTGTCTTGTAGTTTTCAGGGTATAGGTCTTTCACTTCCTTGGTTAGGTTTATTCCTAGGTATTTTATTCTTTTTGATACAACTGTGAATGGAATTGTTTTCCTGATTTCTCTCTCTGCTAGGTCATTGTTAGTGTATAGGAATGCCAAAGATTTCTTTGTATTAATTTTGTATCCTGCAACTTTGCTGAATTCAGATATTAGATGTAGTAGTTTGGGAGTGAATTCTTTAGGGTTTTTATGTACACTATCATGTCATCTGCAAATAGGGACAATTTAACTTCTTCCCTGCCAATCTGGATGCCTTTTATTTCTTTGTGTTGTCTGACTGCCGTGGCTAGGACCTCCAGTACTGTGTTGAATAGAAGTGGGGAGAGTGGGCATCCTTGTCTTGTTCCTGATCTTAAAGGAAAAGCTTTCAGCTTCTCGCTGTTAAGTATAATGTTGGCTGTGCGTTTGTCATATATGGCCCTTATTATGTTGAGGTACTTGCCCTCTATACCCATTTTGTTGAGAGTTTTTATCATGAATGAATGTTGAATTTTGTCAAATGATTTTTCAGCATCTATGGAGATGATCATGTGATTTTTGTTCTTCTTTTGTTGATGTGGTGGATGATGTTGATGGATTTTCAAATGTTGTACCATCCTTGCATCCCTGGGATGAATCCTTACTTGATCATGATGGATGATCCTTTTTATGTATTTTTGAATTCGGTTTGCTAATATTTTGTTGTGTATTTTTGCATCTATGTTCATCAGGGATATTGGTCTGTAATTTTCTTTTTTTGTGGTGTCTTTGCCTGGTTTGGGTATTAGAGTGATGCTGGCCTCATGGAATGAGTTTAGAGGTATTCTCTCTTCTTCTACTCCTTAGAAAACTTTAAGGAGGATGGGTATTAGGTCTTCACTAAATGTTTGATAAAATTCAATGGTGAAGCCATCTGGTCCAGGCATTTTGTTCTAAGGTAGGTTTTTGATTACCAGTTCAATTTCGTTGCTGGTAATTGGTCTGTTCAGATTTTCTGTTTCTTTCTGGGTCAGCCTTGGAAGGTTGTATTTTTCTAGAAAGTTGTCCATTTCCCCTAGGTTATCCAGTTTGTTACCATATAATTTTTCATAGTATTCTCTCATAATTCTTTGTATTTCTGTCATGTCCGTAGCGATTTTTTCTTTCTAATTTCTGATTCTGTTTATGTGAGTAGACTCTCTTTTTTTCTTGATAAGTCTGGCTAGGGGTTTATCTTTTTTGTTTATTTTCTTGAAAAACCAGCTCTTGCTTTCATTGATTCTTTCTATTGTTTTATTCTTCTCAATTTTATTTATTTCTGCTGTAATCTTTGTTATGTCCCTCCTCCTGCTGACTTTGGGCCTCGTTTTTCTTCTTTTTCTAGTTTCGTTAATTGTGAGTTTAGACTGCTCATATGGGAATGTTCTTCTTTCCTGAGGTAGGCCTGTATTGCAATATACTTGCCTCTTAGTATGGCCTTCGCTGCATCCCACACATTTTGCAGTGTTGAATTATTGTTGTCATTTGTCTCCATATATTGTTTGATCTCTGTTTTTATTTGGTCATTGATCCATTGGTTATTTAGGAGTGTGTTGTGAAGCCTCCATGTGTTTGTGGGATTTTTCATTTTCTTTGTGTAATTTATTTCTATTTCTTACATTTGTGGTCTGAGAAACTGGTTGGTACAATTTCAATCTTTTTGAATATACTGAGGCTTTTTTTGTGGTGTAGTATATGATCTATTCTTGAAAATGTTCCATGTGCACTTGAGAAGAATGTGTATTCTGCTGCTTTTGGGTTAAGTGTTCTGTAGATGTCTGTTAGGTCCATCTCTTCTAATGTGTTGTTCGTGCCTCTGTCTCCTTACTTATTTTCTGTCTGGTTGATCTGTCCTTCAGAGTGAGTGGAGTGTTAAAGTCTCCTAGAATGAATGCATTGCATTCTATTTCTCCTTTTAATTCTGTTAGTATTTGTTTCACATATGTAGGTGCTCCTGTGTTGGGTGCATAAATATTTATAATAGTTATATCTATTTGTTGGATTGACCCTTTTATCATTATGTAATGTCCTTCTTTGTCTCTCGTGACTTTCTTTGTTTTGAAGTCTATTTTGTCTGTTACAAGTACTGCAACTCCTGCTTTTTTCTCCCTATTAGTTGCATGAAATATCTTTTTCCATCCCTTCACTTTTAGTCTGTGTGTGTCTTTGGGTTTAAAGTGAGTCTCTTGTAGGCAGCATATAGATGGGTCTTGCTTTTTTATCCGTTCAGTGACTCTATGTCTTTTGATTGGTGCATTCAGTCCATTTACATTTAGGGTGCTTATCAATAGGTATGTACTGATTGGCATTGCACGCTTTAGATTCATGGTTACCAAAGGTTCCAGGTTAACGTCCTTACTATCTAAGAGTCTAACTTAACTCACTTTATATGTTATTACAAACACAATCTAAAGGTTCTCTCTTTTTTTTTTCTCCTCCTTTTTCTTCCTCCTCCATTCTTTATATATTAGGTATCATATTCTGTACTCTTTGTGTGTGCCTTGATTGACTTCGGGGATAGTTAATTTAATTTTGCATTTGCTTAGTAATTAGCTGTTCTACTTTTTTTACTGTGGTTTTATTACCTCTGGTGACAGCTATTAAGCCTTAGGAACACTTCCATCTATAGCAGTCCCTCCAAAATACACTGTAGAGACGGGTTGTGGGAGGTAAATTCTCCAGCTTTTGCTTATCTGAAAATTGTTTAATCCCTCCTTCAAATTTAATTGATAATTTTGCCGGATAAAGTAATCTTGGTTGGAGGCCCTTCTGCTTCATTGCATTAAATACATCATGCTACTCCCTTCTGGCCTGCTTGGTTTTTGCTGAAAAGTCTGATGATAGCCTGATTGGCTTTCCTTTGTATGTGATCTTATTTCTCTCTCTGGCTGCTTTTAATAGTCTGTCCTTATCCTTGATCTTTGCCATTTTAATTACTATATGTCTCAGTGTTGTCTTCCTTGGGTCCCTTGTGTTGGGAGATCTGTGCATCTCCATGGCTTCAGAGACTATCTCCTTCTCCAGATTGGGGAAGTTTTCATCAATTACCTCCTCAAAGACACTTTCCCTTTTTCTCTCTCTTCATCTTCTGGTGCCTCTATAGTGCGAATATTATTCCGTTTGGATTGGTCACATAGTTCTCTCAATATTCTTTCATTCTTCAAGATCCTTTTTTCTCTCTGTGCCTCAGCTTCTTTGCATTCCTCTTTTCTAGTTTCTATTTCACTTATCGTCTCCTCCACCATATCTAATTTACTTTTAATACCCTCCATTGTGCTCTTCAATGATGGGATCTCTGACCGGAATTCATTCCTGAGTTCTTGAATATCTTTCTGTACCTCCATGAGCATGTTAATGATATTTTTATTTTGAACTCCCTTTCAGGAAGAGTCATGAGGTCGATGTCATTTAAGTCTTTCTCAGGAGTTGTATTAACAGTTTTACTTTGAACCAGGTTCCTCTGGCATTCCATATTTGTATATGGTGCCCTCTAGTGCCCAGAAGCTCTACTCTGTGGAGATGCTCACCCCTTGAAGCAATGTTGGGGGTCGCAGGGTAGTGGTATTGGTGCCTAAGGGGAGGAAAGAGCTGTTTCCTGCTTCCTGGCTGCTATGCCTGTCTCCACTGCCTGAACCAGTGGGCTGAGCACACAGGTATAAGCCTCTATGCTTTGCATTTGTAGTTGCTGTAGACAGATCTTCCCTCAAGCTGTGCTACAGCCAGGGTAGGGTTTGATGGTTTGCGAGCCAGGTGGGGCTGGCCAGGAGAAAGGCGCAGTAGGCTGTGCATCCCCAAGGGGGTCCTTGGAGCTGTGTAGGCAGCCAGGGAGCTGGAGCACCTGAAGATCGTGAAAGCACCCAACCTGCTGGGCAGAGTGCACCCCGACAATTCTGTCTACCTGTCCTTTCTCCTGAGCAGTAAGCTCTGTGCAATCCTTGCCCCTTTAGTAACCCTCTTGCTAAGGGCTTCCTTGTTAGGAAGTCTCTCAGACTGCCCGCCTTTCTTTTGTCCCAGAGCAGCCAGATATGGATCCCTGCTCTCCACAAGCAGCTGAATCTCAGTCTCTCCAGTAATTCTGCCTGTCTTAGCTTTCCAACCCCCTACTCACGAGAGTACCATGCAAGCACCATGAAATGTAGGTTTGTGCTCCCAGAGCAGATCTCCAGAGTTATGTATTCAGCAGTCCCAGGCCTCCACTCCCTCCCCACTCCGTTTCTCTTCCTCCTGCGGGTGAGCTGAGGTGGGGGAAGGGCTTGGTGGGCCACAGCTTTGGTATGTTACCCTGTTCCATGAAGTCTGCTGTTTTCTCCAGGTGTATGCAGTCTAGCGCAGTCCTCTTTCCTGTTGCTCTTTCAGGATTAGTTGTATTAATTATATTTCATATTATAATGCGGTTTTAGGAGGAAGCCTCTGTCTCACCTCACACGCTGCCATCTTTAATCCCTTCTCACTGCAGCGTTCTTCTTAGAGGTTTTGAGCTGCCTTTTCACATGTGTGACATGCATATGTAAAATACGTTTTACAGATACGTTCCTAAGACATCGCTGAGTTCACCACCTTGGCCAGAAATTGTTCTGCCAGACCCAGTTGAGGAGACCAGGCACCACTCAGGTAACAGACAGAAACAAGAGGGCGGTGCCCTCTCCTCCCACCACAGACATGTTTACCTGGCCACAGAACAAGGGGTTCACATCTCTAGGTGCTCCGAGGTTGAACTCTCAGGTTCATTTTTTTCCACTTCACACCCCAAATGTAAAACCCTTGTTCATTTAGCAAACACTTCTTGAGCACCAGCCATGTTCAAGGCAGATGCTGTAAGAGAAGGAAGACTTTGGTCTGTCTCTGTCTGCCCACTGTTGGTGAGCTCTCTAGGATTTCCGTATGCGTGGTGATCAGTGGGAACCAGTACTGTCCTGCAGGCTGGAGAAACAGGGTGCCAGGAAGCATGCAACCTAGAGTGCCTGTCAGAAGGGACAGTGTGACTGGCCACCACAGCCACTATTGACCTGAAGGAGCACAGGATCCTCAGTTTTCTCAAAAAAGCTGAAATCCAGATTAATGTGAATCTTTTAGTTTTAAAATACTGTGCAAGATAAACGCAGGGTCCCACCCTCTCGGCCAGATGCACCCTCTGTTCTTGACTCTGTTCCAGGGCAGGAGCTGTGTGGGGTTCCTCTCCATGCGAGGCCGGCTGGGTTGGGGCCCCGTAGACACTTGTTCAGACAATAAATGGGGCAGGGTCAAAGGAGCCATGTGACTTGAGTTGAGGCAGGGACCCCAGAAGTGGCAGGCCAGGAGCCATGTGCATGGCGGTGTGCAGGTGGGACCCAGCACCAGGGGTGGGATTTTCATTCCTTGTTTGCAAAAAGTCCTCTCTTCTCCCTTTGCCAGACCTCTGGCTCTTTATGAGTGACAACTGGGAAGCAAACAAAGTGGGGTTTCCCAGTCCAGAGTCAGAAGAAGAGGGCCAGGCATGCTGAGGCCCGGGGATCACAGCAGCAGTGGGCATTCTGTGAAGTCTGGGGGAACTTTGTCTGTATAAGCCCCACCTGCCACAGTCCCCACGCTCCTGGGAACAGCAGACTGACCCTACCCCCAGGTGTCCGTGCCTGCAGTGGGGAGGGCGAGGGCATGGCCAATAAGCGCTCCTCAGAGAGTTGCCAGCGGTCAGGCCCACCCTGCTGCCGCTCCACGGAAGCTCCATGTCACGCTTCCATGGGACAGCAGAGTGGGGTTGTGGCTTTGTATAATAAAGTCACTGCAGGCCTGCATGGGGGA
This sequence comes from Phataginus tricuspis, assembly GCA_029783875.1. Taxonomy (NCBI): domain Eukaryota; kingdom Metazoa; phylum Chordata; class Mammalia; order Pholidota; family Manidae; genus Phataginus; species Phataginus tricuspis. The sequence continues at coordinate 3,775,112 of JAQQAC010006904.1, read as the reverse complement.
TGTAGCTGCTGCCTTTCCAGTTGTGGGTAGCTGACCAGCCCTGCCACCCCCATCCCGCCTCTCTCCCCACAGAGGTTGTGGGGAAGGTGAACGAGCTGATCGCAAAAGGCCAGTACGGCAGGCTCTTTGCCGTGGTGCATTTTGCCAGTCACCAGTGGAAGGTGACCTCTGAGGACCTGATTTTAATTGAAAATGAACTCGACATTGCGTGTGGAGAGAGGATTCGGCTAGAGAAGGTGAGACTGTCAGTTTCTGCATGCATCTGGGGACTCAATCACCAAACTCACGTCCCTGCTCCCACATTCATCACTGGGGGGGTTTCCTCAATTGCGAGGTAAAGCTGAGCAAAGCCAAGGAACAGAAAAGTGAGAGAGGGGCACCCTTGTCCAGGCACAGGCAGGCTGGCCTTGCAGGCACGCAGGGCCAGGGAAGGTGGGCAGAGCTGGCCACTTCTCCTCAGAGTGTGGCTGGCCCGGTCCACTTAGTCCTTACCGGGAGCTGGTCAGCTCATCTCTAAGGAAAAGCATGTCTGTTGGCTTGTCTCCCATTTCATTAACATATTCCCATAAGGAAGTATTTGGCCACAGGTGTAGTGAACGTTCCAGCGAAGGGAACAGGAGACCCTTACGCTTTGGCTGGAGCGCTGCACTGGACATGGCAGCTGGGCTGCTCCTAAACAGCAAGGACTGGTTTAGAGGCATCTCCCCAGCACAGATTCGTCTTCCTGACCGTTCTAAACTGCTCCATCTGTGTAGTTAGCTTGGCAGTTCTGTGTGCTGGTTCAGGGGATCTCTTTGGTTTTTGCCTATTCTTTTTATAAAACTATGTGTAAGATGTAATCTCTCTATACTAGATCACTTTCTAGGATATATTTAACCATTAATATAACATAACGTGTATGGTTTTCCTTGTTAATTAAAACTCCTCCTTCCTTTGTGATTGTAGAGTTTCGTGTATTTACCAAGGAGAGCATCAAACTGTTTCTGAAATGATTTTCTCCCATCCTGTTACCTGAGCACAACTCCTTAGATCAGAGCAGAACTAATTACCTGCATAGGGCAGTAGCCAGCGGACCTCTCTGCTCCTTAACGACATCAGAGGCTCTGTCATGAGCTCGTGAACAAGAGCCTGTTTACTCCTTGTCTAAAATAGACTTTCATGTTGACAAAAACATTACAGTGAACCCCGCCCCATGCAGATTGCTTTCATAACTTAGGAAATCTAGTAATAGAGAACGTGTCACCCTGAAAGTAAAGCAGTTTTCCTATCGTCATTACCTAATGTACACAGTCCACTGATGTTACAAAACAGCCTTGTCTTCAGACATTTGAGTTTAGTACAATCAAATTTTTTTCTTATAGGTAAATTTTAATACAGTCTTCCAACATCTGATAAAAATCCCATTGCACTTAGATGCACAGATGTCTCCCCCCGAGGCCACGCTTAGCGCCAGTTTCCTCTATGCCAAGAAGGGTTCCCTGGCCTTACAGGCATGTGCAGTCATTAAAGAATAAACCCAAACCTAAATCTTTGCCGTATTAGCAGTACTGTGAACTGCTTCAAAAGATGCTTTGTGCATTTTTCCCTGTATGTTATACTTCAATTAAAAGGTTAAAAAAAACACTGTTTCCACTGGTGATGACCACACTACCTGGCCGCATGATCACCAGGTCAAGTAACCAAATCACACCTGTCCTGCCTCCGAGCACTCAGGCTGTTTCCAAAAGGTAGCCCCAGCGCCCCTGCACACCTCCTCCGCTCGCAGCCCCATTGTTAGAGTTAAGGGAATAATCACTGAGAAAGCAGGTCAAGTCCATATCCCAATGTCAGGTAACCAGTCACTTTCTTGTTTTCCAGTGTGTTCGTGTGTCTACCTATTCCAGTAACTCGTATTACTTATAACGCAACTGTTTCATTTTCCAGGTCCTGTTGGTTGGGGCTGACAACTTCACGTTGCTTGGCAAGCCACTGCTTGGGTAACACACTCTCAAGTGCTGGGTTTCATATAGCTGGGCAGAGAACACCCGTACCAAATGCTTGACATATCACTAATTCATTGCAGAATGGCCTTTTAAAATTTGTTGACAGATTACACTGTTCTTCTTTTCTTTCTTTTTTTTATTGAATTATAACTGATCCTACAATTTCATATTAGTTTCAGGTGTACACATGGTGCTTCACTATTTTTATGCATCGTGACATGATCACCTCCATGGGCCCAGTCACCCTCTGGCACCATGCAGAGTTATTACATCCTTACTGACGATTCCCTGTGCTGTAATCACAGCCCAGGGCTCATTTACTTTATAGCTGAAAGTTTGTACCTTTTATCCCCTTTACTTACTTCTCCCATCCCATCCCACCTTCTACCTTCTTTATTATGATGTCTTATAATTTTCAAAATTTCCGCAGGGAGGGCATATTAATTTTATAATCAGCAAAAAGGAAATTGAAACTTCATTTTAGAAATTCTTAACATAAAGTATCAGAAAATTTGAAAAATAAGAACTACATGATTGTTTATTTTCCTCCCTTCTAGAAAAGATCTTGTTCGAGTAGAAGCTACAGTCATTGAAAAGACAGAATCATGGCCAAGAGTCAACATGAAATTTAAGAAAAGGAAAAACTATAGGAGGAAAAAAAGTAAGTTGAGGAAGTGTAGCTGGCGCCTTGTTCCTGCCTTGCTCTGATTTGCCATCCCTGTGTTATGCTGCTGGGCGGGTCACCGTGCTTGGTGCCACTGGGGCTGCGGCAGCCACAGAGACCAGTGAGGGAGCTCTGTCCTGGCCGCCTGGGTCTGCCAGAGAGGGGCAGGGATAGGGCGTCCTCCCCTGCCCTGGCACCACGCAGGGAGAGGGCCCTGGGAGCCCAGACACTGCCGCCCGGCAGGACTCGGCCCGTCACCATGGTAAGTGAACATTCACCTTCCTCTTGGATGTGCCATGGGACACAGGCAGGACAGGCAGGTTGGTTCATGCTGGGAAGCACCAGAAGCAGTTCACGGGTCTGTCCCAAGAACAGACGGATGACGGGGAATGGTTCCAGCTGCTGTCCGCACCAGGGGGGAATCCCGGGTGGTGTGGGGCGGTACCGTTTCATGGAGCCCAAAGATGAGCAAAGCTCAGCCCCACGCTTCTGGCACACGTCTGTAGACACGGTATGGTGGGACACCTACAGGAAGAATAGTCACCGAATCCGTGGGTGTGGGTGCCTCTTGGGGGCGCTGGAGACAGGAGAGGAGAGGTTGTCGCAAAAGACATGAGCCCGTGTTTGATCAGGCGAAGGGGTCTGCAGTGCTGTCCGTCTCATGGTAACGCGGGCGCTCATCGGCGTTTGCAGAGTCATTCGGCTCGGAACACTGAGTTTGGTTACCATATTACCAATAATACACATGAGCAATGAAGCAGAGGTGGGGGATGGCATCGTTTGAAGGCGATTTCAGAGAAGAGGTGGTGGCAAGGTGGTGAGATCCCAGATGGGCCGGGAGCGGGGCTGGGCGGCTTTAAGTCCTAGGAGGTGGAGAGGAGCGAGCTGGGTGGCCGAGAAGAGGGGCCAGCCATGTCTGGATGCTGGCGGGATGCAGCGAGGAGGGTGGGCTCCGGAGCACAGGGGGTGAGAGGCCTCACATGGGAGGTCCCGTGCCGCTCAGATGGGGTGAAGGGGTGGCCGTGCACCTGGGTTTAAGCAGGAGCAGGTGTCTGTCTGCTGGCTTCACTGAGATGGGCGAGAAGTAGGGGTGTGCGGTGAGGGGAGATCAGAGGCCAGAGCTGTGAGGGGAGAGGTAGACATGATGCACAGCCCGTCCTGTAGGCCAGAGAGGAGCCCGCGTGCCTCAGCCGGCAGGTCTGGCAGGTGCCGCTCTGGATGATGGGCAGGACCCAAGCCATGGAGGGAGGGGCCACGGGAGGGGCTGGGGGTGCTGGACGGTGATTTCCCAGCAAAGGCCTCCAATATGATGAGCAGGAGCGAGCAAAGGGGCTGGGGTGTGGGCTCAGAGGCCAGTCAGCGGGAAGCAGAGGAAGCTGCATTTAGTGGCCTTTGTACAGGCCCAGAGGCAGTGCAGGCTCAAGGGGGAGCCACCCTTGGTGGGTGGGGACAGGAAGGCAAGTATGTCTCCTGAGTGAGGACAGGAGGTTGGGCACGGTGTACTGGGCTCCACGCATCCAGGGTGGAGGGCAGTCGGGATGCCCCAGGCAGGTCTCAATCCAGCGGTACTGTGTGCACACACACACACACACACACACACACACACACGTCCCATCCTGGAGAACGCCTTCCCAACCAAGGCCTGATCTGAGCCCTCCCCATTCTGCTTGGCCCCCCATGTATGACCCTTCTTTGTTCCCACCCACGGCCACCAGCATGGCCCATTTGAGCCCATTTAAGCCACAAGTAGGAACAGGACCATCCCTGCAGAGCCTCAAGTCACAGCCCCTGCAAGGCTGGGACCACGCAGGCTGTAGGGTCTTGTCTCAGGATGTGTATCACTCCCAACCCTTGGCCGCACGGTAAACGCCAGCCGAAACTGCCATTGAGTCGGTGTTGCTACAATATCCCCGAAGTAGCAGCTGAGGCTCTACATAGAACTCAGTCGGTAGGGAACCTCTCTGACACCCTCTGCAGCTTCCAGGTCGCCTGAAGGCCAAAAGATGGGGCTGTGCACCCCGTACAGGCCACAGGTCTCAGACGGCAGGGTGAGGAGAATGGTGGGGCCGTGAAGGGCACCTGTGTCGGGGTGAGGCAGCAAGGCCGCAGCACCCACCGCAGAGTACTCCCGGCACGTGGCGGGCAGCCGGTGCCACCTGGGGGTTCCCCAGGACCGGCGGCAGGGTCTCTGCTCACCAACGGCAGAATCCGTGACCGCGCGCTCTCTCTTCCAGTTATTGTGAGCCCACAGACCGTCCTCCGGATCAACTCCATTGACATTGCTCCACGTCTGTGCTGATCATTGAGCTAATGTTTACAGGAATAAAAACAAGTTTTCTGAGGAGCCCGAGTTCTGTGTTCCAGTTTAAAGAGCTCTGCATGCCTGTTAGATTGTTCTAGTTTGAGCACCATGTCTCTGAGCTTTTCCTTGTAAACAGCTGCCTCCCTGAGCCAGGGAGGCCAGGAATTCAGGAAGAATTGCAAGCATGGCCCTCCCAGGGCTGGAGCCAGAATGCTTATATAAGAGACAAAGAGTATTCTTGGTTGCGCTGCAGCCCCACCATGGCAGGCAGGGCCAGAGGGTGCCGTGGGGGGGGGCGCGTCTGGTCCCGTGGCTTCAGCAAGAGAGCTGCAATCTAGCTCCCGCTTCTGGGCGAGATGGATAAAGACAGGAGCAAATCCATCTCTGAGCCATCCAGTGTGCCTTCTAATGATGTGCCTCCGCAAAAAGCTGGGATTCAAACCAGGCAGTCTGGGCCCAGAGTCCCCACTTGGTTCCGCAGTGCAGCAGGGTCACGGTGCATGGGGGTAGTGCTCTGAACTTGGGCAGGCCGTCAGGACAGTGGCGGAGGGCTGGCAGGTCAGCAGGAAGTGAGCCAGGCTGCGCAGGGTCCTCTGGGAACTGGCCGTGAAGTGATGGCGGCAGAGGCGGAGGAGTTTGGAGCTTCATCCTGAAAGGGGTTGCCTGTCGTGGTTAAAACTGCAATACTTCCAGAATCTCTTGCCTGGCCTTAGTGCATCTCTGGATCAGTAGGTGGGAGAAAAGTAGTCTGTCTCCATATCAGTGGGTGGTTACAAGGTCGGTAGAGAGCCAGCGAGCACGGGGACCAGAGGGGGAGGGGGAGGGGGGGTTCTTTGGCAGCAAGAGCCCCGGGCGACCAGAAGTAGGTGACTGCTTGTAAGCAATAAAGGGGTTTCTCCCACTTTATTTCTCCCTTTGACTGATTTCGGCTTCCAAGGTTATTTGCCCAGGCTGGGAACAGATTTCCCTGAGTTAACGCCTGTCCAGAAGGGGTTTAGGGGATCTGTGTGGAGTGGGGCAGGCAGGCAGCCAGCTCACCTAAGGAGTGGGTGGGGAAGAGGCTGTCTCAGAAGCCCAGGCCCTGGCTCTGTGTAGGTCAGAGGCATGGCCTTCCTCCAAGAGAACAGTTTGCATTTGCAAGCAACACAATGAGACCTTTATCAAACTACAGCAAATGCTTTCTTCTGCAAGATTCCTTCAGGAGTCCCATGTGGGTTGTCCCTGGATGGGTAGTGAGGAAAGGAGGATGCACTGTGCCAAGACCCCCCTTCTCCCTCCCCCCTCCCCCTCAGGCACCCAGTCCCTGTGCCGTCCTAGCCCCACCCTGGGGACACTCCCTCCTGTGGTGCCCTCTGTGTACAGCAGGGGGAGAGGGCCCTGCTGGACCTAGAGGCCCTGGGCTTAGGCTGCAGGCTGTGATGCTGGGTGGGAGGGGCCTCCAAGGCAAGTGCTCTCCCTCTGACACTGCCCTGCCAGGGGTGTGAGAAGTGTTTGCATGGGTCACTCATGCTGACAGCTGAGGGTTAGGGCTGTGCAGTCGAGGGCCTGACCGTCTCTCTGGGTCCTCTTGGCCAGCCTGGCACTGTCTTCTGTGCTCATTGTCCCACATGCAGATTGTAAAAGATTCAAGGCAGGATTCACCTTACACATTGCCTGCCTCATGTACATGTATATGCTTCAAAAAAGGAGTGGATTCCGAAGTCCACTGTGGTCAGGCAGCATAGCTCAGAAGTTTGGGGGTCTGGAGCCAGACAGACCTGGGTGTGAACCCCAGGCCAGACCCAACCAGCTGTGTGTGATCTTGAGCATTACCCAGTCCTTGAGCCGTGACTTCCTTCCCATCAAAAGGGCGTGACACTAGGTCCCACCCTGGTAGTAAGTGCTCAGTCAGTATTCGCCATGAGCATCACCCAGAAAGAGGCAGGGGGACTAGTCACGTGCCTACAAAGCATTATAGGTGTTGAACTAGTGGAAGTTTACTCCTTCCAAAACTGGACTAGGCCTTGTTCACAATACCCAAAAGGCAGAAATACTCATCCTTCAGCAGATGGCTGGAGAAGCAAAGGTGGTCTGCATCTATGTGCCAGGGAATATTACTCAGCCATGAAAAGGAATGAAGTCCTGGCACAGTACCATGTGGACACCTTGAACACATTATGGAAAGTGAAAGAAGCCAGTCACAGAAGGACAAATACCGCACAATTCCACTTCTGTGAAATACCTAGAATTGGCAAATTGTTAGAGACGGTAGATGAGAGGTTACTGGGGACTGGGAGCCATGGGGAGGATGTTAACTGCAGGATGGGGACAGATTTCTGACAGAGGTCATGGAAAAGTGTGGAAGTAGATGGTGATGGTGGCACAACACTGAATGTCACCAATGCCACTGAACTGTCACTTTAAAATAGTCAAGATGGTAAATTGTTAGGTATATTTTACCACAATAAAAACAAATAGAAAAAAATACACTAGGTTGATCACTACAGAAAAGGCAGTAAACAGATCTGGTCACTATCTTTGCGGAGTAGGAATGTTCCCTCACGCACAGCTGTCCTTGGCAGGTGGTCATGGACACCTGCAGATGGATGGGGTTGATGGACACCCCAGCCACAGCCACCGCTGGCTGGCTCCCTTCCTGGCTGCCTGCTGGGTCCACACATTCTGTTTCACTGCTCTCTCCTCAGGGACACTTTGCTGCTCAAGTCAGTGTGGGCTAATACAGTGCTGCTCCAACCCAGCCCCAATGCAGGCGGCACCCCCAGTCCTGCCCAGCACCCCACACTCTGTGGCTGCCCCTCCAAGCACTGCCCCTCCATTTCTGCCCCAGCTTGCGGCTCTGGACTGCGGAGCTTAGCTCACCCTCCCAGGGTCAGGGGTGGCCCAAGCCTGCTGCCCCAAAAACATACCGCCAATCCCAGCATGACGAGCACTAGCAGTGGCATAAGGCTCTCCAAGGAGAGTGTGAAAGGGAACAGTAGGATGCAGGACAGCCTGGGGACCAGGCCTGTGGGCTTTGGGCCATGCCATCCCCACCGTCACTCACCAGCATGCCTGGCAGCTTTTGATATGTGTCACAAGCTCAGGTGGGGCTACTTGCTGTCCCCTCCCAGGGGTCCCTGCCACATCACTGTCTCTGCTCCCTATCTTCTTCCTGGTGTCAGCACGTGTGCATTTATTGTCCCAAGTTTCTGGCTTCCATCCCTCCCGCATTGGGCTGCCAGCTCCAGGAGGGTGGTGTATAGCTGTCATTCACGACTGCATACCCAACACCGGCAACCGCACCTGGCCACAGCAGGCCTGCAGCCCGTGCTCTTGAAATGAATGAATGTCCCCCGCACAACCCCTGACTAACGTCTGACCAGCAGTTGGCCCCAGTGGAGGGCTGCAGGGTTCCTCCGATGCAGTGCAGATGTCTGGAGTCCTAGGCCTCACTCCAGCATCTGTGGTGTCGGGGAGACTGGTGGCCCAGATTTGGGGAAGAGATGGGGCCTCAGGTGTCCACCGGAACCACAGGAAGACAAACTCCAGAGGCAGTAGCCCTGCAAGTGCAGTGCAGGTGGGGCCCTGCATTATCTGAAAAGGTCCCCTAGGGCTGCTCTGGTTCCTGCAGGCCCAGGAACTCTCCTTTTCCATGTGGCCCCAAGAGCCCAAAAGTCAGGATGGCAGCTGTGCGTGGCATTTCCTCCCAGCATCCAGGCCAGGGGTCGCTTCTGCCAAGGTGGGGCACAAACCCACAGTGGCCTGGGAGATAAGAGCAGCTCACCTGGTAGGCTGGGTGCACTTGGACCTACTTCCTGTACACACAGCCAACAGTCTGGGGGCTGCAGAAACCAGGCTGCCTGATGTCCCCAAGGCATCTGATTTTTTTCTTTCTTTCCTCCTATCTCTACCAGGAGGCACCCATGGCCCTCCTCAGGAGGCCAGGCAATGATTCCAGGCTTTGACGTGCAAAACAGAATTGTAGGGTCTGGCCTACACCCAAGCTAATAGAAGCCCAGGGCCAGCAGTCTCTGGCAGATTCTCTGGGAGTGAGCTCTGAGGGACAAAGATCACTTCATGGAGGGATTATTTCACAGTAAAATCACCTTGTGTGGAGGCTGCCTGGGAAGCATCAGGCTGAAGAGGAAATAGGGGAGAAGACGCAGCCCCTGCCCAGAGCAGACAAAGGAACGGAGTATCGGGCCTGAGGCCCTGGCCCGTAACGGGTCAGGGAGGGCTTCTTGGAGCTGAAGGCTTGGGTAAATCAGGAACCTTCGTTCTGAATCGTTCAAAGCAGAGTCTCTGTCGGCCCGGCCAGGCTGAATCCACTCTGCCACTGACGCCCTCTGGCCTGAGCAAATTTACACTGTGTCTCACTCCGTTTCCTCATCTGTAGTGGTACCGCCTTGCCTTACACCCGTGGGTGTCTAGCGGTAAACGCTGTCACTGGCATGGTGCTGGCTCTGTGTTTCCTCATGAAGCTCTATGCATGTTGGCAGTTTCCTGCCTCCCCAGATGATCTTCTCACAAGATGACGCAGTGCACGCAAATGGAAATGTGTGATGTGCTGGCCCCTTTAAGGGAAGCTTCTACTTCTTTGTCAACCTCATACCTTGAACTTGAAACTGGGATTTCACCTTATAAAGAATGGTTTCCTTAAGGAAAACTTCCAAATCTCTGAAGAATCAAAGAGAACATATATTCCTGAAGGGCCAGCCTGAGGCTGAATTTGGAAGCCAAGCCTGTCTCCTTGATGGCCCCCCCTGCACACACACCCTGGGCCGCACCTCCGACTGCTGTCCAGTCATGCTGGAGCTCAGCCTCAGGAAAGGAACCTCCGGGCTTGGGGAGTTACCTCTCCCAGGAATGTCTGAAGTGGCTCAAAAATCTCAGATTGCTCAGAGAATATTCTCCAGAGGGAGACTATTCAGGAAGCAGAGTTTGAGGCCTGGGCTTGGAGCCCTCCATGACCCCAGAAAATTACCTCCCCCTAAAGCCCACCTGTCCTTCCAGCCCCCTCTTATCATCACATTTTTAATGTCATTATACAAATGACACTTAAAGAGAGTCTTCCATGCTCGTGTGCTAGAGCCATGTGGGGCTCTCTCGATTTACCTCTCTGAGCCCTTTGGGGCCAGAGCAGTGTTCACACGGGGAACCACCTGGGTTGGTCAGGATGCAGGGGGAAACAGGGACTGGTCGGGAGCCTTCACTGCAGTTTCTGAGGGGAGGAACAGGCGAGGGATGCACAGGCTTAGGTGTGGCCAGGTTGGGTAACTGCAGCAGGCGCCGGGCACAGGCTGCCCCTGGTTGTCAGGGGCCCGCCCCGGGGGGGTGAGGGCAGGAGATAGTGGCCTGAGTGTGGGAGCACACAGAGGGGGAGGCCGTGCACAGTCGCTTTGCAACGGAAAGGTGTGCTCTCTAAGAACTGGCTAACCCTGGCAGAGGCGGTCCCTGCAGGATGAGCAAGACCCTGACCCCACAGCATCAGAATACAGAACATAAAGAAGACACGATTAAGACCCTTCAGCGTGTTGAGTGTGATGGGAAAGGACAGTAGATTAGTCCAGAACCCAGATTCCTGCCCCGACTCCACAGGGGCTGCGTGGGTAACAAAACAGAAACTCCCTGGGCTTCTATCTCCTCACCCACAAAACGGCAGACAGCTCCCTCACGGGTGTGCACGAGCCCCATGCAGTCATGCACACCATGACCGTCACACGCATGCACACACGCAGCATCCCTTAGACTCATCCACCTCACGAGTCCTCCTTCAGACCCGGGGTTGTGCCGGGACGCCTGAGCTGCAGACAGATGGCTGCTTCTCAAAACCGGACTCAATGGAATAAAACTTAGCATTTATAGAGGAAACATGAGCTTGGATGCAAATGTATTTTGACATGCTTCGTGCTGACATCTCTATTTGGGGAAGGGTTTGAGCAATTCTGAGCCCTGTGTAAAACAAAATGTAGCTTGGAGCCAGCATTCCAGACCAGAGCCTGGCAGGGTGTCCACGTGGCATCCAGGGGCTTCTAGCTCCCAGGAAAACTCAGGCCTCAGCACACAGTAGACAGTAAATGCCTGTCAGATAACCCGTGCCTTGAATGGAGATGGATAAGTGTCCGGCCTCAGGAAGAAGGGGCTGTGGGCAGGTGAGTCGGCCTCTTTCTGAGTCTCCTGAACTCTGCTCACAGCCATGTGGGTGAAAGCCACACATACTTACCCAGTCCTGGACTGCAGCCACGCCTTGTGCCTGCTCCCAGAGCTGGCTTCAGCCCAGGCATCCCCCCGTCACCCGGGAGCCGAGTCCGAGGCCTCTGGCTCCTCAGGGGAAGCCCAATTCTGACCGCCAGCAGCCTGGGGCACATCACAGCCCACGCGGGAGAGCAAACGTGTGCGTGTCAGCTGGGCTAACCGAGTGGAAGGCACCCAATCCAACAGCTCAGCTAAAAGGATGGTGGGTGGTCATTAGGGGCTGAAATGTGTCTTCCAAATGTCTACTGTGCTCTCAGCACCTCAGAATGCGGCCTTGTTTGGAGACGGGGCTGTTGCAGATGTGATGAGTTAAGAGGAGGTCGCAGTGGAGGAGGTGGCCCTGATCCAAAGGCTGGTGTCCTTATAACAAGGGGAGCGACATGCACAGGGAGGATGCCACTCGGAGACTGGCGTGCCGTGCCGCAAGCCACAGAACCACCAGACGCCAGGAGAGAGGCTGGACACACCCTTCCCGGCACTTCAGGGGGCGTGCGGCCCTGCCAACGCCCTGATCAGACCTCCTGCCCCCAGAGCCATGACCCCGTCGGTCCTGCTGGCTAAGCCGCCCCATCCCTGGTGCCTCCTGACAGCAGCCCCAGGACACTAGAACAGTGGTGAAGCTGTGGGCCAGACACCGAAGTCACACTCTGACCGCCAGGTGTCCCGCCTGGCTCTGCCCAGGTCTGGCCCATGGACTTGACCCCAGTGCGCTTCGAAGGCCATGCCAGACTCCCAGAGAACTGGCTCCTCCTTGCCCCGGTGAGCGAACCCCATAGCCCCAGGGGCCCCCGCCAGCCTGTCACCCTTCACCTTGAGGGCGAGTGGCCTTGACCAGACCACTCTTCCAAGAAGTCAGCCCTGGTGGCCCGTGAGCCTACCTCTCTCTTGTTAGACACTTGAAGGGCCACTAAGAGCAAAGGAGGATGTGGCCCCAACCACACTCCTTACTTTTATCTGACCCCTTAACCCTGAGCAGAGCCCCAGACCCCAGGGGCGCCCAGAGTGGGCCCCCCAGTGTCTGAATCCATTATGAACATGTACTTTCGTGGGGAGACGTCATCCTTCAGATGTAGGGACCCGGGGCTGGTGCCGGGGTGGGTGATGAGATCAAGAGGTCTTTCTGAGGTCATCAGCGCTCCCACAAGCTGGAACTCTCACCAGGGACCCCCAGCCATGCGCTCTTCCAGCAGCCCAGCCAGGCCCAGCACCGTCATCCTCCTCCTTGAACCCGCTGCTCCTCCGTTCCACCGTTGTTCCCTTGCAAACAACAGAACAGCATCACTTGGATTATTTCTCCTGGACCCACTTCCTTCGCCACCACAGCAGTAAGCTGATGCCCGGGCCACCGTGAAAGCCCCCAGGCCATTCTCCCTGCCTCATGCCATCCTGCACTGCAGACGTGGTCAGGGCTGCAGACACAGTCAGAGTCTCTCCGAGTCTTTTCTGTTATACCTGGAAAGGCTGAACTCCTTGCAAACAAGGACATCTTAGCTTCTGGGTCCTACACAAGTAGGTCCTGTGGCCTGGCCCGGTGCCCCACACAGGACAGGTGACAACCAGGGCCCTGACCTGTGTTGCTGGAGCCCCAGGCTAGGTATCTCAATGGACCACAGCGTCACTCATCCCGGCCCTGGAGCCCATCTGCTGTCATGGCCACAGAGTCATGGTGAAGCACAGAGGCAGGACTGGGACACCCACTCCGAGAACAAAGCCTGGCACATATACTGCTCATGCCGGTTATTTTTATTACCACCACCAGACATGGGATATTTGGGAACTGAAGCCAGTTGAGGAGAAGGTGGTAAGTCCCTACAACTGTCTTGATCTCCCCTCACCAAAGAACGTATCAACAGTGGATTTAGACCCACACTGAGTTGGATCCACACGGAAAGCTTGTGATGCCTGCAGCCCCATTCAGGGTCGAGGGCTTCAAATCTCCATAGGTGCTTGTTCCATGGGAGGCTCCCAGTCTTGTCTGGCCCATGTCTCATCTAGTTATAAGTACATTATTTCTGATTGACATTGAAATAGCTGTATGAAAGTACTACCATTTCACTGCAAAGATGCCAAAGAGTAGATGTTTGTCAAAACACGGAATATCTCTCTGGAAGGTTCCACAAAAAACTGGCAAGAGGTCTCTCTCCAGAGGGAGGAGCTGGGAGACCAGAGGGCAGGGAGGCACACTTTTACTCTGCCCTTTTGTGCCTTTGGAATCTTTGCCATCAGCAAGTATTATCTGTGCAAAAGAATAAACCTACTAAGAGCATCCATCTTAAGATTCAAACTTCACACTTAGTCTCAGAATTCACAAGATGTTTGATCAAAAGGGCATGAAAAGTCTGTGCTTGTGCAGTGACTTTTCATCCAGGGCTTGCTATAGTCCAAGCACTGTGCCTGGCACTTTACATGAGTTACCACGCTTAATCCCCCCCAAAAAAACCATCATATTAGTCAGGGGTCTCCAGAGAAACAGCCAATAGGAGGGAGGGAGATAGATAGATAAATGATAGATAGATAGATAGATAGATAGATAGATAGATAGATAGATAGATAGACAGATAGATAGATAGACAGATAGATAATTTATCATAAGAGCTTGGCGCACACAATGACAGAGGCTGAGAAGTTCCCTGATCTGCCATCTGCAGTTTGGAGGCCCAGGAGAGTGTGATTCAGCCCCAACCCGAAGGGCTGAGAACCACAAGAGCCAACGGTACAGATCCTAACTTGAGTCCAAAGGCCGCAGAACCAGCTGTGCCGCTGTCCCAAGGCAGGAGAAGATAGACGTCTGTCTTGCCAATGGGTTTCAGCCCCGGGCAAGTTCACTATGGATTCAATATGTGTCGAGAGCCAGTCCGAACCGCCCGTCTGATGGCACAGCCCAGACGCCCGGTAAGAAGGAACCGCAGTGCGGACCTCTGAAAGGGACATCCCCGCTATCTCTCCTTATTATTATGGTGTTTGGAAATGTTGTTATTGGTCACTTTCACCTAAATTAGAAAACCAAATTTTATATATCCTGGGAGAAATGCCAGAGGCAAGACCCCCCTAATTCTTCCAGGTGGTAGAGATACCTTGAGACAACTGCTGGGCATAAAAGCCACAGGGCATAAATATGCAGAGAAGTGCGAAGAGCTGACCTTTTCAAAGAACATTGCTTCTCTCTCACTTACCAACAGCACATCTCCCTGTATGGCCCCGGAGGATGGCTGGTTAGCCAGAGACGGGTAAGATTCCTCAAGGGAGGAACAACCTAAGACAGGCACAGTCGCCCGGGGGCCGTCAGGTGAGCAATAGGGGGCCAGCAGAGGTGAGGCTCAGAACCTCACCTCCCCGAGTTTTGAGAGAAATCTCCTGCGCCCATGGCTGTTTCATTGCCCTTGTCTCGCTCAGATCAAAACTCAGTTTATAGGCATGGATCTGACCGTCTACACTTGCTTTCCTACTGCACTAAACTCTACTTTCCATGTTTATTTTACATCAAGATTTAAACAGCTTTCTATTAAAAACTAATCTTTATTACTTTTCCCTACTACTTCAACATTTTATTAAAGAATAATAGGAGGGGGATGAGAGGAAGATATTGGAAACAAGTATTGAGTTATAATAAATGGAGATTGTTTGAGTAGGTTGCAGATCCCCCTCCCACCCCTACGTGGCCTCCAGATGGCATATTTGATGAATGTGGAAATAGGTGGGTTCCAAGAACAGGTGGTTCCCTCTGGCTAACCCGCCAGAGAACAGCTTGGCAAACTATGAAAGTAATAAGAACAGGGCATTGCCTGACTTCAGATCAGAAAAATCTCCATTGTAAGTTTTACTGAAAATGGGTCTGAGGCACAATCCATGGAATTTACCCCTGCCTGCCAAATGTCATCATGTCCTCTTGGAGAGAGCCTCTTTCTTTCCTGCCGGAGGTGGAGAATGGGAGTATAGCTATGAAAGAATAAGAGCCCTACATAAAAACAATACAGTAAACTTTAAATAGTCATCTGTAAAAAAAAAACAAGAATCTGGCACCTACCTAACCTTTGTAAGTTTTTCTAACCGCAGTAACTAGGAACAAAGCTTACTTAGAAACTAATAGACCACTGAGACCTGTCAAAATGATTTAATCTCATTTTCCAAACTCATGTAGCCCTGCTATGCATCAATTAAATGATTAATAACTGTACTTTATGTAAACTAAGAGTATATAAACAAGCTGCTACTTTTAATTAAAGGCCAGGCTCAGCTTTTGCTGGTGTCTGTGTCCTCATTCTGTCAGTCACTGATGCCATCTATCCTTCAGGGACTCCTGGACTCGCTGGAGCTGCACTCCGGCAAATATGACCAAGGAAATTGACAGCAAAACGTTCTTGGGGTGAAAGGTTTACACCCAACTTTATTCCCAGGTGGCAGGTCAGTCTCTAAAATCCCGTTCACTCAGAGCCAGTCTGCATGTAGCAAGCCGGTCTCTGCCTCTGGGCCACTCTGTCTGCACAGCCGTCCTCTGGGCCTCTCTGCACAGTCATCCCGCACAGCTGTCCTCTGGGCCTCTGTCCTCGGCGCTGCCACCACTCCAGCCTCTGCTCTGCTCTCCTGCAGCCTTGCAGCTGTGCCACCATTTCATGCACAGAGCACTGGGCGGAGCTCTTTATATAGAGTCATTGCCCAGAGGTGTGCAGTAAGCTAGTCAACCAGGGCCAGGTGAGAATCCTGGCCACAGGAACTCTCATTTTATCCACACGTCCCAGCGCACATGGAGAGCAGAGCCACCCTGCTCTGCCTTTGTGTTCCGTTCAGACCCTCAGTGACTTGTCTGTGCCCACCTGCACTGGTGGGCAGTAGGGGGCAGGCATTCAAAGGCTAATCACTTCTGGAGACACCTGGCAGACACACCCGGAAACGATGCTTTACCAGCTCCCTGGCAGCTTGCAGCCCCACCAAGCTGACAAATCAGCCCTCACACCCATGTGATTCTCACAATAATCCTGCAAGGTAGGTTTCATTATCCTGTTTTAGAAATGAGGAAAACTGAAGCTGACAACTTAAAAGACACCTCCAAGGCCACCTGCTTGCAAGGGGAAGCACCTGAATGCAGGGGCCTATGAACAGAGCTCGCCTGTTGAACAAAACGCAGCTGAATAAATTTGAAGATCCAATTGGCTTTACTCAATGATTCATCACATCCTAGGAATTCCACTCCTAGGAATTTACCCTAAGAATGCAGCAGCCCAGTTTGAAAAAGACAGATGCACCCCTATGTTTATCGCAGCACTATTTACAGTAGCCAAGAAATGGAAGCAACCTAAGTGTCCATCAGTAGATGAATGGATAAAGAAGATGTGGTACATATACACAATGGAATATTATTCAGCCATAAGAAGAAAACAAATCCTGCCATTTGCAACAACATGGATGGAGCTAGAGGGTATTATGCTCAGTGAAATAAGCCAGGCCGAAAAAGACAAGTATCAAATGATTTCACTCATATGTGGAATATAAGAACAAAGAAAAAAAACTGAAGGAACAAAACAGCAGCAGACTCACAGAACCCAAGAACGGGCTAATAGTTACCAAAGGGAAAGGGACTGGGGAGGATGGGTGGGAAGGGAGGGATAAGAGGGGGGAAAAGGGGCATTACGATTAGCACACAATGTAGTGGGGGGGACATGGGGAAGGCAGTATAGCATCTTACTACGCTGATGGAGAGTATCTGTAAGGGGGTATGTGGTGGGGACTTGATAATGGGGGGAATCTAGTAACCACAATGTTGCTCATGTAATTGTATATTAATGATAGCAAAATATTTAAAAAATTAAAAATGATTCATCACATGTAGAAACAGAAAAGGGCTCAGAGGAACTGTACAAAGTGGAAGGATTTTATGGACAGGAGAAGGTGGAAAGAGGAAGTTTCTAGCCGAGTAGATTGTGTCAGGAAAGGCTACCTCCCTTTGGGGAAGGCAGGGGTCTGTCAGGCAGACCGCTTCCCTAGTGCTGGCCAGGTAATTCCAGACTGACTGGGAGAGGCTGCAGGTGCGATTAGGTATTCTCTTGGTGTGCTGGGTCTCATGCTTAGCCCTGGTGACTCCATTTGGGGCCTTTTTTTTTTTAAACAATGGTTATAATCAAGGTTCTAGGTAATAACAATCATTGGTGAGGATGAGAAGAAAGTGTCCTCATACGCTGCTCCTGGGAATGTAAAATGGCACATAGCCAAAAAGCAGAAATAAGCCAAGTGTCCATCAAGAGATGAGTGGATAAATAAAAGGTGGTATACCTATACAAAGGGACATTACTCAGTCGTGAAAAGGAATTAAGTCACTGGTAAACGACAACATAGACAAACCTCTAAAACACTCTGCTAAGTGAAAGAAGCCAGACGTGAAAGGCCACATATGGACTGATTCCATTTGTATGAAATATCCACAATAAGCAAATCCATGCAGACCAAAAGAAGATTAGTAGTTGTTTAAGCCTGGGGGTGTCGAGGGGAAATGGGGCGTGACTGCTAACAGGAGGAGGTTTCTTCAGGGGTTAGTGAGAACTTCCTGAAATTGATTGTGGTAATCATGGCACAGTTCTGTAAATACGCTAAAAATCATTGAAATATACACTTTTGATGGCTAAATTTTATCATTTATGAATTATATTTTGAAAATGCTCTTTAAAAAAAAGACACACTGGTTCAAAAAAATTGGGGGGGAGTCCATCTATGAAAAGATCAACAACCTAATAGAAAAATAGACAAAGTATGTGAGCAATATACTGAAAAAGAAATACAAATGGCCTCAAATTTATGAAAAGATACCCAGACTTACTCATAATGAAATAAATGCAAATTTAAAGCTGCATTTTTCTCCTCTCAAACTAGGGAAAATCCAACATTTTGGCACACTTTTGGTGAGACCTAGTGAAACTGCTCTCATAACTGGCTAGTGGGAGAGTGAACTGGGACAACCCCATGGAGGGCGTGAGGGTTAGTTTTATGGGTCAACTTGACTGGGCCAAGGGAGGCCCAGATATTTGATCAAACATGATTCTGGGTGTGTCTGTAAGGGTGTTTCTAGAGAAGATTAGCATTTGAATCAGTGAACTAAGTAAAGTGGATTACCCGCCCTAATGTGGGTGGGCCTTGTCCAATCAGTTAAAGGCCTCAATAGACAAGAAGGGCTGACCTTTCCTTGAGTAAGAGGTAACTCCTCCCCCTTGACTGCCTTGGAACTCAGACAGTAATTTTTTTTCTACCTTCAGACTCAAATCGAAACATCAGCTCTTCCTGGGTGTTGAACCTCCTAGCCTCCACAAACATATTCTATCAGCTCACCTGGGGTTCCAGCTCGTCTACTGCAGATCTTGGGATTTGTCAGCCTCCATAATTGTGTGAGCCAGTTCCTTTCACTAAATCTTATATTGTATTGTGTTATATTATATTATATCACATATATCCTGCATCCTATTGGTTCTGTTTCTCTGGAGAGCCATGAGTAATACAGAGGGCAGTTTATTCAGTGCATACATGGATACTGTGCACATGCATGGCCTTTATCCAGCAATCACAGTTCTGAGAACATCCATGGATAGACTTCCAGGTCTGGAAGAACTGACCTTTGTACAGTTATCCACTGCAACAGTGCTTGCAGGGCAAAAGACGGGAAACAGAAGTGTCACAGGGCACGAATAAATTGTGGTAAAATAAACCATATGTCTGAACACTGTGTACCTTTAAACAGTATATATAAACAAAGTTCAACAAGGAAGTACTCTATGTAATGACAGGAAAGTAGTGCCAAGATATGTAAGTTAAACTTTTAAAAGGCAAACACAGAGCAGGGGGCTATATAGCAATTTTCTTTGTACATGAGAAAGAAAGGAAATAAACACATACTGTTTTTTGCTTGTATTTGAGTAAGGAAAGATTGGAAGGTAACTTGAGTAGTTACCCGTGTGTCAGATGGAGCAGGGGTGGGGTAAGACTTTTCCCAAGATACTTTAAAAAATATTGATTTGATATTGGAGCCATATACATGAACATGCTCCCTATTCAAAAATTAAATATCTCCTCCTCATCCATCAGCTGTGCACCCCTTCCCTGAGCTTGTAGAAAGTGAGACCCCAAGGCGGTGGCATCTGTCTTGTTCATTATCATACTTCCCAAACCGAGAAAAGGTGTGGCACACAGCAGGTGCTAGAGAAACACATTTGGGATGAATGGTGGAATAGAGAGAAACTGGAAATGAACTAAAAGTAAGAAACAACAGAGGATGCTTGAAATAAACGGAAGTGTGTTCAGACTCTGGAATATCATAAAGCAGTGAGGAAGGAGGTAGGTCTAGACCAAGTGATTTCGAAAACATTAAGGGAGGTGGGAAATCCCAGAAGCCAATACAACCCAATCTGGTTTGGTAAAAAAGATCCCTAAAATAATAGCTATGTATGAGGTGTGATGTCAAATGTGAGAAGGTCTTGAAGAATATGCAGCAAACTAACAAAGGTGGTTACTTCCAGGGAAGGGAGTTGGATGGGGTTGGGAGAGAGGTGACCTGGGGGCTTCTGTGCAGTTTCCATTTATTCCCAGTGTGGGTAAAATTGTAACATTTCCAGAATATCTTGCCTGGCTTTGGGACATTTGCATATCCTCAGGGGTGGAGAGTTCATCACCATGTCAATGGGTACTTACCTGGGCAACTGAGGGTGTGTCTGAACCTCAGAGTTTAAAGGGAGGGGCTGGCTGGCTTGCTTGCTTTTTCCAGAACAGAGAGACGTGGCCCTGGACTGCAGTTTGAAAGCAAAAATGGGTTTTAAACTTTATTTCTCCCTTTGACTGATTTCGGTTTTTAGAAGTATTTTGCCCCGGGATTTCCTCTCCCCAGACTTACACCCAGTAAAACAGAATACCTGGCCCTGTTAAGTATTTCATAACTATTGGGAGCCTTTGCTGTCTGGTGTGTTTTTTTGTTTCTTTGTTTGTTTTATTTTGGTATCATTAATGTACAATTACACGAGCAACATTATGGTTACTAGATTCCCCCCATTATCAAGTCCCCACCACATACCCCATTACAGTCACCATCCATGAGCGCAGTGAGATGCTTTAGAATCACTACTTGTCTTCTCTCTGTTGTACTGCCTTCCCTGTGACCCCCAATACATTATGTCCGCTAATCGTAATGCCCCTTTTCCCCCCTTATCCCTCCCTTCCCACCCACCCTCCCCAGTCCCTTTCCCTTTGGTAACTGTTAGTCCATTCTTGGGTTCTGTGAGTCTGCTGCTGTTTTGTTCCTTCAGTTTTGCTTTGTTCTTATACTCCACATATGAGTGAAATCATTTGATTCTTGTCTTTCTCTGCCTGGCTTATTTCACTGAGCATAATACCCTCTAGCTCCATCCATGTTGTTGCAAATGGTAGGATTTGTTTCTTTCTTATGGCTGAATAGTATTCCATTGTGTATATGTACCACCTCTTCTCTATCCATTCATCTACTGATGGACACTTAGGTTGCTTCCATTTCTTGGCTATTGTAAATAATGCTGCAATAAACATAGGGGTGCATATGTCTTTTTGAAAGTGGGCTCCTACATTTTTAGGGTAAATTCCTAGGAGTGGGATTCCTGGGTCAAATGGTATTTCTATTTTGAGTTTTTTGAGGAACCTCCATACTGCTTTCCACAATGGTTGAACTAATTTGCATTCCCACCAGCAGTGTAGGAGGGTTCCCTTTTCTCCACATCCTCGCCAACATTTGTCGTTGTTGTTTGTGTTGTTTTGGATGTTGGCCCTCCTCACTGGTGTGAGGTGATATCTCATTGTGGTTTTAATCTGCATTTCTCTGATGATTAGCGATGTGGAGCATCTTTTCATGTGCCTGTTGGCCATCTGAATTTCTTCTTTGGAGAAGTGTCTATTCATGTCCTCGGCCCATTTCTTAATTGGATTATTTGCTTTTTGTGTGTTGAGGTGGGTGAGTTCTTTATATATTTTGGATGTCAACCCCTTATCGGATACGTCATTTATGAATATATTCTCCCATACTGTAGGATGTCTTTTTGTTCTTGATGGTGTCCTTTGCTGTACGGAACCTTTTCAGCTTGATATAGATGCCTGGTGTGTTTTGGGACGTCTTGCATAATCACTTTCATTAGGTATGTTCCCTGTGTATTTACCAAACAGTTGTATTTTATTTTTGATTCATCTCTGGTATTGTTCATCTGATGCCTAACGATGTACAGATTTTCATTGTTTCTATTTAATCCTTTGGTGGAGGCAGTGTATCAGCAACTGAGAGCACAGGTTTCTGGAGCTAAACTTGTCTGATTAGTATTAGCAGCTCTGAGACCCTTTTAAAAGCCTCCCCTTCCTGTTCTCTGGAGAGCCGAGGGGTCTTTCTTCTGTTGCCGTCCCCCATTCCGCTCCAGCCTGAGTTTCAGCAAAGCCTTCTCCAAGCCGGGCTTTGGGCTCTGATGCTGATTCTTCTAGCCTGCAGCACTCTCGGCCCCTAAATTGGTGACACCAAGATAATGCATCTATTACTTGGGGAAAATGAATCATGTTAAATCAAGAAAAACAACAGAAATGCGTGTATACCACACGACGTCGTTTATGTGAACATGCACGAAAGGAGGGTGAAAAGATCATAGAAAGTGTTACAAAAGGCCACAAGGAACTGAGGCCAGTGTCATGAGGTAGTGAGACTCCAGGCAGTTTTTAAAAGCTTTTTGTGTCATGGTTCGGTGCTTCACGTTTTTCCACAACGAATACACATTAATCGGGCAAAAACTAATTAGGGGGCCTGTGCATCAGGCCCTGGAAGCCGCTCCAGCTCAGGGGCGGGGAGCAGGGGACCCCTGCCAGGCGCGGCTGCTGTGGCTCCGCGCACCTCGGCCATCGGGGTGGGTGTGCGCCCTGTGCTCCGGGGGCCTCCCCGACCCACCCCGGCTCCTCCTGATGCGTAACTGGGCTGTCGGCGGGCGTCACGGGGAGCTGGGGGGTTGAGGGGGCGGCCCAGAGGCCCCTCCACCTTTCCCTCCGCCAGCCCGCCCCCTGCGGGCGGGACCCAAGGCCGGGCGCGGCACTGGGACCTTGACCGCCCCCTTCGCCGGGCCGGTCCCGAGCCTGGGGCGGGCGTGGGCGGGGCTTCCGCGACGGATCGCCCACCGACCTTCCTGCAGGAAGCTCGTTGAAGGGGGTGGCGGTGGGGGTTTACCTGACACCGCCTCCCGCCGCGGCAGCCCCTCCACAGCCCCGCCGGGGGGCCTGTGCCTCCCTCCTCCCTTCCCTACCCCACCCGGAGCTCCCCGGCTCTTCGGTCCTCCCATCAAAAGCAAGTGACTTCAAGGAAACAATTAGCTTATTTGGTGACCAGTTGGAGCCCAGCTAATTTCCCTCTTTCCATCCCACACCAACTTTGGCGGGCTGGCCGGGCAGGCCTTAGAAATGGACCCCAGCGCAGTTCCAGATCCGGACCAGGGCGGGGAAGTCGCCTCAGATGTTAGAATCTAGGGCTGCGTCCTGGAACCTCGCCCGTGGGAGGACCCCACGCAGGGATTATCGATGTATTGGGGGAAATCGGGGTAAGGGGGGCTTCCTGGAGCAGGTGGTGTCTCAGTTAGGCTTTAAAGGCTGAGTGGGAATTTTCCAGGTGGTAAGGAGTCAGCATTGGGTTTTATTTCAGGGTTAAGGTCGGAGTGGGAGCTCTGCACTCCCCCACGACCCACAGTGGGGGCTGGTGCCGGAAAGAGCTGTGGGTGTCCATCAAGGGACACAAGGGAGGAGCAAAATGTGGTCCATCCCCACAATGGAGTATCATTCGGGTTTGATTTAAACCTCCTCAGCCCCGATTAAAATTGAAAGTAGGGCAGCAGCTATTATTATATTTAGATTAATAATAGGTAGAATTTGATATAGAATTGATATAGGTGCAATTTTTTGTCAGGTTAACAGAAGTATTCCTAATGGTAAGGAAGTTCCTTGTGTTACTTCTGGTACTCAAAAGTGGAATGGGGCCATTCTTAATTTTATTATCATGGCTATAGTAATAATAGTGGATGGGATGATGTTATGTATTTTTATGATAGTTCATTCTCTGACTGTAAAAAGTGATGAAGTCCTGGGAGGGGTTCTCAAGATGGCGGCGTGAGTAGGGTGGCGGAAATCTCCCAAAACCGTATATATTTTGAAAATACAGCAAATACAACTATTCCTAAAAGAGCGTCCAGAAGATACAGTACACGAGCCAAGCTACATCTGCCAGAACGGAACATCTCATGGAAAAGGGTAAGATACAAAGCCGTGACCCGGCAGTACTGGAGCACCCCCCACACCCCAGCACACTGGTGACAGGAAAAGAATCAGAGTGGGGAGGGCATGGAAACACAGGACTGCTAAATAACCAGCTTTAGTAATCTGCCCTGGGAGCACAGACACACACTGCATGGTGTACTGGATATTAGAGAAACGGAAAAGTAAAATCTGAGATTAAGACTGCAAACAGGTTCCCACAGCTGGCTGCCCTGGACAAAAGAAAGCAGGTGCTTTAAAACTCTTAAAGGGATAAGGGTTTAACAGATGGAAAAATTTGTCCTGGCACACACAGCCCAGCAGACTGGGAACTTTAGGGAACTTCAGGCATCCTAACCACCTGGGTGGAAGCGCAGCTTTGAACCCCCTCACAGCAATTAGCAGCCTGCCATTCCATCCTGCCCCACCAGCACTGCAAGCAAACCAGCTGACCCACCATTGCTGTGGAACAGCTGGGGAGCAGCCCCTCCTAGAGCAACCACACAGCTTAACATGGAGGCTTCTACCTGCGCGTGGCTAACCAGCACAGACCCAGAGGCTGCTCCCTGTGCAGAGTTGACTGGCAAAGACAGTGGAGACTGGCACAGAGTCCAGGAGGCACAAAGGGGCTTTGTTCTCACAGCAGAACACAGGCCACTCACCTGCAACCCCCACCAATGCCCTAGGCCATCCTGAGGGCTGCCCTGCCCATGGCAGCTCAGAAGATTAACCCCTCCCTGCACGCAGCCAACTGGCTCAGACCCAGAGGCTTCTCACTGTGCACAGTTGACTGGCAAAGACAGTTGAGATGGGTGCGGAGACCAGGAGGCACAAAGGGGCTTTGCTCTTGTGGTAGAACACGCACTGCTGGCCTGCAACCCCCGCCAGGACCCTAGGCCATCCCAAGGGCCACCCTGTCCATGGCAGCTTGGGGATTAACCCAGAGGCTGCTCCCTGTGTGTGGTTAACTGGCACAGAGAGCATAGACAGGCAAGGTGACTGGCAAGCAGGAAGGGACTTTGTTCTCCCAGCTGACACACACACCACTCACTGGCGACCACTCCCATTGCCATGAAAAAGCAGAAGAAACTTGTTCAGTCCAAAATCCCTCAAACAACAGAGACAGGGCTTGATGAGATGGAAATCACCAATCTCCCTGAAAAAGAAATAGAAATAAAAGTCATAATCATGCTGATGGATCTACAGAGAAATATGCAAGAGCTAAGGGAGGAAATGAGGAGAGACATTACAGAAATGAGACAGTCAATTGACGGGCTGAAGAGCAGACTGGACAAGGTGCAAGAAACTGTTAATGGAATAGAAATCAGAGAACAGATAAGCTGAGGCAGACAGAGATTAAAGGATCTCTAGGAATGAAAGAATATTAAGATAACGGTGTGACCAATCCAAACGGAGCAATATTCACATTATAGGGGTACCAGAGGAAGAAGAGAGAGAAAAAGGGATAGAAAGTGTCTTTGAAGAAATAATTGCTGAAAACTTCCCCAATCGGGGAAAGAAATGGTCTCTCAGACCATGGAAGTCCCCATATCTCCCAACACAAGGGACGCGAGGAGGACAACACCAAGACATATAATAATTAAAATGGCAAAGATCAAAGACAATGACAGAGTATTAAAAGCAGCCATAGAGAGGAAAAAAGATCACCTACGAAGAAAAAAACATCAGGTTATCATCAGATTTCTAAGCAGAAAACTTACGGGCCAGAAATGAATGGCATGATATATTCAGTGCAATGAAACAGAAGAGCCTTTAACCAAGAATACTGTATCCAGCAAGATTATCATTTAAATTTGAAGAAGGGATTAAACAATTCCCAGATAAGCATGAATTGAGGAATTTACTTCCAACAAACCATCTCTACAGTGTATTTTAAAGGGACTGCTTTAGATGGAAGTACTCCTAAGGCTAAATAGCTGTCACCAGAGAAAATAAAAACACAGCAAAGAGAGTAGACCAACCAAATATTAACCAAATGCAAAATAAAATCAACTATACACAAAAACAGTCAAGGGAAAAACAAAGAACACAGAATAAAACACCTAACATATAAAGAGTGGAGGAGAAAGAAAAAAAAGGGAGAGAAAAAAAGAATAATCAGACTGTGTTTATAATAGCATAATAAGTGAGTTAAGTTAGATGATTAGATAGTAAAGAAGCTGCCCTAGAACCTTTACTAACCACGAACCCAAAGCCTGCAATGGCAATAAGTACATATCTATCGATACTCACCCTAAATGTAAATGGACTGAATGCACCAATCAAAAGACACAGAGTAATAGAATGGATAAAAAAGCAAGATCCATCTATATGCTGCCTACAAGAGACTAACTCAAACCCAAAGACATAAACAGACTAAAAGGGAAGGGATGGAAAAAGATATTTCATGCAAACAACAAAGAGAAAAAAGCAGGTGTTGCAGTACTTGTATCAGACAAAATAGACTTCAAAACAAAGAAAGTAACAAGATACAAAGAAGGACATTACATAATGATAAAGGGGTCAGTCCAACAAGAAGATATAACCATTATAAATATCTATGTGCCCAACACAGGAGCACCGACATATGTGAAACATATACTAACAGAATTAAAGGAGGAAATTGAATTCAATGCATTCATTTTAGGAGACTCCAACACACCACTCGCTCCAAAGGACAGATCAACCAGACAGAAAATAAGTAAGGCCACAGAGGCACTAAACAACACATTAGAACAGATGGACCTAACAGACATCTGTAGAACATTCCACCCAAAAGCAGCAGGATACACATTCCTCTCAAGTGCACATGGAACATTTTCAAGAATAGACCACATACTGGGCCACGAAAAGAACCTCAGTAAAGTCAAAAATATTGAAATTCTACCAACCAACTTCTCAGATCACAAAGGTATAAAACTAGAAATAAATTGTACAAAGAAAAAAAAAGGCTCACAAACACATGGAGGCTTCACAACATGCTCCTAAATAATCAATGGATCAATGACCAAATTAAAACAAAGATCAAGCAATAAATGGAGACAAATGACAACAACAGCACAATGCCCCAACTTCTGTGGGGGCATTTCTAAGAGGAAAAGGCAGTTCTAAGAGGAAACTATATAGCAATCCAGGCCTATTCAAAGAAGGAAGAACAGTCCCAAATGAATAGTCTAAAGTCACAATTACTGAAACTGGAAAAACAAGAACAAATGAGGTCCACAGTCAGCAGAAGGAGGGAAATAATAATAAAGATCAGAGAAGAAATAATAAAATTGACAAGAATAAAACAATAGAATAAATTAATGAAACCAAGAGCTGGTTCTTTGACAAAAAACAAGATAGATAAACTCCTAGCCAGACTTATTAAGAAAAAAAGAGAATTAACACACATAAACAAAATCAGAAATGAGAAAGGAAAAATCACGACAGTTGCCACAGAAACACAAAGAATTATTAGAGACAACTATGAAAATCTATATGCTAACAAACTGAATAACCTAGAAGAAATGGACAACTTCCTAGAAAAATACAACGTTCCAAGACTGACACAGGAAGAAATAGAAAATATAAACAGATCAATTACCAGCAATGAAGTTGAGTCAGTAATGAAAAAACTAACCAAGAACAAAACCCCACACCAGATAGATTCACCACTGAATTTTATCAGACAATTAGAAAAGACATAATACCCATTCTCCTTAAAGTTTACCAAAAAATAGAAGAGGAGGGAATACTTCCAAACTCATTCTATGAAGCCAGCATCACTCTAATACCAAAACCAGGCAAACACACAACAAAAAAAGAAAACTACAGACCAATATCCCTGATGACCATAGACGCAAAAATACTCAACAAAATATTAGCAAACCGAATTAAAAAATACATCAAGAGGATCATACACCATGATCAAGTGGGATTCATCTCAGGGATGCAAGGATGGTACAACATTTGAAAATCCATCAACATCATCCACCACATCAACAAAAAGAAGGACAAAACCACATGATCATCTCCATAGATGCTGAAAAAGCATTTGACAAAATTCAGGATCCATTCATGATTAAAACTCTCAACAAAATGTGTATAGAGGGCAAGTACCTTAACATAATAAAGGCCATATACAACAAACCCACAGCCAACATCATACTTAACAGCCAGAAACTGAAAGCATTTCCCCTAAGATTGGGAACAAGACAAGGATGCCCACTCTCTCTGTCTTTTATTCAACATAGTACTGGAAGTCCTAGCCATGGCAATCAGACAAAATACAAAGAAATAAAAGGCATCCAGATTGGTAAGAAAGAAGCCAAACTGTCACTGTTTGCAGATGACATGATATTGAACATAAAAAACCCTAAAAAATCCACTCCAAAACTACTAGAACTTATATCTGAATTCAGCAAAGTTGCAGGATACAAAATTAATACACAGAAATCCGTTGCATTCCTATACACTAACAATAAACTAGCAGAAAGAGAGATCAGGAAAACAATTCCATTACAATTGCATCAATAAGAATAAAATACCTAGGAATAAACCTAACCAAGGAAGTGAAAGACCTATACCCTGAAAACTACAAGACACTCTTAGGAGAAATTAAAGAGGACATTAATGAATGGAAATTTATCCCATGCTCTTGAGTAAGAAGAATTAATATTGTTAAAATGGCCATTCTCCCTAAAGCAATCTACAGATTCAATGCAATCCCTATCAAAATACCGACAGCATTATTCAATGAACTGGAACAAATAGTTTTAAAATTCATATGGAACCACAAAAGACCCTGAAAAGACAAAGCAATCCTTAGAAGGAAGAATAAAGCAGGGGGATCTTGCTTCCCAACTTCAAGCTCTACTACAAAGCCACAGTAATGAAGACAATTTGGTACTGGCACAAGAACAGACCCATAGACCAGTGGAACAGAATAGAGAGTCCAGTTATTAACCCAAGCATATATGGTTAATTAATATATGATAAAGGAGCCATGGATATACAATGGGGAAATGGCAGCCTCTTCAACAGCTGGTGTTGGCAAAACTGGACAGCTACATGTAAGAGAATGAAACTAGATTACTCTCTAACTCCATACACAAAAGTATGGATCAAAGACCTGAATGAAAGTCATGAAACCATTAAAACTCTTAGAAGAAAACATAGGCAAAACTCTCTTGAATATAAACATGAACAACTTCTTCATGAACATATCTCCCTGGGCAAGGGAAACAAAAGCAAAAATGAACAAGTGGGACTATATCAAACTAAAACGCTTCTGTACAGCAAAGGACACCATCAGTAGAACAAAAAGGCATCCTACAGTATGGGAGAATATATTCATAAATGACGTATATGATAAGGGGTTGACATCCAAAGTATACAAAGAGCTCCTGCACCTCAAAAAGCAAATAATCCAATTAAAAAATGGGCAGAGGATCTGAACAGACACTTCTCCAAAGAAAAAATTCAGATGGCCAACAGGCACATGAAAAGATGTTCCACATCGCTAATCATCAGAGAAATGCAAATTAAAACCACAGTGACATATCACCTCACACCAGTTAGGATGGCTACCATCCAAAAGACAAACAACAACAAATGTTGGTGAGGATGTGGAGAAAAGGGAACCCACCTACACTGCTGGTGGGAATGCAAATTAGTTCAACCATTTTGGAAAGTAGTATGGAGGTTCCTCAAGAAACTCAAAATAGAAATACCATTTAACCCAGGAATTCCACTCCTAGGAATTTACGCTAAGAATGTAGGAGCCCAGTTTCAAAAAGACAGATGCACCCCTATGTTTAGCACAACACTATTTACAATAGCCAAGAAATGGAAGCAACCTAAGTGTCCATCAGTAGATGAAAGGATAAAGAAGATGTGGTACATATACAAATGGAATATTATTCAGCCATAAGAAGAAAATGAATCCTACCATTTGCAACAACATGGATGGAGCTAGAGGGTATTATGCTCAGTGAAATAAGCCAGGAGGAGAAAGACAAGTATCAAATGATTTCACTCATATGTGGAGCATAAGAACAAAGCAAAACTGAAGGAACAGAACAGCAGCAGACTCACAGAACCCAAGAATGGACTAACAGTTACCAAAGGGGAAGGAACTGGGGAGGGTGGGTGGGTGGGAGGGATACGGGGATTAAGGGGCTTTACGATTAGCAGACAAAATGGAGCGGGGGTGGGGTGCACAGGGAAGGCAGTATAACACAGAGAAGACAAGTAGTGACTCTATAGCATCTCACTACGCTGATGGACAGTGACTGCAATGGGGTATTTGGTGGGGACTTGATAATGGGGGGAATCTAGTAAACACAATGTTACTCATGTAATTGTATATTAATGATAGCAAAAAAAAGTGATGAAGTTCTGACACAGGCTACAACCTAGATGAACCTTGAAAAGATTATGCGCAGTGTAAGAAGTCAGACACAAAAGGCCACTTACTGTGTGATTCCATTTATACTTAGTACCTACTATAGGCAAATCCTTAGAGACAGACAGTGAGAGGGCCAGGGTTGTGGGGAAGAGAACTGTTATAGTTACGGGGTTTCTTTGCAGGGAGAATGTTTTGGGAAGTGTTCTAGAATTAGATTGTGGTGATGGTTGCACAACCATGTGTATATAGCAAAAACCACTGGATTGTACATTTTAGAAGGATGACTTTTATGGTATATGTGAATCATCTTACTAGGTTTTTTTAAATGGAGGATGACTGAGACCCCATGTGGCTCCCCCACCAACCTGGTTGCTGCTAATTTTGCAACAGAGGAAAGTTTTCTTGCTCTGGGCCTCACAGCTGGGCAGGGCTGTAGCTGAGTCAGAGCCCAGATGCTCTCTGGGCATCTTCTCTGGAGAGCAAGACCGGGTCTGTTTACCCCATCTCTCTTCCTGGGTCCCGGCCCTCAGGCATGCACAAAGACATGAGGTGAGGTGGGAAGGCACGCTGGGCATCAGGAACAGGGAAAACAGATGCCCAGAGGCAGGAAGTGGGGTGAGGCCTTGAGTGGCAGGAGCACAGAGTTCATCAGGGCTTGGGAGCACAGGCTGGGGAGGTCCTTTGGGTGCAGACCTAAGAAGGTCTTGTGGGCATACACGCCATGCAGTCGTGCAGGGCTGGCACTCAGAGGGGCCCTGTGGTTGGAGTCATGCTCCTTTGTCACCATCTTGAAATTCTTAATGACTTTTGAACAAGGGTCCCTGTATTTTCATTTTGCATTGGCCTGGTAAATTAATGAGCTAGGTCTGCCTGAAGCTAGGATGCAGTGAAGGTGTTGAGACTCAGAAGGTGAACCTTAGGCACACCGTGAAGAAGGCAGGAGTGACGTGTAGAGGTTCCTACGGGAGACTTTGAAATGGGGTGAGGGCCTGGAAAGGAAGGGCAGATGGGAGGAGCATGAGGGAGTTAAACCTGCAGGGCCCTCTGTCCATTCACCACCCACCCGTCCCTCCATCCACCCATCCATTCACCCATCCTTCTCTCCCTCCCTCCCTCCATCCATTTGTCCATCTACACATCCACCCAACCACCTCTCCCTCCACACACCCATCCTTCCATCCATCCAGTTGACCATCGCTTAATCACTGAACTAACATTTCTGATACTGATGATGTATCAGGTGCTTGTTACAAGGGTTCCCATCCTTAGGACTTTAGGAGTTTATGGTCTATTGAATATTATAAACTAGCTCACCCACCCCATCCTAGGCCATGCACACTCTGTCCCATTCCCTGTTCCACTTTTCTCCTTTGCCCTATATTTTCTTTTCTTTATTTAAAAAATTTTATTAAGGTATTATTGATATACGCTTTTATGAAGGTTTCACATGAAAAAACAATGTGGTGACTACATTGACCCATATCATCAAGTCCCCACCCATACCCCAATGCAGTCACTGTCCTTCAGTGTAGTAAGATGCCACAGAGTCACTGTTTGCCTTCTCTGTGCTGCACTGTTTTCCCTGTGAGCTCCCACACCATGTGTACTAAACATAATACCCCTCAATCCCCTTCTCCCTCCCTCCCCACCCGCCCTCCGACACCCCTCCCCTTTGGTAACCAGTAGTTCCTTCTTGGAGTCTGTGAGTCTGCTGCTATTTTGTTCCTTCAGTTTTGCTTCGTTGTTATACTTCACATATGAGGGAAATCATTTGATACTTGTCTTTCTCCGCCTGGCTTATTTCACTGAGCATAATACCCTCAAGCTCCATCCATGTTGTTCCAAATGGTAGGATTTGTTTCTTTCTTATGGCTGAATAGTATTCCATTGTGTATATGTACCACCTCTTCTTTATCCATTCATCTACTGATGGACACTTAGGTTGCTTCCACATCTTGGCTATTGTAAAAAGTGCTGCAATAAACATAGGGGTGCCTATGTCTTTTTGAATCTGAGAAGTTCTATTCTTTTGGTAAATTCCAAGGAGTGGGATTCCCAGTTCAAACGGTATTTCTATTTTTAGTTCTTTGAGGAACCTCCATATTGCCTTCCACAATGGTTGAACTAGCTTACATTCCCACCAGCAGTGTAGGAGGGTTCCCCTTTCTCCGCATCCTTGCCAGCATTTGTTGTTCTTAGTCTTTTGGATGCTGGCCATCCTCACTGGTATGAAGTGATATCTCATTGTGGTTTTAATTTGCATTTCCCTGATGATTAGTGATGTGGAGCATCTTTTCGTGTGTCTGTTGGCCATCTGAATTTCTTCTTTGGAGAACAGTCTCTTCATATCCTCTGCCCATTTTTTAATCGGGTTATTTGCTTTTTGGGTGTTGAGACGTGTAAGTTCTTTATATATGTGGATGTTAACCCCTTGTCAGATACGTCATTTACAAATATATTCTCCCATACTGTAGGATGCCTTTTTGTTCTCTTGATGGTGTCCTTTGCCATACAAAAACGCTTTAGTGTGATGTAGTCCCATGAGTTCATTTTTGCTTTTGTTTCCCTTGCTCGAGGAGATGCACTCAGGAAGAAGTTGTTCATGCTTACATTCACGAGATTTTTAGCTATGTTCTCTTCTAAGAGTTTTATGGTTTCATGACTTACATTCAGGTCTTTGATCCATTTTGAGTTTACTTTTGTGTATCGTGATAAACAATAATCCAGTTTCATTCTCTTGCATGTTGCTGTCCAGTTTTGCCAATACCAGCTGTTGAAGAGGCTTTCATTTCCCCATTGTAGGTCCATGGCTCCTTTATCATATATTAATTGACCATCTATGGTTGGGTTTATATCAGGGCTCTCTAGTCTGTTCCATTGATGTATGGGTCTGTTCTTCTGCCAGTACCAAACTGTCTTGATTACTGTGGCTTTGTAGTAGAGCTTGAAGTTGGGGAGCATAATCCCCCCAGCTTTATTCTTCCTTCTCGGGATTGCTTTGGCTATTCAGGGTCTTTTGTGGTTCCATATGAATTTTAGAATGATTTTCTCTAGTTCGTTGAAGAATGCTGTTAGTATTTTGATAGGAATTGCATTGAATCTGTAGATTGCTTTAGGCAGGATGGCCATTTTGACAATATTAATTCCTCCTATCCATGAGCATGGGATGTGTTTCCATTTATTGGTATCTTCTTTAATTTCTCTCATGATTGACTTGTAGTTTTCAGAGTATAGGTCTTTCACTTCCTTGGTTAGGTTTATTCTTAGGTATTTTATTCTTTTTGATGCAACTGTGAATAGAATTGTTTTCCTGATTTCTCTCTCTGCTAGTTCATTGTTAGTGTACAGGAATGCCACAGATTTCTGCGTATTAATTTTGTATCCTGCAACATTGCTGAATTCAGATATTAGATGTAGTAGTTTTGGAGTGGATTCTTTAGGGTTTTTTATGTACACTATCATGTCATCTGCAAACAGGGACAGTTTAACTTTTTCCTTGCCAATCTGGATACCTTTTATTTCTTTGTGTTGTCTGATTGCCATGGCTTGGACCTCCAGTACTATGTTGAATAAAAGAGTGGAGAGCGGGCATCCTTGTCTTGCTCCTGATCTTAAAGGAAAAGCATTTAGCTTCGTGCTGTTGAGTATAATGTTGGCTGTGGGTTTGTCATATATGGCCTTTATTATGTTGAGGTACTTGCCCTCTATACCCATTTTGTTGACAGTTTTTATCATGAATGAATGTTGAATTTTGTCAAATGCTTTTTCAGCATCTATGGAGATTATCATGTGGTTTTGGTCCTTCTTTCTACTGATGTAGTGGATGATGTTGATGAATTTTCTAATGTTGTACCATCCTTGCATCCGTGGAATAAATCCTACTTGATCATGATGGATGATCCTTTTGATGTAGTTTTGAATTCGGTTTGCTAATATTTTGTTGTGTATTTTTGCATCTATGTTCATCAGGGATATTGGTCTTTAATTTTCTTTTTTTGTGGTGTCTTTGCCTGGGTTTGGTATTAGAGTGATGCTGGCCTCATAGAATGAGTTTGGAAGTATTCCCTATTTTTCTACTCCTTGAAAAACTTTAAGGAGGATGGGTATTAGGTCTTCACTAAATGTTTGATAAAAATCAGCAGTGAAGCCATCTGGTCCTGGAGTTTTGTTCTTAGGTAGGTTTTTGATTACCAGTTCAATTTCATTGCTGATAATTGGTCTGTTCAGATTTTCTGTTTCTTTCTGGGTCAGCTATGGAAGGTTGTATTTTTCTAGAAAGTTGTCCATTTCTTCTAGGTCTTCCAGTTTGTTAGCATATAATTTTTCATAGTATTCTCTAATAATTCTTTGAATTTCTGTGGTATCTGTAGTGATTTTCCCTTTCTCATTCCTGATTCGGTTTATGTGAATAGACTCTCTTTTTTTCTTGATAAGTTTGGCTAGGTGTTTATTTATTTTGTTTATTTTCTCAAAAACCAGCTCTTGTTTTCATTGATTCTTTCTATTATTTTATTCTTCTCGATTTTATTTTTTCTGCTCTAGTATTTATTATGTCCCTCTTTCTACTGACTTTGGGCCTCATTTGTTCTTCTTTTTCTAGTTTCGTTAATTGTGAGTTTAGACTGCTCATATGGGATTGTTCTTCTTTCCTGAGGTTGGCCTGTATTGCAATATACTTCCCTCTTAGCACGGCCTTCGCTGCGTCCCACAGATTTTGCAGTGTTGAATTATTGTTGTCATTTGCCTCCATATATTGCTTGATCTCTGTTTTTATTTGGTCGTTGATCCATTGGTTATTTAGGAGCATGTTGTGAAGCCTCCATGTGTTTGTGGGATTTTTCATTTTCTTTGCATAACTGATTTCTAGTTTCATACATTTGTGGTCTGAGAAACTGGTTGGTACAATTTCAATCTTTTTGAATTTACCGAGGCTCTTTTTGTGGCATAGCATATGATCTATTCTTGAAAATGTTCCATGTGCACTTGAGAAGAATGTGTATTCTGCTGCTTTTGGATGTAGAGTTCTGTAGATGTCTGTTAGGTCCATCTGTTCTAGTGTGTTGTTCAGTACCTCTGTCTCCTTACTTATTTTCTGTCTGGTTGATCTGTCCTTCAGAGTGAGTGGAATGTTGAAGTCTCCTAGAATGAATGCGTTGCATTATATTTCCCCTTTTAACTCTGTTAGTATTTGTTCCACATATGTATGTGCTCCTGTGTTGGGCGCATAGATATTCATAATGGTTATATCTTCTTGTTGGATTGACCCTTTTATCATTATGTAATGTTCTTCTTTGTCCTTTGTGACTTTCTTTGTTTTGAAGTTTATTTTGTCTGTTACAAGTACTGCCACTGCTGCATTTTTCCCCTTTAGTTGCATGAAAGAATTTTTTCCATCCCTTCACTTTTAGTCTGTGTATGTCTTTGGGTTTAAAGTGAGTCTCTTGTAGGCAGCATATAGATGGGTCTTGCTTATTTATCCATTCAGTGACTCTATGTCTTTTGATTGATGCATTCAAACCATTTACATTTAGGGTAATTATTGATAGTTATGTACTGATTGGCATTGCAGGCTTTAGATTCCTGTTTATCAAAGATTCAAGGTTAACTTCCTTAGTATCCAAGAGTCTAACTTAACTCACTTAATATGCTATTACAAACACAATCTGAAGGTTCTTTTTTTTTCTCCTCCTTTTTCTTCCTTCTCCATTCTTTATATATTAGGTATCATATTCTATACTCTTTGTGTGTGCCTTGATTGATTTTGGGGATAGTTAATTTAATTTTGCATTTGCTTAGTAATTAGCTGTTCTGCTTTTTTTACTGTGGTTTTATTACCTCTGGTGACAGCTATTAAGCCTTAGGAACACTTCCTTCTATAGCAGTCCCTCCAAAATACACTGTAGAGACGGGTTGTGGGAGGTAAATTCTCTCAGCTTTTGCTTATCTGGAAATTGTTTAATCCCTCCTTCAAATTTAAAAGATTATCTTGCCAGGAGAAAGTAGTCTTGGTTCAAGGCCATTCTGCTCTATTGCATTAAATACAACATGGCACTCCCTTCTCACCTGTAAGGTTTCTGCTGAGAAGTCTGATGATAGCCTGATGGGCTTTCCTTTGTATGTGATCTTATTTCTCTCTCTGGCTGCTTTTAATAGTCGGTCCTTGTCCTTGATCTTTGCCATTTTAATTACTATATGTCTTGGTGTTGTCCTCCTTGGGTCCCTTGTGTTGGAAGATCTGTGCATCTCAATGGCCTCAGAGATTGTCTCCTTCCCCAGATTGGGGAAGTTTTCAGCAATTACCTCCTCTGTGACACTTTCTATCCCTTTTTCTCTCTCTTCTTCTGGTACCCCTATAATGCCAATATTGCTCTGTTTGGATTGGTCGCACAGTTCTCTCAATATTCTTTCATTATTAGAGATCCTTTTTTCTTTCTGTGCTTCAGCTTCTTTGTATTCCTCTTCTCTAGTTTCTATTTCCTTTATCTTCTCCTCTCCCATATCTAATCTGCTTTTAATACCTTCCATTGTGCTCTTCAATGACTGGATCTCCTACCGGAATTCATTCCTGAGTTCTTGAATATCTTTCTGTACCTCCATGAGCATGTTAATGTGATTTTTATTTTGAACTCCCTTTCAGGAAGAGTCATGAGGTCAATGTCATTTAAATCTTTCTCAGGAGTTGTATTAATAATTTTACTTTGAACCAGGTTCCTCTGGTGTTTCATATTTGTATATGGCGCCCTCTAGTACCCAGAAGCTCTACTCTCTAGAGCTGCTCAGCCCCTGCCAGGGGTCACAGGGGAGTGTTATTGGTGTCTGGTGGGAGGAAAGAGCTGTTTCCTGCTTCCTGGCTGCTATGCCTGACTCCACTGCCTTAACCAGTGGGGTGAGCACATAGGTTTAAGCCTGTATGCTTTGCATTTGTAGTTGATGTAGACAGATCTTCCCTCTGGATGGCCTAATGCCAGTTTGTGAGCCAGGTGTGGCTGGCTGAGAGAAAGGTGCAGTAGGCTGCATATCCCTGAGGTGGTTCTTGGAGCTTTGTAGGCATCCAGGGAGCTGGAACACCTGAGGATCGTGAAAGCTCCCATCCTGCTGGGCAGAGTGCACCTGGACAATTTTGCCTACCTTTCCTTTTTCTTGAGCAGTAAGCTCTATACATCCTTGTCCATTTAGTAGCCCTCTTGCTAAGGGCTTTCTTGTTAGGAAGTCTCTCAGACTGCCTGCCTGTCTTTTGTCCCAGAGCAGCTGGATATGGATCCCTGCTTTCCACAAGAGGCTGGAATCTCAGTCTCTCCAGGAATTCTGCCTGTCTTAGCTTTCCAACCCTCTAGTCATGAGAGTATCACACAAGCACCATGAAATGTAGGTTTGTGCTCCCAGAGTAGATCTCTGGAGTAAGGTATTCAGCATTCCAGACTTCCACTCCTTCCCTGCTGTGTTTCTGTTCCTCCTACTGGTGAGCTAGAGTGGGGGAAGGGCTTGGGTCCTGCTGGGCCACAGCTTTGGTACGTTACTGTGTTCCGTGCGGTCTGCTCTTTTCTCCAGATGTGTGCAGTCTGGCGCAGTCTTCTTTCATGTTGCTCTTCAGGAATAGTTATACTAATTATATTTTCGTATTATATGTGGGTTTAGGAGGAAGCTTCTGCCTCACATGTCACGCCACCATCTTTAATCCTCTCTCCTTTGCCCTTTATTTTCATATGGAAGAGTATTTGTTTCTTGCCTGCTTCTCCCACCAGAATGTGAGCTCCTTTAGACCAAGGAAGGGGCTTGGTCTAAAGACTGTCACTGCTCAGTCCCCGTACCTAGAACAGTGCTGGCACATTGTACATCCTCAGTACATATTTGCCAAATGAATGAATGAATGAACTCATAAATGAATATGGCTAAGACCAGGACTCAGATCCTTCAAAAGCCCAACCTGCTAAAAGGATTATGGTGACTTCCTCATATGTAATTTAAAAGATATATGCTAAACTCAAATAAGTATAAGAAAATCCACCAAAGTTCTCATATTTTTACCTTGAGCGCTATTTGCTGCTTTCTTTGACATCGAAAATTGCCCTCTCCCCACTCCCCCCCCCCATTTTTCTTTCCTTTGTGGTTCTGCTTTGTGGGCATCTGAAGCTTAACTTCCCCTGGTGGATAACTCAGCCCTACCTAGGGAGTAAATGAGTGAAGTTACTTCACCCGGGGAGGGCCCCTCTGGTAAGGATCTGGGAGGATCTGAATGGGAGTGCAGTGTGGCAGGGTGGGAGCTCAAAGGAGAGCAAAGCTGTTGACAGAGGCAGGGCCACGGCAAGAGGCTCGGGACCACAGCTAGTTTGAGGGGGAGATGGAAGGGAGGCGGGGCAGACATCTGAGAACAAGTCCATGGGGAGAAGAGAACCTGGGGCAGGCGGGACTCACAGGTCATAGGAGGAGAGGATCCCCTGGTAGGGAAGATGGGGCAGTGAAAGTAACAGAGGATCCCAACAGGATGGGACCTGGGGAGGGCTCAAGGGCCAGTGGTCACCGGTGAGCTTCAGGAGGACCCATGCCAGAGTGGGAGTAGGGGATACTGGGTCAGCTGGAGCAGGTGGAAGAGGCCTCTGAGGACCTCACATTCTGCAACCACGCCCTTTCTATCTTCCTGCCTGGCGGGCAGCAGGCACTCAATAAAGGCTTAAACGTTCTCCCACTCTACATGGAAGAGAATGAAACTGGACTACTGTCCACCCCATACACAAAGGTAAACTCAAGGTGGATCAAAGACCTGAATGTAAGTCATGAAACCATAAAACTCTTAGGAAAAAACATAGGCAAAAATCTCTTGGACATAAACATGAGCGACTTCTTCATGAACATATCTCCCCGGGCAAGGGAAAGTGTAAAAAAAAAAAAAAAAAAAAAAGATAATCAGGAACCCTTTTCATGGGGACCTGAACAGCAACACCTCAATATAGCTATTAAAAGATCTGTTTCAGGCACCTGCTCTGGGACTGCCTGATCCTTCCAAACCTTTCCACTTACATGTGCATGAAAGGGAAGACATGGACCTAGGAGTAATAACCCAGACACTAGGTCCAGTACAAAGGCCCCTGGGATACCTGTCATTTCATTCCATGTCAGAACCATAGACCAATAGACCAAGGACCATGAGCAAGGATTTCATAAGAATTTGGAAGGTTTGTTTATTATTTACTAAGCTCCTGTTATCTGACAAATACTGTATTCAGGAAGGGATAAAACCATGAGCAGAAAGAGTTATGGTCCCTGCCTTTGAGAATTTGCAGTTTAGTCTTGTCTTGGATTTGCAGTAGAGGAGTGTATACTGTAGCATGCTTTTAGCCACCTTCAAGACCCTATTGTTATATTCTCAAGAACTTTGTGAGCCAGTTGTTAAACACTGGGTCATTAATCAAGTTGTATAAACTTACAAGTAAATTATATTGAAAATGAAGATAACATAAAAAAAAAAAAAAAAAGAAATGGGCAGAGGACGTGAATAGACACTTCTCCAAAGAAGAAATTCAGATGGCCAACAGGCACATGAAAAAATGCTCCACATCACTAATCATCAGAGAAATGCAGATTAAAACCACAATGAGATATCACCTCACACCAGTGAGGATGGCCAACATCCAAAACACAAACAACAACAAATGTTGGCGAGGATGTGGAGAAAAGGGAACCCTCCTACACTGCTGGTGGGAATGCAAATTAGTTCAACCATTGTGGAGAGCAGTATGGAGGTTCCTCAAAAAACTCAAAACAGAAATACTATTTGACCCAGGAATCCCACTCCTAGGAATTTACCCTAAGAATGCAGCAGCCCAGTTTGAAAAAGACAGATGCACCCCTATGTTTATTGCAGCACTATTTACAATAGCCAAGAAATGGAAGCAACCTAAGTGTCCATCAGTAGATGAATGGATAAAGAAGATGTGGTACATATACACAATGGAATACTATTCAGCCACAAGAAGAAAACAAATCCTACCATTTGCAACAACGTGGATGGAGCTAGAGAGTATTATGCTCAGTGAAATAAGCCAAGCAGAAAAAGACAAATATCAAATGATTTCACTCATATGAGGATCATAAGAGCAAAGAAAAAATCTTAAAGAAAAAAACAGCAGCAGACTCACAGAACCGAAGAATGGACTAACAGTTACCAAAGGGAAAGGTACTGGGGAGGATGGGTGGGAAGGGAGGGATAAGGGGAAAAAGACGCGCATTACGATTAGCAGACATAATGTAGAGGGGGCCACAGGGAGGGCTGTACAACTCATAGAAGACAAGTAGTGACTCTATAGCATCTCACTAGGCTGATGGACAGTGACTGTAATGGGGTAGGTGGGAGGACCTGATGAAGTGGGGAGTTTAGTAACCATAATGTTGCATATGTAACTGTAGATTAATGATACCAAAAAAAAAAAAAAGTTCTCCCACTCTGTGGAGAAAGCTCCACTAATGAATTCTGTTATTTGACCCTCCTTTTATAAAGAAGGAAGGCCCTTCAGGACTGGAGGCGCCTGGAGGGGGCAGGAATCGGGGGGCACTGGAACAACCCCAGCTGGTTTCTCGGAGGATGGAAACCGAATATGCACGCTCCGTTCTGAATCCAGGGTCCTGAAGTGTTTCCTGCTTGGGATGAGGACCAAAGAAAGCTGTCGTCAGGCTGGGCAGAGCCACTGAGCTTCTTGGCCATCCTAGGACTTGTTTAAGAAAAAGGAAAGTATTTGAATACTTTTAATATTTGAGGACATCAGTGCTGATGTACAAAGGTGAGTGTACAAACCGGGGTGTATACTCTGTGAGTCCTGTAAAAACCGCTCCCATGGTTTACCAAGTGGCCTCTGCCAGTTCCAGGGGCTTCTGGGTGTGGGAGCCCTCAACTCTGCCATCAAGGCCCCTCCTAGGTTGCACTGCTGCAGGAATGCTAGAGGATGCTCTGGCAGAGGCCAGTTTATTCCTGTGCAGCCCTGAGCTCTTTCTCCACACCTCCATCCTAAGATGTTCAACACCTCATGGCCTGTGAAATGAGCCCCTTTATGTTGAAGGAGCCCAGACTCCCAGGTACTTGCAAGGCCCTTCCTCTCCCACCCTCAGGTCCTTCGTACCCCGAGATGCCCTGCATGAAAGGTCAGCTCTCTGAAAGGTATCTGACTCTCAGGTGCATAATGTGCCTCAGGATTTTCAACAAGTTAAAAACAGGACTCTCAAATACAAAGAGAGCACATGTCAAAGATGTAGATTTATCAATGAGGGACCCAGCAGGATGGCAAAGCAGTTCAAATGAGAGTTCTAGAGGCTCTGAAGGAAGAGAAAGCCAGAATATGACCATGAGACTGGTTAGGTGCTATGAGATGACAGGAAGTCATTATATTGGTTTTGCCCCCCACTTCACCACCCCCACAGCCCCACCTCCCCGTCTCCACCTGCCCCGTTCCTGACCCAGAGCGCCTAAAGCACTTGTAAATCCCTAAGTGATTAGAGCACTAGGAGCAGCTTTGTTCTAATGAGACTTGTACACCTCTCCACCTGGCCTCTGCTTCTCTCCTCCCTGACCTGCTGGCTGCCTCCACAGGTGATCCCAAGGTCACAGCCGCTTCACCTCCTCTTCATCTCATGACCACCTGGATGGCCTCACCTTTGCCACCAAGAGATGATGCCCCACTCACCTCTACATCTTTTTTTATTTTAAAAAGTGAGGCCTAACATACAGGTAGCAAAGGGCATTAAGTGCGTAATCTTAGGCCTATAGCCTGACACATTTTCACATCACGCCACTGAGCCTCACTGCAGGTTCTTCCCGCATTTCTAATATCCACCTGGTCACTAATATGCATCACTTACATCACTGCAAACCGTTCAGTGCCTACATTTTGTGTGTGTGTGTGGTTGGCCTTCTTTTGCTAACATTATGTATTGCCAATGGGTTTCAGCCCCAGGCAAGTTCACTATAGAGTCAATGTGACCAAAGAAATTGACAGCAAAACTGTTCTTGGGGTGAAAGGGTTATACCCAATTTTATTTCCAGGTGGCAGGTCAGTCACTAAAATCCCGTTCACTCAGAGCGAGTCTGTATGCAGCAAGCCAGTCTCTGCCTCTGGGCCTCTCTGCACAGTCGTCCCGCACAGCCGTCCTCTGGGCCTCTGTCCTCGGCGCTGCCACCACTCCAGCCTCTGCTCTGCTCTCCCGCACCCTTGCAGCCCTGCCACCCTGTCGCGCCCAGAGCACTGGGTGGAGCTCTTTATATAGAGTTAACAGCCATGTATTGCCCACAGATGTGCAGTGAGCTAATCAACCAGGGCCAGGTGAGAATCCTGGCCACAGGAACTCTCATTTTATCCACACATGAGATCTGTGAGATTTATCCATGCTGTGTGTGTCAGTAGATTTCTTTTTTCTTGTTCCTTATCATTACAGTGTATTGATAGACCACAATTTATTTATTCATTCTCCTGTCGATGGACATTTGGGTTTTGGGGTTCTTGTCCATTTGTGTGGGTCTTCTGTAAGCATTCCTGTACGAGTCTTCGCGTGGGCCTGCACACTTATTCCTCTCTGGTGTACACCCAGGCGCAGGATTACTGGGTCCTGGGGCAATTAAGTATGTATTTGTGTTGTTCTGAGCCCCTTTCCCTGATACGTGGTCTGGCCGTGTTCACTTGCTTGCATGTGCATTACCTCATGTTGTCCTTGGCAAACCTCTGTGACGCTGGCCGAGCAAATATTATCACACCCTGACGTGGAACTACCGATATTTACTCACCGCCCATGGGGATGCTCAAAGTCCAAATGCAAAGGGGCTCCCAGGTCTGGAAGGAGAGGGAAGCACAGAACCCTGAGATTACAAAACTGTTTCCTATGGGAAATGGGAGCTGAGTTCCAAAAAATCTCACACTCTTTTGAATCTGAACCTGCTGAGAGCTGCCAGCAAGAAACAAGGCTGGCAAGACAGAGTGGGACTCAGCTGTGCTCTTGGCAGGCCAAGAGGGCTTTACAGGTTTTGTATTACAATTGTTTCTCTAGGTTGGACAATGGTATTGCAGGTATGTTTTTAATCTTTATCGTTTAGAGATTCATTCTCAAAAACTTGGGGATAAAACAACAGGGTTTCTGGATTTGCTTTAAAGAAATCAAGGTGGGGAGGGGCGGGGGGCAGGGGCAGAGGCATAGACAAACCCCTTGGCCCTCGCTTAGTAATTGTTCGGCCTGAGTTTGGCTGTATAGGACTTTATTATACTATTCTTGTTAACTGTTTGTGCTTGTATTTTTCCATAAAAAGATATTTTTAAAGTAAAAAGAGAGGGAACTCTCCTAATGATAATAAAAACTTTACTACGTGCATGTAAAAAAGGCTTCCTTATACCTACAATAGGCAGCTGCTACAGTATGTTCCATCCAGGCAGGGAAGAATGGGAAACAAAAACAAAAACAGAAGTTAAGAAAGATTATCTGAGGCCGACTCTAGGATAGTTTTGGCCCAAGAGGGACTCAGGACCAGGCTGGAGTTCCCCAGGGCCCTAGTTCCTGGGCTTTTTATTAATAAACACCGCCATGCTGCCCCAGGGAGCTGCAGGCCGGGGGCGCAGAGCTCCAGAGGGGAATGAGGCCTCTACAGGCACCTGGAGGTGCCAGCGGGTGTGAGTTCATTACTGCTGCAGAGAGCCTGGCTACCTGCAGAGGCCCTGGCCTGCAGGTGGCACCGAGGAGGGGCACAGGGTCAAGGCCGCTGAGACCTGGGAACAGACGGGGCACAGGGCCAATCCCAGTTACCAAGCAGGGGAAAAAGTGACCTTGGGGCGGGAACGTGCTGACAGCCAGGGTTCCAGGAGTGGAGGGAAGGCCACCTGAGGTGAGGGTGACAGCCCAGCTTCCCAGGCACAAGCCAGGAAGTCCCAAGTGCAGGTGATGCTCGAGCAGCTGGAGTAG
Source organism: Phataginus tricuspis (assembly GCA_029783875.1). Classification (NCBI taxonomy): domain Eukaryota; kingdom Metazoa; phylum Chordata; class Mammalia; order Pholidota; family Manidae; genus Phataginus; species Phataginus tricuspis. The sequence continues at coordinate 3,731,352 of JAQQAC010006904.1, read as the reverse complement.
GTGCGCTGCAGCTGCGGCCTGGCAGGTGTGCCCTGGCTCAGCCCACCTGCCTTCTCGGGCGTGAAGTCTTCAAGGGTTGGAGCTTGGGATCGCTGGCGAGCCAGACAGGAACCAGCAGAGGACTGAGAGCTCCAATTTTTAACTCCAAATAAATGCAAATTAAAATAAGGGAAGATAGGGAGATACCTACCCCCTACCTCTAGGATTGGCAAAGATTGAAAGAACAGATAATGACAGCGCTGGTGAGCTCCCACAGACCAGGCTGTGCTAGCATGTCACCCTGCTGCTTTACTTTCAGGAATCCGCAGAGAGAGAGACGCTCCAAGACGCACGTTGATGGCCAGTGCAGCTTTATTTATACTTGGCGGTGGTTAAGAGGGGGAGCCTAAATGTCCATGGCGCAGGTTAAACGGTAAAAAGCGCGGCAGTCTCCGTGCCTCCACGGGGAACTCTGTCCAGGACACAAGCCAAATGAAAACAAGAGTGTTACAAACAGCACACAGCGTATGACTTCACTTAAAACAGCTTGGAGGGTGCGCACCAACCGTTAACTGCAGTGGTGGGTGCGGGAACAAGAGACAACTTTCATTTTCTCTTTTAAACTCTTCTACAGTAACTACCAAACAATACAGACAGAAAGACGGGGTTGAGCATGGATTTTTTTCATAGACAAAGGAGTGATTGACCTTTAGGAGAGCCGGGTCTTTGTTCATAAAGCTGATGAATTTACGGAACACTTGCTGAATGCAGGACCGTCAGCTAGGGCCTAGGGAGCCTTTCCGCCAAAGACAGGGTAGGGGCAGCTCACCTGGTGGGAAACGCGGAGCCTCCGCACGCACAGCGCGCTCTTGCCCGCGCGCTCCGTCCTCCCCGGCAGCTGCCCTGGCTTAGACCCCAGGTACGGCTGGTGCGCAGTTTCCATCCCCGGTCCCTCCTCGAGCTCAGTGGTCTGTACGAGGGTCTCTTGATCTCTGTCCCCACCTCCAAGCATTTCTTTCCTGGCACCTACTAAGCTTTAGGCTCCTGTATAATTAGTTCCGAAATCTTACCACCAAAGCCCTGCAAGGGAGGTATTTTTATTTCAGTTAGATGAGGAGGCGGGTCAGAAAGGTCACCGGAATTCGCCTTAGCGTGTTGGCCCCGCAAGCTACGCTGCCTTCCCATCGCCATCAGCTCTCACTCTGCGGGTAAGGTCCGATTTGGGGCGTGGGCTCTGGAGTCAGACCTGGGCTCTGGGTCGGTTCCATCTTCTTAGCTGTGTGAGCTGCCCGGGTTAGTGATCCTTCCTCCCGCCGGGGCTGCGATCAGCTATTTATGGGGTGCCATGAGGATTATATGCGCAGTGCCTACAAAATGCGACCATGAGCTAAGCACTTTTACGGGCATGGCCCTAATGAGTCGACCCATTTTTCAGATGAGGAAACTGAGGCTCGCAGGTCGAGGAATCTCGCCGTAGGGCCCATGCTGGCCGGGCGAAGGTGGCGTGTCCGCGGAAGAGCCTCAGTTTCCTCACCTGACATGCTCCCGGGGCAGACCAGTCGATGCCCCGCCCCTCCCGGGGCCCCTCCCCGCTCCGGGAGGCACCGCCCGCCCGCGCCGCAGCCCCGCGCGCCTCAGCCAATCGGCGGCGGCCGGCGTCGGGTGCATTCGGCCTCGCCCGTGGCCCACCCGGCGCCCGCTCGCTGCGCGCTCACTCTGTCGCCGCAACCGCCGCTGAGCCTCCGTCCGCCGATCGGTAAGGCCGCGCGCCGTGGCGGGGGCGGATTCAGGGCGGGAGGGGCGCGGCGCGCGGGGGCTGACGAGGCCAGTCCGGAGGGGGGAGGCTGGGGCCCTGGCCAAGCCGGGGCGCCTATGGGAGCCCCCAGAATCTCCCTCGGACCGCCGGGTTTATAGAGAGCCCGAAATGGGAGCGGGGCGCGGATTCCCAAACCCCCCGCAGTTGATCGGATCTCGGGGGTAGCCGCGCGAGGGTCAGGTTGCGCGCGGGCGGGTCCCGTGGCCGCGGGAGGGATGCTCAACCTTCTGGATTTGGCAGGACGCCCCCCGGCCCGAGGCCAGTGAGGCCACCGGCTGCTTTCCCTGCCCCATGTCATCCCCACTCTTCAGGAGTAGCCTGGGTCTGGGTGGCGGTCGCCGGAGGGTCGGACGGCCCGCGGGCGGGCACAGTGTGGGAACTCGGGACTTGGCCAGCTCCTTTTCCCCTAATCCCACCCCACTCTGCGGAGTGGATTGGGTCTGGAGCTCCGTCCGAGGGTCAGTCAGTCCGCGGACTAGTACGGTGCAACCGCGGGGAGGATGCTCGTCCTTCCGAACTTGGCGCGGAGCCGCCGACCCTCTCTTGATCGGGAGTCCCATCCCTATCCCTCCGGGGTTGGATTAGGTCTGAAGGGCCTTCCAGTGGTCGCGGGCGGGTCCCCAGCTGAGGCCAGGAGGACGGTCCGCACTGGAGACTCCGCCGGGCGCCACTGATCTCCTCCTCCGCGCCAGCCCCCGCAGTGCAGCCGTCGGGACACGCCCTTGGCGCGGGGACTCCGGCGTAGTCCGAGCGCCCGCGGTTGAAGATAGGGGCGCTGAGTCGGGGTCCCAGCTTGCGGGCACTCCCCAACTTAAGGTGCGGCGCTGGGTCTCGGGCAGGTGGACGCGGAGCCTGCCCAAGGTCGCGCGTGGCCGGGGAGCTGCAGGTGGGGCGTGGGGGTGGGGAGGGGCGCACGTGACCGCGCTTGGGTGCCCGGTGCCCGCGACCTTGGACGGCGCTGTCTGGGCGCAGGAGCCCTGCCGAGGGCGGCCCCTAACCCCACTCCCTCCGGAAGCCAACAGCCAGTTTCTTTCGTTTTGTTCGGAAAGGCGGTGGGTCAGCTTCTTTATAATGTAAATTGCTGGTTGACTTTCGTTAGCTCAAGGGAACAAAGATGAGAAATGATCGTACTTTTTTCAACACCGAGAGTTAAAAATCCCGAGTAATTAATTAACCAGATTGAATACAGACCGAATATTCCCAACTCTGAACAGGCTTTCCGGTTCCTGTATGGTTCAAGGGCAGCTCTTAGTAAGAAACAGGTAACTAAGTTACCCAGTAAAATGAAAATCAGTTTAACCTTTTGAAACGTGTATTTGTTACACCATTTTCTTGTTCAGGCGTCCGGTTTCTGGTCATTCCAGATACTTAAGCATGTTTATTTCCTTCTGAACCTCAAGCCAGATGAATAAAAAATGGCTGAAAGACACTGGTCTTTCATTTGTGCCAGCATGCATCAATCACCCCCCTTCCCAAAGTGTTTAAGGTGACTGGCAGTGAATGTGGCAAAAATACGAGGTCTTATGCCGATGACAATGCTTATCGTGGAAGCGAAGGAGTGCCTGGGTGTAACCAGCCGGGCCTGTCGTATCCGAGGTGCACTAAATGTGGCCTGCAGAGAGGTAAGGCTTTGGGTAGTTCCGCACCTGTGCGCCTCGGGGGCTCTTTTTCGCATGTAAATAACCGGTTTCCTTCCGAGGCCGCGCTGCTAGACCTGACCGTGCACTGCGCACTCCATCAGAACAGCTGTTGGAATCAGACAGAAAAGGGGGCCATTTTTAGGGGCGCACATACTTTGTATCAGAGTGCCAGAAATGGGCATCACGCAGACCAAAATAACCTTTCGAGTTTGTGCTGAAAACAGGCTGCTAACTCAGAGGTGAAAGGAGTAAACCTTGGCGTCCCTGTTGCGGCCGCCCTTGGCCGGGCCCGGGCCAGTGGTCACCAAGAGGTCAGGCCTGGGCCTCCGGGGCTCGCTGGGGCGCAGAACGCGTGCCCATTCGTAGTGACCGTTACGTTCTCTCTGAGCTTCGCACCGAGTCCCTTCCAGACGCGCTCTAGGCTCGTGGGGCTGCCTTTCTGGAGTTTCTGCCGCCTCCACGCTCTCGACTGTCCCTAAGGCTGGCCACGCGGGGCTTGGCCTTGCCAGGAAGGGGCACTTTATTTCGCCCGCTGTGGCCGGGGTGGCAGCAACTGGGCCGCGCGCCAGCTCGCTCCGGAAGGTCTCTCTGCCCGGGCGGGTGGAACAGGATCTGAGCACCCGGGACGCGCCGGGCCGGGGGTGGGGCTTGCGCTAACCTTTCCCCTACTTTTCTCCGCCGTCACGTGACGCCGCCGGGCAAGGGCGGGGAGCGCAGGCCGCAGTAGCAGGCGGTGACCGGGAAGCGTTCCAAGCCGCCGATTAAAGACGCAACCTGAACTCCAAAGGCGGTGGGAAGGTGGGAGGTGGAAACGTGGTGCTCCGGCCCGGGGTTGGTTCTGCATTTCGATCGGGTGTCATTTTTTTCCTTTGTTGGAAAAAAGTTTTAGCCACTCTGCATGGTTATTACTGGCAGCCCAGTGTTGTATTGCTGGTGGAAGCCTCAACTTGAATTCCGGAAGGGTTGGTGCTTTTAAGAATAAAATCTTGTGAGCTGGGTATGTTGAAAGTGTGTTTCAGAGTTCCTCTGTCCCATACTTTAAGGAGACCTACTTTCTTCCAGTGGCTTCAGCCCCTCGGGCTTTCCCTGCGAGGACTTCTCTGGTTTAAAAATAAGTAATGCAAACACAGGGCACAAAATAAAGGCGGTGCAGACCGGGTACAGTGCAGAGCTCGCCTCTGCCCTCCACTCCCCTCTCTAGAAGCCTCCGCCTCCACAGTTTCTTGGGTGACTGTAGAAATAGCCTAGACTGTACAGCGTGTGTGTGTGTGTGTGTGTGTGTGTATTTAAGTCTGTTAATTAAATATTTTTTACTTGTTGACTTCTAATATTTCGTTGCCTTTTGTGATCTTCACCTTTTGCCCCAGTCAGATATTCAGGGGGCGTTGGGTTCCCAGCAGGCCCTGGTCTGAGGCCAGCTTGACCTTTTTGAGTAAGGTGACCGGGGAGCCTCAGTTCTGCGGAAGGTCCACCTTTAACTTTTCTTCTGGGTGGGTTGTTTTTATGTCCAGGAATGTTTTTCGAAGTTAATAATTGAAAGGAATGAATAGTGCTGCCAAGGGAGGTGTGCCTTTCAGGGTGCTGTACAGGAGTCTCATTGCGCCTGGGAGGGCTGGGAAATAGGGTGGCTGTTGCTCTATTTCCGAAGGATTATCAGCTAGTTGTTGACACTGAGTTTGGGTGAAAAAGAAAGTCTTCCCTACTCCAGATGTGGTGGTTCACTCACCCATCCCAGGAACCTAAGTGTTATCCCGGGTTCCTCCCAACGGGCCTGCCATTTCTGCTTCTCTTATGGCTCCTAAACTTGCCTTCATCTCTGTTTCCCTGAATCACAGCAGGCATTTGGGTATTTGTTGAATGCAGGACAGAACGTGTGAGTACCCTTTTATCCTGGGTTGCTCGCTCATGCTGGTGTGGTGGGGGGACCTTGGGGCACAGGAAGTTGAACTCGGGTCTGTGTTCCCCAAAGCTTGTGGTTCTCCCTGTAACGGGCTGCTATGCAGGCAGAAGGCCTAGGTGTCACCAGCATCCACACCCGTGCCCTCTGCTGTGGCATTGAATCAGCCATGTGTGTTGATGGTTTTCCGTTTCCTCATCTGTAAAGTGTCACCTCTGGCTTCTGTTGCACAGGGATTTTATGAGGATCCAGTAGGAGGCCAGATGTGGAAATAGACTGGAGGGTGTGAAATGAATACAGGTTCTAGCAAACAATATGGTTGCAGGTGGGGTTTATGGATACTACTGCCTTCTGCAGTCCCCAGATTGGAACTTGTGATCTGACAGGTTCAGTTGCACTTGTAGGTGAAAAGGTGAACAATGTGTATGGGAAATATGGGGTACCCCTCACTCCTACCCGACCTATACAGGTCACCCCGCACTTCTACCTGATCTATATGGGGCACCCCTTACCCCTACCGGACCTCCCCACCCGTGGGGTTAGGAACATTTGTGGGACAGCCTCCTGGTACGAGAAGAGGCTCAAGCTTCAGCAGTCTGTGCTCATGCCTAGTGCCGTGCTAGAGGCTGGAGGCAGGTCCTGCTGGGTGTGCATCCAGAGAAAAGCCGGAGTCCATAGTGCAGACAGCTGGGCCTGCCTAGACATTCCGTATTTTCTTTATAAAAAGGAGGCCCTCTTTGGCCTTTCCCCACCTTGGTAGTCATACATGGCTCGAACGTAGTTTCCCCACATTGGAGGGCAGAACCAGCTTAGCCTGGCCAAGCAGAATGCCCCCAGGCCTTGGTCCCCAGACTGTAGAAGAGTATGTTGTAGATGGGAAGATAAGCGCTCTGCCCACCACCAAAGGTGATACTGCAGATCCTCTACGCTGTCTTCTCTCAGGAGTTTTTCGCCCGGCTAGGGGTCCAAGTGTCATGCAGCCTAAATCTGCCCGCTGAGGGATCTGGGCTGTGCTCCCGGAGACCCTGCCTGGCATTCACGGCCGTGCTAGGCTGTCACTTCCTGTGGGTAATCTTTTCTGAAAGGATTTCCGATGCAGTTGTTTACACTGGATGAGATGGGCTGCCGTTTGCTGGGTTTTAATAGAAGGCAGGGCCTGCGCCGGTGTGTGAGCGAATTATGCAATCCTAGCGGACAGACTGGAGCGTGTGAATGATTTTGGAGTTGGCACCCGTCCTATGTGTAGTTATGTAGTTATATTTGCTGACTGTAGTCGCATCATTTTGGTTACAACAGAGTGACCTAATTTAAATCTGTGTGTTGTAACTTTAGGAAGCTTAAGTGGAACTTTGATGGAGTATTTAGTACTTAATTTGGTAGGTGAGAGCATGAGTTTTGGACTTGGACCTGGGTCTGACTCCCCCTCTGCCGTTTGCTGGTTGTGACCTCAGGCAAGTTTCTTGCTGCAGGGCTTGGTCTTATTTCTCATAGTAAGTGGGGATAACGGATCCTGCGGTTCTAGTGGAATTCAGTGCAGGTAAAATGCGCAGCACATTGTCCAGCATGTGCCAGAGTTGGGTAGAATGAGTATGTTGTAGCTTTATTGTTAAAAGCACAAAAATGAATCCGCATGCCGTCTCTGTGTCTCTGCCTACCTACCTTCCTCCCTTTCTATCTGTTGGTTTCAAGGCTATATTAAAAAACTTGTGGTCACATAATTTAGTTAATACGTTTCGGTGGCTATAAAATACAGTTTTCTTGGGAGTCTGTTGTTGAATGGCAAATTTTATTGTTTGTTTTATTTTATAGAGGTGATTACCACCTCTCAGTTTTCCCTTGGCCTGTCGAAATCTGGCAACCTGCCTTGCACTGTCATGACCTTTCACCTCGTTTCCTTGGCCTGATGCCTTTCCATGACCTGGGG
>JAQQAC010006904.1:3665621-3720153 GCA_029783875.1 Phataginus tricuspis | reverse complement strand
TTTTTAGTATATGCACAGATCATGCAGCTATCACCATCATTTCTGAACATTTTCATCACCCCAAAAAGAAACCCTCCTCTCTTTAGCCATCACCACCTTCACCTCCCACCTGCTGCCTACTCTTTTCTGTCTCTGTGGATTAGCCTATTCTGGATGTTTCCAATAAACAGAAGCACACAATAGCTGGCTTTTGGTTCCTGGCTTCTTTCACTTAATCTGATAAGTGAAAGAACGTTTTCAAGGTTCACCCAGGTGGTAGCTTGTGTCCATGCTTGGTTCCTTTTTATGGCCAAATGACAGTCCACTGGGTGGATGGACCACAGTTTATTTACCTGTTGGTTAGCGAAAGGACACCGGGACTGTTTCCACTTTCTGGTTATGATTAATGCTGCAGTGAACACTCGTGTACAGGCTTGTGTGCGGACCTGTGTGTTCTGTTTTCGTGGGCGTGCAGCTAGGAGTGAAATTGCTGGGTGGTGTGGTGACTCCGTGCCAGACTTCTCCAGAGGGGCTGTCACATTGTGCACCTCCCCCAGCAGTGCGTGGGGCCTCCGATCTCTCCGCATCCTTGCCAGCCCCCGTCAGCCGGCTTTTCAGCTGTAGCCATCCTGGTGGGTGTGAAGGACGTTTTGTAGCAGTTTTGGTTTGCATTTCCGTGGTGGCTACAGGAGGTGGTATTAGTAATTATAAATGTTTTTCAGCACAAGGCTGTGGGTGCCAGGACTGTAGGTGGAGGCTTTGCCCCGTAGATTTGCTCAGGGAGCTTATAAGCGCTTGTCACCTGGTTTACTAATTCCTGTTAACAACTTGACGAAGAGGCCGGCTCAGGGCAGCTGTCTTGCTACTGCAAAACTAGAAAGTCCAATTGTCCATTTTGGGGACATTCAGAACTCTTATATTTGGTTTTTAGTCTGAACCAATCAAAATAAGCAAATCCTTAGTTAAAGTCAGAGTTCTGTCAAGGCCATTGACTCTTGGATAGGGCACTACAAATATGTCTGCCTCTTCCTAGCAGGGGCTGGGTTCCTGAGCAAACACCGGATACATAGCGCTGGATAGACTTGGCTGCAAACACTGTATTTAATCTGCTACCGTTAGTGATTTCTTCATGTTCTGTAGAAAGCCCTTGAAAGATCTTCAAGTCATTGAAAATGTAGCCAATCAGGTAATTTTTTTGCCATGACCCGTGCTGTATGGAATCACCTGTGCCGCCTTCTGCTCACTTTGCAGGGTCAGGTGGGAGCGAGGTTAAGAGCTAACCTGAGGCCCTGAGAGAGTCTTAGAGCCCCTGGGACACCTTTTCGAAAGGTAGATTCAGAGCCGCTCAGAATCTGGGTGCTTTTGCCAACCTTCTAAATTATCTGTAGCAAGCATTTGTTTAGAGATCTTGTGGCTTTCAAAAATGGGGTCTATTTCTTCCAAACTGGCCAGGCTGTTTAAGTTTGCTGCCTGCCTGCTGACTGAATGTACTATGTAAAGGTTCTTGAATGCTTCGCGGATCGCTCCAAGCTAAGGTCATCCTGAGTGGGAGGAGGTTTTGCCAGCTTGCTCTTTTCCTTGAAAACCATCAAAGCAGACTCTAGGTTCTATGCCACTGGTTCCCAGGGGGCCTCGTCTCTGCCCCGGCAACATCAAATGTGGCGTGTCCACACATGAATTCTTCATTCCCACCCCGACTGTCCTCCCCACACGGACACACCCCAGGTTCCAGGACTGGCTCCACTGAGCAGATGGTCAAGCCAGAGCCCTGGAGTGCCTCTGAAGCCTGTCTGGAGTGGGTCGCCTTCCCTGTGCCCCTCTGCCCACCCCAGGCCACTCTTTCCTGGAAATGCCTCAGCTTCCTACTGGTCTTGCTTGCCTGCCGCACCCCTGCTCCATAGAGCAGCCAGAGTGGTCTTTAGAGCAGGAACAGTGACAGAGAGCCCTGCCTTAAAGCCCTTGGGTGCTTTTCCATTGTCCTTAACACCCAGCTGCCTCCCATGTCTGTTCTGGGCCTTCTCTGAAGTTAGCTGCCTGCCCTTGACCCCAGCCACCCTGCCCTTGACCTCTGCCTAGAGCCCTGTCATAGGGCTGCCTTTGGGCCTGAAAGGCCTGCCCTCTGGCCGATACTTCTGGGCTTCAGTGTCATCTGGCACTGTCTTCTCTGTGCCTCCCTGTCATAGAGGACAGGGGATCTCTTTTGCCAGGGTCTCCATCTTCCCCAGGGCTGACACACAGGAGGCAGACAAATAGTTGTTGAACGAACCAGTGAATGAATGTTGGGTGCCTCTGAAGGGCCCACTAATGGAATCGCTGTTCTGATTAGCTGAGGACTAAGCTCATTTAGCTCTTGTAGCTGGGAATCTCCAGAACCACCCTACCTGTTAATTGACAGGTCCTACATCCGCACTCGTTAGGCCTCAATGGGTAAAAACAGGAAAAATAGCATGTGATGGGAAAACACTCACACATGCAATTTTGGACTTTTGTTCTGGCTCTTAATAGTTTCTCTTTAGCTTCCTTTTATCCACGTGGTGCTCTGTGGCAGTTTAGCAAGAGATGGTGCCCTCGCTGGCCTTCACAGGTGGCAGAGGGGCTGGCCTGGGTGGGGAGGCCAGGAGGGGCGAGGTGGTGGCTGCTGGGGCGGTGGGTCAGGGCCTGCCTGCGGGGGAGGAAGACAGAGGTGAGGGATGAGGGGAGACAGAGATGCATGGAGGCTCCGAAGCAGTTGAGATAAAAAGTGCTTTTGTCTCTGGGTGGGGTGCTAGTGTAGAGGGTAGTGTGTGTGTGTGCGTATGTGGGTAAAAGCCCCAGTGGGTAACATCTGGCCCCTTGGGTGTGGACACAAGTTTGATTTCAGTCACAGCCTCCAGAGGGAGGGTGCATTCTGCCCTGTGTGCACTGGCCCTGAGTGTGTAGCTGATTCTCTTGGAATATTATGCCTAAAATGGTTTCTCAACACGGCAGCTGTACGCACACCGGAGGCCATGGCATTTGGTGTAAGTCCAGTGTTCCCACCTGGAGATCAGAAGCCTCAGGGCCATGGTGGGCTTATTTTTAGACTCTCTGGGTTTCTGCTGTGCCAGGCTCTGGGCAGCTGGTGGGCAGGCAGGGGACATGCCTCTGCAGTCCACGGTGCCAAACAGCCACCAGCTTCTGAAGCCAGTTGGGTGTGACCTGGGCTGCCACCTGGAGGGACGATTCAGTGGGATATCCAGGGCTGGGGGAGAGGGAGAGGGTTTCAGTAGGCTTGGAGCATGGAGACCAGGGGCTGGGAGCCAGGAGGGAGAGTGTGCATGGGTCTGGAGACCAGGCCAGGGGTGAGGGTTCCACTCCTGGGCTCTGCTGATCACCCAGGGCTTCCAAGTAGAGGCCCTGGTCGTCTGTACAGGGCTGGGCAGGTGGTGAGAGGGCAGCATGTAGTCACAGCACTGGCTCTCTTAATGAGAAATATGAAAAATGTTAAGTGAGGGGAAAAAACTTACATTCAAAACAAGTCACACGTGTCTGGATCGGTACCTGGTGAAACACGCTCCGTGTGTCACATGCCCCTTCTCTTCCCAGGACATCACTAGAGATGGCAGAAGCCCACCAAGCGGTGGCCTTTCAGTTCACGGTCACTCCAGATGGGATCGACCTGCGGCTGAGCCATGAGGCCCTCAAGCAGATCTATCTGTCTGGACTTCATTCCTGGAAAAAGAAGTTCATCAGATTCAAGGTTTTCCGATACTTATTTAAATCTGTACAGTCTTCACTCGAGCACCTGAGAACCCATCTGTAGGTCCTGTTGAAATACAGGTATTTCAGTGGCAGTTGGCACATAAGGCTTAGGGAATGCTCACCCATGTTGACAAGCGGGGCAGGTAAGGAAATCGGGGTCAGAGGGTAAGTGACCTGCTCTGTATAAGCAAAGACTGGACTCCATGCCTCTTGCTCTGAGCCCAGAACCCTTTGCATCTTGCAGCAGAAGGATTGTTTTTCAGCTGCATGAAACCGCAATGAGTTTATTGGGCAGGTACCCCACTGATAAGATATTCAAACGCTGAAAAATGTGCACACACATAGGGTTAGCTTCATGTGTTCTCAATTCTCTTTACCTGAAAGAGTAGAAATTCATTCAGTTTTTAAGTACATGTCTTGTTTTGAATTTATTGTAGTTTAGTTTATTTTGAAACTCACAAAAGGGATAAATAAATGCACATTTAAAAACATTCCAACAAGAAGAAAGCGCAAGGCTGAAGTGTTGACCCTCGGGGTGACAGTTTGCTGAGGGGGGCAGTGGAGGAAGGACTAGGAGTTAGGGTCGCCGAGAGCAGTGACCCCTGAGAAAGTGGGGGGCACCTTGGGAGCTGCCTGGCTGCCCAGGTCTGTCACACACCTTCCAGGCACCCGCTGGAGTGGAGGAGGGCGCCACCTACAGGGAAAGGTGCCGACCCTCCTGTCCCTTGCTGAGAACAAGTCCTTTTCACCTTGGAATCAAGGACAGTAGAAACTTGGGTGCAGAGGAGTGGCCATCGCTCATTCAGCCCAGGGGAAACATTGTCCTCTGATTGTTAAAGACGTTGTAGACCTTGAGGAGGCAAGACTAACAGATATGAAAATATATAATAAACAGGGCATGGCCACATCTGCACAAATGATTTATTAGGGAACTGCCTAATCGCTCAGAGGGGGCTGGCAGTGGCTGCAGGACACGGAGAGGTGTGATGAGCAGGAGACATTTTATTTAGAAGCTCCCTACATTTTAATATAATGTTTGTGTGTATGTGTCTTCTTTTTTAAAAGAACCCTTTTTATTTCAGAGGACATACACCCACTTTGTTTAAAATCTCTTTCTCTTACCCCTCTGGACCCTGGGAAAACCACTAGGAATAACACATAGGGATGTGAGTGTCTCCTAAAAGAACTCAGATAAAGCTTGGAGACGTTTTTCATCTACTGTCTTGGTCAAATCAATTTCTTACTAAGAGGTGGCTTTAGTAAGAATTTTTTTGCTAGTTGGGAGTTTGGAAACGGGCACAGAAGTAAAGTAACTAACGGCCACACCGCTCCCCTCCTGATTTCTGCAGCTGACAACATCTTACCGGTGTTCTGTGCCCTCCTTCTGCTTTTTGGGTTTTTCTTGGGGAGTGGGGTGGGGGAATTGGCTGCAGCATCTTATAGCAAATTCTTGGCTTGGAGTGAAGTCTCCTGGGACTCCTTCAGGGCTCTGTGGTGTCTTGACTCAGGAGCAGCGCGTGGGTGTTTTGGGGGCTTGGCTCTCGGGTATCCTCAAGTAGCAGAGTGGGAGAGGACTCGGGGTTGGCTCAGTGACGTCCTTCCCCCAGGTGTTGTGAGTTAGTCTGGGTGGAGCTGGGGAATCTGAATGTTAAACCAGCCTCTTCTAATGTTCTGGGGTCACTCTCAAGGAAACTGTTTCAGGGAGGGTTTGGGCTCAGAAGCAGAGGAAGGGAAGGAGCTGGTCAAAAGTTGGGGCAGCTCAGGGCTGGAAGCTCTGAGGAGGATTTCCAGTAGCGACAGCAGGGTCACTCCCTCCTGCTGCCCGACCTTACCGGGGCCCCCCCCCCCCCCGGGGCGGGCCGTCCTGTGGGCGGGGCCGTTGCTCACAGCGCGCATCTGTTCTTAGAATGGCATCATCACTGGCGTGTACCCGGCGAGTCCCTCCAGCTGGCTCATCGTGGTCGTGGGGGTGATGTCTACCATGTACGCCAAGATCGACCCCTCGCTAGGAATCATTGCAAAAATCAATCGGACCCTTGACACCACGTAAGTAATCCTCTCAAACTGCAGAGCGTCTAGGAGGTCACCGACTTCTTTGTGGCTGATTTCTGCTTGTCCTTTCAGATATGATGATGTTCCTGTTCTGGATTCAATTTGAGGCTTTTGCGGTCATTCTCATGACAGCTTTCTCCCCGGTCCTGGACTGGTGTTAAGGACCCCAGGGAACCTGTGGTCCCTTTTACAGAGCAGGGGCAGAAAGAATGCCTTGGTGCCCGGGTACCCGGGTGGGACCAGGCCCAAGGCCGTGGCTGGCACACTCAGCCTCGCTGGCACATCCTCAGAACGGCGTTATGCTCCAGGAGCTTTGGACATGGTCACTTCTTTGCACAGGAGTCCCTCCTGGGGTTCTGTGACCCTGAGAACTGACTGCTGTGGGGTGCTCTGGGAGCCCCCAGCCCCATAGTTCCCCGTCAGAGTGACTTAGAGCCCCAGTACTTCTGGGAGTTTTAGATTTTACCAGGAGGCTTGAAAGTAGGCTCTTATACCATGAGATTTGGCCTGGAAGAGCCTATAGGTTGATACTTTTCTCAAAAGGTTCACGGGCCTGGGGTCTCATGCAGGAATGTTGGACATGCCCCAGGGGGCCTCAGTGGAGCCCTGGAATGTTCTTTCTTCCCTCCAAGCCTAGTGGCCCTCACTCCCATGCAGGTTCTGGCGGGTGGGACCCTGCACTCATCTCCCCCTGGAGTCTCTGTTGTAAAAGAGAAAACATTCAGAGATGTATATTCTTGCCCAGAGTGACAGAGAGGAAGTGGGGAGGGTGGAATTCAAGCCCCGCTCTGTGCCACTCCGAAATCTGTGCTTCCTGCAATGTGCCCTGAGCCTCCCCTCAGAGAACCTTCCCGGCAAACGCAGACCGAGCACCATCGCCTTCCGACAGCTGTGGGGCCAGGCGACGGAATGTGGGCTCCCTCCATACCCTGCTTCCGACTGGCCGTCACTCTGCATGACACTTGTATTTCCTGGTTGGGAAATGCTGAGTGCCTCTGATGGGGTGGCCATGGCCATCCCATACCAGACCTTCCATCCCGTTTCTTTTGCCTGTTTACATCAACGAACAGTTCTGCTCCTAGAGAAATAATAGTCCCCAGGTCTTTGTCCCATAATGGGGCTTTGTCTTTGGAGCCAGTGCATGGGGAAGGCAGGCGCTGTGAGGGACGAGCTGGCAGCCCAGGTGTCCCTGTGTCCCCATGTCTCCAGCCATATGTTTGTGTGGGGTCAGCCTAAGATAAAGGAACACTTGGGGGGGTTCCAGGAAGATGGCGGCGTGAGCAGGCCGGCAGAAATCTCCTCCCAAAACCATATAAATCTATGAAAATACAGCAAATACAACTACTCCTAAAAGAGAGACCAGAATACACAGCACAGCGCACAGACTGCACCTGTACATGAGAGGACTCTCGGGACCCCGTGAGGCGGGTAAGATATGGAGCCGGGACCTGGCGGGACCCGAGCACCCCCCCCACACCAGCGCACCAGCGGGAGGAGAGGATTCAGAGCCGGGAGGGAGTGGAAGTACACCCTGCGAAATAACCAGCCCTGGTGATCTGCGCCAGGAGTGCTGACACATATCACGCGGTGCATCAGATACTGGAGAGGCAGAAGGTGCAGGCTTTGAGCTGGGAACGCTCACGGGTCCGTGCAGCCGGCGCCCCGGGACAAGAGAAAAGCGCGCGCTGTCTTTAGCGGTCTTGGAGAGGCAGGGGGCCCAGCAAGGGAACACAATCGCCCCAGCACGCTCTGCCCCGTGGGCTGGGAGTCCTGAGGAATTTGGGACCCATTGGCTGGCGGCTGGGAAAAGGTAGCTACACTGAAACCTTACACAGAGAACAACAGCCTCCCATTCGTTCCCGACCAGAGCTACAAAGAGCAGCGTGGCCGCGGCTGCGGAAAAGTGGAGCAACAGCGCCACCTACAGCATCCTTACAGAATCCACTCCCAGTGGGGTTTTTTTTTCTCTTTTCTTTCTCTTCTTTTTTTTATTTTTGTTTTTATTTTTATATATATATTTTAACTCTTAAAGAGCCCAGCTGACATACGTGGCACCTACCAGGGACCACTTCTATCGTCAGACAGAGGAATATGGTCCAGACAAAGATCACCCAGACCCAGACAACACCTGAGAGGGAACCTGAAGGGATGGAAGTGCACAATCTTCCTGAAAAATAATTCAGAATAAAAGTCGTAACCATGCTGATGGATCCAGAGAAATATGCAAGAGCTGAGGGAGGAAGTGAGGGAAGTGAGGAAAGACAATGCAGAAATCAGACAAGCCATCGACGGGCTTAGCAGCAGACTGGACGAGATGCAAGAGACTCTTAATGGAATAGAAATCAGAGAACACGAATACAGAGAAGCTGAGGCAGAGAGAGATAAAAGGATCTCTAGGAATGAAAAAATATTAAGAGAACTGTGTGACCAATCCAAACGGAACAATATTCGCATTATAGGAGTACCAGAGGAAGAAAAGAGAGAAAAAGGGATAGAAAGTGTCTTTGAAGAAATAATTGCTGAAAATTTCCCCATGCTGGGGAAGAAAATAGTCTCGCAGTCCACGGAAGCCCACAGATCTCCCAACACAAGGGACCCAAGGAAGACAACACCAAGACACATAATAATTAAAATGGCAGAGATCAAAGATAAGGACAGAGTATTAAAGGCAGCTAGAGAAAGAAAAAAGATCACCTACAAAGGAAAACCCATCAGACTATCATCAGACTTCTCAACAGAATCCTTACAGGCCAGAAGAGAATGGCATGATATATTTAACGTAATGAAACAGAAGGGCCTCAAACCAAGAATATTGTATCCAGCACGATTATCATTTAAATATGACGGAGAGATTAAACAATTTCCAGACAAATGAAAGCTGAGAGAATTTGCCTCCCATAAACCACCTCTACAGGACATCTTAAAGGAACTGCTCTAGAGGGAAGCACTCCGATGGCTAAAAAGATGTCACCAGAGAAAATAAAATCATAGCAAAGAAAGCAGACCATCCAAATACTAACTAAAGGCTAAGAATAAAACACCTAGTATATAAAGAATGGAGGAGGAAGAATAAGAAGGGAGAGAAATAAAGAAACATCAGACTGTGTTTACAATAACTTAACAAGAAAGTTAAGTTAGATTGTTAGATAGTAGAGAAGCTACCCTTGAACCTTTGGTAACCACAAATCTAAAGCCAGCAATAGCAATAAGTACATATCTATCGATAATCACCCTAAATGTAAATGGACTGAATGCATCAATCAAAAGACAAAGAGTAACAGAATGGATAAAAAAGCAAGACCCATCTATATGCTGCCTACAAGAAACTCACCTCAAACCCAAAGACATACACAGACTAAAAGTGAAGGGATGGAAAAAAATATTTCATGCAAACAACAAGGAGAAAAAAGCAGGTGTTGCAGTACTTGTATCAGACAAAATAGACTTCAGAACGAAGAAAGTAGCAAAAGATAAAGATGGACATTACATAATGATGAAGGGGTCAATCCAACAAGAGGATATAACCATTATAAATATATATGCACCCAACACAGAGGCACCGGCATATGTGAAACAAATACTAACAGAATTTAAGGAGGAAATAGACAGCAATGCATTCATTTTAGGAGACTTCAACACACCACTCACTCCAAAGGACAGATCAACCAGACAGAGAATAAGTAAAGACACAGAGGCACTGAACAGCACACTAGAACAGATGGACCTCACAGACATCTACAGAACTCTACACCCAAAAGCAGCAGGATACACATTCTTCTCAAGTGCACATGGAACATTTTCTAGAATAGACCACATTCTAGGCCACAAAAAGAACCTCAGTAAAGTAAAAAATATTGAAATTCTACCAACCAACTTCTCAGATCATAAAGGTATAAAACTAGAATTAAATTTTAGAAAGAAATCAAAAAGGCTCACAAATACATGAAGACTTAACAACATTCTCCTAATTAATCAATGGGTTAGTGACCAAATCAAAACAGAAATCAAAGAATATATGGAGACTCATGACAACAACAACACAAAGCCACAACTTCTGTGGGACGCAGCAAAGGCAGTTCTAAGAGGAAAGTATATTGCAGTCCAGGCCTATTTAAAGAAGGAAGAACATTCCCAAATGAATAGTCTAAAGACACAATTACTGAAATTGGAAAAAGAAGAACAAATGAGACCCAAAGTAACCAGAAGGAGGGACATAATAAAGATCAGAGAAGAAATAAATAAAATTGAGAAGAAGAAAACAATAGAAAAAATCAATGAAACCAAGAGCTGGTTCTTTGAAAAAATAAACAAAATAGATAAACCCCTAGCCAGACTCATTAAGAGAAAAAGAGAATTTACACACATAAACAGAATCAGAAATGAGAAAGGAAAAATCACGACGGACCCCACAGAAATACAAAGAATTATAAGAGAGTATTATGAGAATCTGTATGCTAACAAGCTGCAAAACCTAGAAGAAATGGACAACTTCTTAGAAAAATACAACCTTCCAAAACTGACCAAACAAGAAACAGAAAAAGTAAAGAGACCAATCACCAGCAACAAAATTGAAGCGGTAATCAAAAAACTACCCAAGAACAAAACCCCCGGACCAGATGGATTCACCTCTGAATTCTACCAGACATATAGAGAAGAAATAACACCCATTCTCCTTAAAGTTTTCCAAAAAATAGAAGAGGAGGGAATACTTCCAAACTCATTCTATGAAGCCAGCATCACTGTAATACCAAAACCGGACAAAGACCTCACCAAAAAAAACTACATCAATATCCCTGATGAATGTAGATGAAAAAATAATTAACAAAATATTAACAAACTGAATTCAAAAATACATCAAGAGGATCATACACCATGATCAAGTGGGATTCATCCCAGGGATGCAAGGATGGTACAACATTTGAAAATCCATCAACATCATCCACCACATCAACAAAAAGAAGAACCAAAACCACACGATCATCTTCATAGATGCTGAAAAAGCATTTGACAAAATTCAGCATCCATTCATGATTAAAACTCTCAACAAAATGGGTATAGATGGCAAGTACCTCAACATCATAAAGGCTATGTATGACAAACCCACAGCTAACATCATACTTAACAGCAAGAAGCTGAAAGCTTTTCATCTAAGATCGGGAACAAGACAGGGATGCCCACTCTCTCCACTGTTATTCAACATAGTACTGGAGGTCCTAGCCACGGCAATCAGACAAAACAAAGACATACAAGGCATCCAGATTGGTAAAGAAGAAGTCAAATTGTCACTATTTGCAGATGACATGATACTGTACATAAAAAACCCTAAAGACTCCACTCCAAAACTACTAGAACTAATATCTGAATTCAGCAAAGTTGCAGGATATAAAATTAACACACAGAAATCTGTTGCTTTCCTATATACTAATGATGAACTAACAGAAAGAGAAATCAGAAAAACAATTCCATTCACAATTGCATCAAAAAGAATAAAATACTTAGGAATAAACCTGACCAAGGAAGTGAAAGACCTGTACTCTGAAAACTACAAGACACTCCTAAGAGAAATTAAAGAGGACACTAACAAATGGAAATTCATCTCATGCTCTTGGCTAGGAAGAATAAATTTGTCAAAATGGCTATACTACCTAAAGCAATCTACAGATTCAACGCAATCCCTATCAAAATACCAACAGCATTCTTGAATGAACTGGAACAAATAATTCTAAAATTCATATGGAACCACAAAAGACCCCGAATAGCCAAAGCAATCCTGAGAAGGAGGAATAACACAGGGGGTATTACGCTCCCTGACTTCAAGCTCTACTACAAAGCCACAGTAATCAAGACAATTTGGTACTGGCACAAAAACAGACCCAAGACCAGTGGAACAGAATAGAAAATCCAAACAACCCAAATATATACAGTCAACTAACATTTGATAAAGGAGCCTTGGATATACAATGGGGAGATGACAGCCTCTTCAGCAGCTGGTGTTGGAAAAACTGGACAGCTACATGTAAGAGAATGAAACTGGAGTACTGTCTAACCCCATACACAAAGATAAAGTCAAGGTGGATCAAAGACCTGAATGTAAGTCATGAAACCATAAAACTCTTAGAAAAAAACATAGGCAAAAATTTCTTAGACATAAACATGAGCGACTTCTTTATGAACATATCTCCCCGAACAAGGGAAACAAAAGCAAAAATAAACAAGTGGGACTATATCAAGCTGAAAAGCTTCTGTACAGCAAAAAGACATCCTACAGTATGGGAGAATATATTCATAAATGACGTATCCGATAAGGGGTTGACATCCAAAATATATAAAGAACTCATGCACCTCAACAAACATAGAGTAAATAATCCAATTAAGAAATGGGCAGAGGACATGAATAGACACTTCTCCAAAGAAGAAACTCAGATGGCCAACAGGCACATGAAAAGATGCTCCACATCGCTAATCATCAGAGAAGTGCAGATTAAAACCACAATGTGATATCACCTCACACCAGTGAGGAGGGCCAACATCCAACACACAAACAACAACAAATGTTGGTGAGGATGTGGAGAAAAGGGAACCCTCCTACACTGCTGGTGGGAATGCAAATTAGTTGAACCATTGTGGAAAGCAGTATGGAGGTTCCTCAAAAAACTCAAAATAGAAATAGCATTTGACCCAGGAATCCCACTCCTAGGAATTTACCCTAAGAATGCAGCAGCCCAATTTGAAAAACACATATGCACCCCTATGTTTATTGCAGCACTATTTACAATAGCCAAGAAATGGAAGCAACCTAAGTGTCCATCAGTAGATGAATGGCTAAAGAAGATGTGGTACATCTACATAATGGAATATTATTCAGCCGTAAGAAGAAAACAAATCCTACCGTTTGCAACAACATGGATGGAGCTAGAGGGTATTATGCTCAGTGAAATAAGCCAAGTAGAAAAAGACAAATATCAAATGATTTCACTCATCTGTGGAGTATAAGAACAAAGAAAAAAACTGAAGGAACAAAACAGCAGCAGACTCACAGAACCCAAGAACGGACTAACAGTTACCAAAGGGAAAGGGACTGGGGAGGATGGGTGGGAAGGGAGGGACAAGGGGGAAAAAGGGGCATTACTGTTAGCAGATGTAATGTTGGGGGGGCACGGGGAGGGCTGTACAACTCAGAGAAGACAAGTAGTGACTCTAGGGCATCTCACTACACTGATGGACAGTGACTGTAATGGGGTTGGTGGGGGGGACCTGATGAAGGGGGTAGTTTAATCACCATAATATTGCACATGTAATTGTAGATTAATGATACCAAAATAAACTATTAAAGAAAACACTTGAGCCTTTTATTAAACCAGCATTTGTTGGTATTTGGATTTTAAATATTGTTCCTTCATAAAGGAATGAACTGGCGGAGTGTGACATAAAGGAAAGCTTGTGGCCCATGACTGGCTTTGATTCTGATCACTCCAAAGAAACTCAGTATTAACAGAACTTCTTAGGTCACCTTGAGTGAATGCCCCTTCCCCCTGAGTCCCGCTCGTCATTCATGAAGGCCCAGATGCCCAGGGTTCCTAGTGCCAGCTGAGGCATGCACAGCCCCCAGCTCCTCAGGAGGGCTGGCGCTGCCTTTCTGAGCATGTGCAGGGCCCAGAATGAAATCCCTGCCATTTCAGCAGAAGCATGCAGGTGCTGGGTGCCTGCCAGATCCTAGGTCTGCCTCAGAGCTGGGGCAGCCAGGACGGGGACCCATCACTCCTGTCACTACGGGCCCCTCCTCTCCTCCTCTGTTAGGTACTGGGGAGCCCAGACCCACCCCCCCTGCAGACAGCTTACCTCTGCACAGGGTGTCATGCTATTTCTATGTACTTTTCAGACTGTTGTGGGTTTAGCACAGATTTTCCATTTACTTTCTGGTGTGAGCTGTGTCTTAAGACTGGGTTATATTTAGAACTGTTAGCTATTTGAAGCCCTTTGTAATCTGGATCTTCATATCATTTGTTTTTTTGCCTTTAAAACCAGTTGCAATAAACTGGCCATCCCCTGGCCCCAATTTAGAAAAGCCATGTAAAGGGCAGTTCTGGGACTGTCTTCCTGGGTGACCTCTGACATGGCCAGGGGCCGCTTTCGTGTGTGCAGGGATGCAAGGGCAGGTGAAGTCTGCACTGTGCTTTTGCATGCATCCCCAGCAGCCTCAGAAGGAACGTGTTCTTTCAAAGAGCCTTTCTGCTGCTGATTTTATTGAAGTACCCATGTATACATGCATAAAACATCCTGAATGTGTCTTTGTCAATGTTAAAATACTGCTTTATTTTTATGAATCAAGTAAGTATATGTGTGTCTTTCTTTCTGGTTATGTAGTACTTAGAAATCTAAAATGCAGGTTTACTGAAAGATAGGTTCTTAAATCCCGAAATCCAAGTTCGCTTGTCGATTACACTATCAGAAAAGGATGTATAGGTTTAAAGTAGAGACTGTAGTTAAACTTGAACACAAGATTTGACAGGTTACAGAAAGATATATGTTTTCAAGCAAAAGTATGTTACTTTGAAGATATTTTCCTCTCTGTTTCTTAAATATTTTAAGATGTTACATTGGTGAGTTCCAAATTTTGGAAATACCTTTAGGTTCTGTGTATTGGTTGTTTTAGTAATTTGAAGCACATTTAAATCATTTTTTTTTCTTTTTAAAAAGGATCTAATTAATGTTTATCATCGTAGTAGTTTTAGGTGTACAACATAATGATTTAGTTTATGTATATACTGCAAAATGATTACCACAGTTTAATGTCCATCACCACATACAGTTAACAATTTTTTTCTTAAGATGAGAATTTTTATGATCTACTCTAGTAACAACTTTCAAATTTACAATACAATACTGTTAACTCTAGTCACCATGCTGTAAATTATGTCACATGACTTATTTATCTTGTAACTGGAAGTTTGTACCTTTTGACCCCCTTCACCCATTTTAGTCACTCCCCCGCCCCCTCCATCTGGCAACCACCTGTCTGTTCTCTGTATGAGTTCAGATGTTTTTTAGATTCCACCTCTAAGTGAGATCATACGGTATTTGTCCTTTTCTGACTTATTTCACTTGGCATAATGCCTTTAAAATACATCCATGTCGTTGCAAATGGCAGGATTTTTCTTTTTCATGGCTGAATAATGCTCTGTGTGTGTGTTTATACACGCCACATTTTCTTTTTCCATTCATTTGTCAGTGGACACTTAAGTTGTTTCCATGTCTTCGCTGCAGTGAACATGAGGGTGCAGATATCTTTTTGAGATAGTGATTTCATTTCCTTCAGATAAATACCCGGAAATGGAATTGCTGGATCATATAGTAAGTCTATTTTTAATTTTTGAGGAACCTCAGTACTGTTTTCCATGGTGACTGTAGCAATTTATATTTCCACCGAGAGTGCACATGGGTTCCCTTTGCTTCATATCCTTGCCAACGCTTATTATTTAAATCATTTTTGGTAAATATTTTGTTGTTTCCAAAACAACTAAAACCAGACCACAAAGATGAATGACTAAGTGCACTTCTTCTCACTTGTAAAGTCCCATCTTTACCTTAAAATACATCTTAGCAAATGGCAACATTTCTTCTCTTTCAGTTTATTATTTAAATGATCATTCTACATGATCAATTTCTTCATTTATTCGTGATAGATATTCCTGCCTAGGTCACAAACAAGCACTTCCGATAAAAGTAGTTAACATAATAGTTTTGCCAGATGATCTGAGTTTCTTATGAGTCGTGGTGAAATCCAAGGTACGCTGAAATCCAAGTCATAGGAGAAGGAAGGGAACAGCTCAGGAGACACAGGCGGTTCTGGGGTGCAGTGTTCATGGTGGGCGGGCCACAGCCCCAACTCACGCTGTCATCGTCCCTAGACCTCCAGGGAGGTTGTGTCTTTTCCCTGATGACCCAATTCACCTTGGTTTGTTTCTGAGGACCAGCAAGGCTGAGGGGCCTGGTTCATTTCGAGGCGAGAAGAAAAACGGCTGAGCATTTTGAGAGCTGGGTGAACACGGGAGTCCTCTCCAACTGGGCCCTCTCTGGGGGGCGGAGGGGAGGGCGTGGTCTTCGGTGTCACCGGGGGCGTGTGGCGCGTGGCGCATGGCATCTGGCAGTGCTGCCCTCCACCTCTTCCCCACTCTGCTGCGTTGGCGGCTTGTCTGTCTTGTCTTGGTAGCAGCTGCATGTCCAGCCAGACGAAGAACGTGGTCAGCGGCGTCCTCTTCGGCACGGGGCTGTGGGTGGCCCTCATCATCACCATGCGCTACTCCCTGAAGCTGCTGCTCTCCTACCACGGCTGGGTGTTCGTACAGCATGGCAAAACGAGCTGCACCACCAGGCTCTGGATGGTAATTAACCTCGCTCTCCGGGAAGAACTGACGTGGGGGTTTTTCACCGTTGTATTGAGGTATGCTTGGCATGCACAAAGCTAGAGCTGTTCACCGTGTACAGCTTGCTGGGTTGGGAGATACAAATAAAACCATGCGTCTGAAACTGGCAGCCAGAGGTGTGCAGCCGCCCTTCTGCTCACTGCTTCCATCTGATTGCCGTGGATTCCACAGATCAGTGAGACCGTGACGTGACGTATTTGTGCTTCTGTGTCTCGCTCATCCCCCTTAGCGTAGCTTCGCCTGTGGATAGCTTTCCCTGTTGAAGAAGGACCTCCTGGGACCTCCTTTCCCTCTTGATGTCTGGGTGGTTGACCTGGGAGTCAACCTCTAATTGCTGGAGAGGCATGACTCACCGTGACTCATAAGTTTGGACCAAAAAGTATTTTTCTTTAATGAGGTCAAGGAGGTCTGAACGTTTTCTGTTAATGTCTGGTAGGTCTGTCATCCAACTCACCATCAGATAAAAGTGCTGTCTATCTGCCACTTTGCAGCTTTTCTGACTAACTTGAAGTCGGGCGCCAAGTGGTTTCCCTAGCTGACCTGTCTGACCAGCTTAGCATAGAGCTGACGCACCCTTAGCTTCCATTGTGTTCCACCAGCTCTCCTTGGCCGTCAGCCCCACTGTCACTCATTTACCGTGTGTGCGGATGTTTGTCCCTTTCACCCCATGGTGGCTCCATCTATGGGCTGAATGCCACCATCTTGGGACTCGCTTGTGAGACAAGTGTGGGAGCCCAGTGCCACCCCGTGCCCGAGCCCACCACACACCCATGGGCTCACACTCTTTCCTAAACAGACTTCCTGCTGTTGTGGAAGATTCCTGATTCCAGAGAAGCAGACTTTTAACACCCAAATTCAGAGAAGGATTCCCACACTTTGCAAGAAGCAAGTTGAATGATGTTCCCGGGACGGCCTTCGTGGCTGATAGCCAGTTGAGTCCCACACACCAAGAACCACCCCTCCCCCTACACTATGAGCTCCAGAAATTTCTTTGAGGTCAAGTCAGCGTGAGATGACCAGTTATTACACCATGGGTCATTCTGGACTAAAGTAAGGGCTGATGATAGGCAAGTGTGTACTGTCCACTGGGCTTGACAGTGACCGACCAGGTGGGTCACACTGCCCGAGCTGGGGTTGGCTGAGGTCCAGGCTTATTAGCTCAGCCCCCGCTCACTGGTGCCAAAGCCCTGAGCCAGTCCCGAAACCAGGGGAGCCCGGGAGGGTCCTGGCTGGGGATTCACTGACTCCTGCACCGGCGGACATCTCGAGGCATCTGTCAGACCTTGGCTTTCATCCTGCCTGGTTTTTATTTGGGGTTGCCTGTTTGTTTGCTAAGGCCTGCAAATATAGGGGCAGAAAACAGACAAGAGGAAAAATACACCACAGAAAGTCTGTAAATAGTCAGCAAGTTGTGCACACTTGAGAACCGGAACATAGTCTCATCTTTTAAAATGTACTTTTTTTTTTTTAAGACTATGGTCAAGATCTTTTCGGGCCGGAAACCTATGTTGTACAGCTTCCAGACGTCTCTGCCGCGCCTGCCTGTCCCAGCCGTCAAAGACACCGTGAACAGGGTGGGTGTGGCTTCACGCTTGCGGGACCGCCCCCTCCGGACTTCCAGTCGTCTTTGGGATTAAGCTTTATGACCTGATGAGTGTCAGTTAATTGATCATTGCGTGGCTGTCGGCTGTCAGTGTACCTGGGTCGGCATTATAGGAGATCTTTTTTCCTTAGGTGTCTTCTTAGAAGGCCTCTTGATAGCGAAACCGATCGACACATTGTTTGTAACAGCTTGATTGAGATACAATTCATAGGCCATACAATTCAAAGTGTCCCATTCAGTGGTTTTGGGTATATTACATTATGAACTGTGCTAAGTTGCAGTAAATACATACATAACATAAAATGACCATTTTAATGAATTTTAAGTGTACGTTCTGTGGCATGAAGTACACCCACAGTGTTGTGCGGCCACCACCTCTGTGGTTGCAGAACACCGTCATCACCCCAAATCCACTCCCTGTCAGCCGTCACTCCCTATTTCCCCCTCCCCTCGGGCCCCAGCCCCCACCAGCCCGCTTCCTGTCTGCACATTTGCCTGTTCTGGACATTTCGCATCTGGGATCACATGGTAGGCAGCCTATTGTGTCCGGTTTCTCTCACTTAGCAGACTGTTCAGGGTTCAGCTGTGTTGTGCCGTGTGTCGAGGGCCTCGTTCCTTTTATGGCTGAATGATACTCCACCGTATGGATGGACCATATTCATTCATTCATCAGTTGATGGACGTCTGAGTTTCCACCTTGGCTGTTAATAGCGCGGCCGTGAATGTTCACATACATGATGTCATTGGAAGACCTGCTTTCCGTCTTTGGGGTACACACCCTGAGGTGAAATTGTGGGGTCCTGTGGTGGTTCTTGGTCTCACTTGCTGAGGACCTGCAGGCTGGTTTCCGCAGCAGTGGATCCAGTTTATGTGCCCACCTGCAGCTCCTGAGGGCTCCTGTTTTTCCGAGTCCTGTGGCACATTCTTTTTTTATTATTAAGGTATTATTGACATACACCCTTATGAAGGTTTCACATGAAAAAACAATGTCGTTACTACATTCACCCGTATTATCAAGTCCCCCCGCCATACCCCAATGCAGTCACTGTCCATCAGTGTAGTAAGATGCCACAGATTCACTGTTTGCCTTCTCTGTGCTACACTGTCTTCCCCGTGACCCCCCACACCATGTGTACTAAACATAATACCCCTCAATCCCCTTCTCCCTCCCTCCCCACCCACCCTCCCATACCCCTCTCCTTTGGGAACCACTAGTTCCTTCTTGGAGTCTCTGAGTCTGCTGCTATTTTGTTCCTTCAGTTTTGCTTCGTTGTTATACTCCACAAATGAGGGAAATCATCTGGCACTTGTCTTTCTCCCCCTGGCTTATTTCACTGAACATGATATCCTCCAGTTCCATCCATGTTGTTGCAAATGGTAGGATTTGTTTCTTTCTTATGACTGAATAGTATTCCATTGTGTATATGTACCACCTCTTCTTTATCCATTCATCTACTGATGGGCACTTAGGTTGCTTCCATTTCTTGGCTATTGTAAATAGTGCTGCAATAAACATAGGGGTGCCTATGTCTTTTTGAATCTGAGAAGTTGTATTCTTTGGGTAAATTCCAAGGAGTGGGATTCCTGAGTCAAATGGTATTTCTATTTTTAGTTTTTTGAGGAGCCTCTATACTGCTTTCCACAATGGTTGAATTAATTTACATTCCAACCAGCAGTGTAGGAGGGTTCCCCTTTCTCCGCATCCTCGCCAGCATTTGTTGTTCTTAGTCTTTTGGATGGTGGCCATCTTTACTGGTGTGAGGTGGTATCTCATTGTGGTTTTAATCTGCATTTCTCTGATGTTTAGCGATGTGGAGCATCTTTTCATGTGCCTGTTGGCCATCTGAGTTTCTTCTTTAGAGAAGTGTCTATTCATGTCCTCTGCCCATTTCTTAATTGGATTATTTGCTTTTTGTTTGTTAAGGTGCGTGAGTTCTTTATATATTTTAGATGTCAACCCCTTATCGGATATGTCATTTATGAATATATTCTCCCATACGTAGGATGTCTTTGTTCTACTGATGGTGACCTTTGCTGTACAGAAGCTTTTCAGCTTGATATAGTCCCACTTGTTCAATTTTGCTTTTGTTTCCCTTGCCCAGGGAGATAAGTTCATGAAGAGGTTGCTCATGTTTATGTCCAGGAGATTTTTGCCTGTATTTTTTTCTAAGAGTTTTATGGTTTCATGACTTACATTCAGGTCTTTGATCCATTTTGGATTTACTTTTGTGTATGGGGTTAGACAATGATCCAGTTTCATTCTCTTACATGTAGCTGTCCAGTTTTGTCAACACCAGCTGCTGAAGAGGCTGTCATCTCCCCATTGTATATCCAAGGCTCCTTTATCAAATATTAATTGACTATATACGTTTGGGTTAATGTTTGGATTTTCTATTCTGTTCCACTGGTCTGTGGGTCTGTTCTTGTGCCAGTACCAAATTGTCTTGATTACTGTAGCTTTGTAGTAGAGCTTGCAGTTGGGAAGCGAGATGCCCCCTGCTTTATTCTTCCTTCTCAGGATTGCTTTGGCTATTCGGGGTCTTTTGTGGTTCCATATGAATTTTAGAACTATTTGTTCCAGTTCGTTGAAGAATGCTGTTGGTATTTTGATAGGGATTGCATTGCATCTGTAGATTGCTTTAGGTAGGATAGCCATTTTGACAATATTTATTCTTCCTAGCCAAGAGCATGAGATGAATTTCCATTTGTTAGTGTCCTCTTTAATTTCTCTTAGGAGTGTCTTGTAGTTTTTAGGGTATAGGTCTTTCACTTCCTTGGTTAGGTTTATTCCTAGGTATTTTATTCTTTTTGATGCAATTGTGAATAGAATTGTTTTCCTGATTTTTCTTTCTGTTAGTTCATCATTAGTATGTAGGAATGCAACAGATTTCTGTGTATTAATTTTGTATCCTGTAATTTTGCTGAGTTCAGATATTAGTTCTAGTAGTTTTGGAGTGGAATCTTTAGGGTTTTTTTATGTACAATATCATGTCATCTGCGAATAGTGACAGTTTGACTTCTTCTTTACCAAACTGGATGCCTTGTATTTCTTTGTTTTGTCTGATTGCCGTGGCTAGGACCTCCAGGACTATGTTGAATAACAGTGGG
Organism: Phataginus tricuspis; assembly: GCA_029783875.1. NCBI lineage: Eukaryota > Metazoa > Chordata > Mammalia > Pholidota > Manidae > Phataginus > Phataginus tricuspis. The sequence goes on along the minus strand of JAQQAC010006904.1, from coordinate 3,699,267 downwards.
GAGAGTGGGCACCCCTGTCTTGTTCCCGATCTTAGATGAAAAGCTTTCAGCTTCTCGCTGTTAAGGATGATGTTGGCTGTGGGTTTGTCATATATAGCCTTTATGATATTGAGGTACTTGCCATCTATACCCATTTTGTTGAGAGTTTTAATCATGAATGTATGTTGAATTTTCTCAAATGCTTTTTCAGCATCTATGGAGATGATCATGGGGTTTTGGTTCTTCTTTTTGTTGATGTGATGGATGATGTTGATGGATTTTCGAATGTGGTACCATCCTTGCATCCCTGGGATGAATCCCACTTGATCATGGTGTATGATCATTTTGATGTATTTTTTAATTCAGCTTGCTAATATTTTTTTGAGTATTTTTGCATCTATGTTCATCAGGGTTATTGGTCTGTAATTTTCTTTTTTGGTGGGGTCTTTGCCTGGTTTTGGTATTAGAGTGATGCTGGCTTCATAGAATGAGTTTGGAAGTATTCGCTCCTCTTCTCTTTTTTGGAAAACTTTAAGGAGAATGGGTATTATGTCTTTTCTATAAGTCTTATAAAATTCAGTGGTGCATCATGTGACCTGGGGATTTTGTTCTTCAATAGTGTTTTGATTACCAATTCAATTTTGTTGCCAGTAATAGGTCTGTTTAGAGTTTCTGTTTGTTCCTTGGTCAGTCTTAGAAGGTTGTATGTTTCTAAGAAGTTGTGCATTTCTTCTAGGTTTTCCAGCTTGTTAGCATATAGATTTTCGTAATATTCTCTAATAATTCTTTGTATTTCTGTGGGGTCTGTCGTGATTTTTCCTTTCTCATTTCTGGTTCTGTTTTCTGTGTGTAGATTCTCTTTTTCTCTTAATAAGTCTGGCGAGGAGTTTATCTATTTTGTTTATTTTTTCAAAGAACCAGCTCTTGGTTTCTTGATTTTTTTTTGTATTGTTTTATTCTTCTCAATTTTATTTATTTCTTCTCTGATCTTTAGTATGTCCCTCCTTCTCCTGACTTTGGGCCTCCTTTGTTCTTCTTTTTCCAATTTCAATAATTGTAACTTTAGACTATTCATTTGGGATTGTTCTTCCTTCTTTAAATAGGCCTGGATTGCAATATACTTTCCTCTTAGCATGGCCTTGGCTGCATCCCACAGATTTTGCGGTGTTGAATTATTGTTGTCATTTGTCTCCATATATTGCTTGATCTGTTTTTTTGGTCATTGATCTATTGGTTATTAAGGGCATGTTGTGAAGCCTCCGTGTGTTTGTGGGATTTTTCATTTTCTTTGCGTAATTTATTTCTAGTTTCATACCTTTGTGGTCTGAGAAACTGGTTGGTACAATTTCAATCTTTTTGAATTTACCGAGGCTCTTTTTGTGGCGTAATATATGATCTATTCTTGAAAATGTTCCATGGGCACTTGAGAAGAATGTGTTGTGTATTCTGCTGCTTTTGGGTTAAGTGTTCTGTAGATGTCTGTTAGGTCCATCTGTGGTATTGTGTGGTTCAGTGCCTCTGTGTCCTTACTCATTTTCTGTCTGGTTGATCTGTCCTTCAGAGTGAGTGGAGTGTTGAAGTTGCCTAAAATGAATGCATTGCATTGTATTTCCCCTTTTAATTCTGTTAGTATTTGTTTCACATATGTAGGTGCTCCTGTGTTGGGCACATAGATATTTATAATGGTTATATCTTCTTATTGGATTGATCCTTTTATCATTATGTAATGTCCTTCTTTGTCTCTTGTGACTTTCTTTGTTTTGAAGTCTATTTTGTCTGTTACAAGTACTGCCACTCCTGCTTTTTTCTCCCTATTAGTTGCATGAAATATCTTTTTCCATCCCTTCACTTTTAATCAGTGTATGTCTTTGGGTTTAAAGTGAGTCTTTGTAGGAAGCCTATAGATGGGTCTTGCTTTTTTATCCATTCAGTGACTCTATGTCTTTTGATTGGTGCATTCAGTCCATTTACATTTAGGGTGCTTATCAATAGGTATGTACTGATTGGCATTGCACGCTTTAGATTCATGGTTACCAAAGGTTCCAGGTTAACGTCCTTACTATCTAAGAGTCTAACTTAACTCACTTAATATGCTATTACAAACACAATCTAAAGGTTCTCTCTTTTTTTTTTCTCCTCCTTTTTCTTCCTCCTCCATTCTTTATATATTAGGTATCATATTCTGTACTCTTTGTCTATCCCTTGATTGACTTTGGGGATTGTTAATTTAATTTTGCATTTGCTTAGTAATTAGCTAGCTGTTCTACTTTTTTTACTGTGGTTTTATTACCTCTGGTGACAGCTATTAAACCTTAGGAACACTTCCATGTATAGCAGTCCCTCCAAAATACACTGTAGAGATGGTTTGTGGGAGGTAAATTCTCTCAGCTTTTGCTTATCTGGAAATTGTTTAATCCCTCCTTCAAATTTAAATGATAATCTTGCCGGATAAAGTAATCTTGTTTGGAGGCCCTTCTGCTTCATTGCATTAAATACATCGTGCCTGTGGCCCCATGTTAAACACTAAGGAACCTTCCTGTCATTTGAATCTGGACCTCGTGTGTTTGGCCCTGTTGCCCCTCCAGCTCCCTTGCCTGCGGTGCTCCGTGGGCGCCCTCCCTGCAGGCAGCTCAGCATTCGGTGAGCTCTGCCTGACTTGTGTGGCCCAGGGTTCGACCTGAGCCTGCTCACACTGCGATTTTCAGCTTCACTAACGTACGTGCTACCTTGACCAAACTAAGCTGTGTTAACAGCTGGCCCGTTTTTGAGAATGGGCCCTACCTTCAGACCTGGGCGGAGGGGCCCCAGAGCTGCCTCTGCCTCCCCAAAGCCGTCTCCATGGCACATGATGACTTGGCGGATTAAAACACTCCATGACAAACGCAGGGCTTAGTGGCAGCTTTACTTCTGTAAGACGGCTGGCCTGCGTGGCAGCGACTACCGAGTGCCTTTAAAACCCCCACATGTGTGAACTGCCGGCCGGGTGGCTGCCTTACCTCAGCAGTGCTGGTCAAGGTTGGTCCTGGAATTTCTGGCCCTGGAGACCTGGCCTGCGCCCGGTGGCCCGGCCTTCCCTGTCCCCAGCATTATTCTGGCACCCCCTCACTGCCCTGGTGTCCTGGGCACCTGTGCCCCATGCTCGGCCTCGGTGCTTCCCCACCTGATGTCCTGGATGCCATCATGGTCATTGTAGCTTAGAACAGAGCAAGTCATGGAAAAAAGGCACTATTGAAATCCCGTTAACTGAACAATGATCTTGTCACCTTGTGATTTCATGGTGTTGCAGGGTCTGGGGAGTTTGAACACCAAGGAAGGACAAGAGAGTTGAGTGATGGCTCACCTAGACCCCAGTTTACCTAACGTGTGTGAGGACCGGCCACACAGGCATGGGGAGGATGTTGGGTGTCCTGGGAGGAAGCTGCGCATTCTCACTTGGCCTGTGTTCTCCCCTTCACCCCAGTACCTGGAGTCGGTGAAGCCTCTGATGAAGGAAACTGACTTTAAGCGCATGACGGCTCTGGCACAAGATTTTGCTGTCAACCTGGGGCCCAGACTGCAGTGGTACCTGAAGTTAAAGTCCTGGTGGGCCACAAATTACGTACGTGTGGATATACAATGTTGTCCTGGGTGTTTTCTTTGTATGATGATACCGTGAACCAGCCGGCCTTCCTCATGTGGTGGGCAGGAGGTGACGCTGGCGGATGAGATGGCGCTAGGAGTCTGGGTGTTGAGATGTGGGAGAGAAAACATTGCGTGTGACCCAGACAACCAGCGGTGGGGCTGGAGGTGGGCAGCAGCTGGAGGGGGCGGCTGAGAGGTGCCGTGTTCTGTTGTTGATCAGCCCCGGGTCCCCACCCGGTTGTGCTGACATCCTCACACGTGACAGAGTGAAATAAATGCCCCCGGGGCCCTGGGTCACCCCTGCTAAGCTGCTCGGTGGCTCTCCCCTTTGTGCGCCCAACAGGTGAGTGACTGGTGGGAGGAATACATCTACCTCCGTGGACGAGGGCCGCTGATGGTCAACAGCAACTACTATGCCATGGTGAGTCCTCCGGGCCCTTGAGCCTGCTGGGGGCCGAGCCTCCCGCCCCGCGGCTGCCTGCAAAAGCTTGCCTCCTGCTCCTGCTTCCATCGTCCAAGGCTTCAGGCTGCATCATGGAGCCCGGGGCCTGCTTCCCACATCAGAGAAGCATGTGGCTGGCTGCTTTTTTATATTTGTAAAGTAGCTTGATGGCACTGAGGTGGTGCAGGGAAGCTGTGAGGGTGAAATGCCCTTGGCAGACAAGAACTGTCCCCTAGTGTAAGGCGACCTGTGCTTTCACAGAGCCCCACAGCACGAAGGGCTCTCTCCCGGCTGCCCCACCAACTCTCAGGGACAGAGGGTCCATCAAGGCTCACCCCTGGCTGGCACACGGCTTTGCTCTTCCATGCCCTGAGATGCCAGGGGGTCATGTGTCATTTTCATGTCTCTGGCTTTCCTTGTCTTTTGAGACCTCAATGGTCTGGGAGAGTACACACCATTTTTTAGAAGCCCTTCAGTTTGGGTTTGAAAAACCACTGTTTAATAACTGGCACTTAATAACTTTGATAATTGGCAAACCTAATTCTTTGTCTTTTTCTGTTTTTCACTTACCTTTACTGTGTCCCTCATTTCCTTACTTCTCTTTATTGTTTGCTTTTTCTTTGTTTCTCTTCTTTAAAATGTTTCTCTCTTCCTTTTAACTTTTTTCCCCACCGAAAACAATCTCCCACTTGGACAAAAATTGTTTGTGCGTGACACATAGAAATTAGTTGTTTGAGAGTAAATGGTCTCCCTGGCGTCCTCTCATTGCTGAAGACTTCGGTGTTTATTTCCTACAAACAAGGGCACTATCTCACACCTTCAGGGGTTGTCATTTCTGCCTGGCTTTTCGTGGCATGATATAAAAATACTTGGGGCAACATACTGTTATCGTTTTAAATTTGAATTACATTTATTTAATTGTAAGCTATCCTGTTCTCTTTGAGACCCCAAGAATTACATGGGGCTTGCATTCTTTTAACACATGAAGACAATTAAACTGGCAAAGCATAAGAAATGGAATTACAATTCATTTCCAGCAGGGCAGGTGTAATTTAACACACGTGCAAAAAATTTTTGACAGTCTGGAAACGCTCAGCTGTGCATTTAAGTTAGTTTAGCTTTTCCTGTGAGTGTTCTCTGCTGACATGTGTTTCCCCTTTCAGGATTTGCTGTATGTCACGCCGACCCACATCCAGGCAGCAAGAGCGGGTAATGCTATCCATGCCATCCTGCTTTATAGACGCCAACTGGACCGAGAGGAAATCAAACCAGTATGCAAACTGCTTTTTTGAAAAAATCCTTTTAAAACAGTTTTATTGAGGTATAATTGACATATTGCACATGCACTTAGCATACAAGTTAGTAATTCTGAGATAGACGGACACTATCGTGACAATCGAGAGTAAACACATCCACCCCCTCCAAAGTTACCTCCTGCGCCTTTGTGCTCCCCCGTCCCTTTCCGCACCCACCCCTACCACTGCCCTGATCTGCTTTCTACATTAATTTGCATTTCCCAATGCTGTATGTAAATGGAATCAGACGGTATGTACTTTTTTTTTTCTGCTTTAACTTCTTTTCACTCAGCATAATTATTTTGGGATTTAATTCTCCTACATGGACATATGCCTGTGCCCTGGTTCTGTAATGTGCCTCTCGAAGAAACGCTTGTTTACTTCTGAAGGAAAATAATTTAGCTGGTGATCCACTCACAGGAACAGACATTTCCTTCTTCAGCACCCTCTGGCTTAGGCATCAGTTTATAAATGACTGATCGGAATGTGTTATTTAGGACGTCAGGGTGCGGGAAGTTGTGCCCTGGTACAGGTCAGCCAGTCCTGCCCTGAGGGACGTGTCCCAGCGAGTGACTGTTCTCTCCAGAGTTTGGAAAAAATTTTGAGTCAGACCATGTTGTGTGTGCAGAACAGATCAGCGTGGAATTTGCTTCTTTATTTTCTTTCTTCTCCCCCCGTGGAATTTTTGTGTGATGCATACTTTTGTTACAGATTCTACTTTTGGGATCTACAATTCCACTCTGCTCTGCTCAGTGGGAGCGGATGTTCAATACCTCTCGGATCCCAGGAGAGGAAACAGGTGCGTGGAGCTTCCTGGGGCTCCTGTCGGGAAGCAGGCCTTTGATCCCGGTGCTTGGAGTGGAGAGGTGTGGAGAGAGGCGTCCGAGGCCACCACACGGAAGCGCACTGACCCCACCTTAGACTTCAGAGATTTCAGGCTCATGAGTGTGCTGTCTGTCGCATTTCCCTTGTCTCTCTGGCGCCTGGACCGTTGACTTATTTCAGACTTTTATTTCTCTTCAGTTGAAGCCTGACTTACGGATGTTTTTCCCAGGTTTTTAAAGAATATTCTTATTTGTTCCCTGGGTCCCTCAGGGGTATTGTGCTGTGGCCCATGTGGGACAGCTGGCGCCCCACCACCCCCAGATTGTAGGGTGGCCACATGATCTGTGCAGGCCAGGACTCTCTCAAGAATGAAAGGGAGAGACAACAGCGCCACCTAGGACGTCCCAGGCCAGCCAGGGCTTGGGCTGTGCCTCCTTCCCGTGAGATGGCCCTGCAGGCCAAAGATACCCACTTTTTGACTGGTGAGCCACACCCTGTCCGAGATCTCACGGCCTGAACCATGATGAGCCCGCTGCTGCTCTGGAGGCTGACCGCGGAGTCCCGAGCTGGTCCGGCTTTTGGGGTGTGCGGCAGCAGGTCGTGCTTGCGGCTGCGATGGCCCAGGCAGTGCCTTGCAGAGTGGCGGGAAGCATGGGAGTCGCTGGACAGAAAAGCCAGCCTCGGGTGGGCCTCCTTAAGCGCGCTCGTAGCTTCCCTCTCATACCGCACCCGCAGGTTCTCTGAGGACGCACGCCATGTGTGTTCTCTGCTGTCAGTGTGGGGGGTTTCTGGCTGAAAAGCAAACCTCTCCTCTCTTTCTGTCTCACTCCGGTCCAGGGGCCTGTGGTCCGACACATTATGACAAGTGGATGAATTGCAAAAAACGGTAGTGGGGCAGTAGACTGCCTGTTTGGGAAAAGGGAAGTCGGCCTTCTCTGTCCTCAGCAGTGTTTGTTAAGGATTTTAATAAACTGTGACACAGCAGCCCCTCCTTGTCTGCGGTTTCGCTTTCCGTGGCTCAGTTACCCTTGGTAAGCCATGGTCCAGAGGCACAGGCCTCCCTCCGCCACCCCTCAGCCCCTGCAGGGGCCATGCTACATCTGTCTCTATGGACTTGAGTGTTACAAGCACCTCCTGTATGTGTGATCACATAGTATTTGTCCTTTTTGGAATGAATGGGCTCATTTCAGTCGGCATAGTGTCCTCAGGGTTCATCAGTGTTGTAGCATGGGTCCAAGTACCCTTCCGTTTTAAGGCCGAGTAACATGCCATTGTTTGGATGGACTGCATCTGGCTCATCCGTTCATCCATCCGCAGACACTTGGGCTGCTTCCACCTCTTGGCTATCGTGAATCATGCTGCTGTGAACATGGGTGTGCGAATATCTCACTGGGACCCTGCTTTCAATTATTTTGGGTATATGCCCAGAGGTGGAATTGCTGGGTCACATGGTAGCTCTATTTTAATCTTTTGAGGATCCACCGTATTTTTTTTCCACAGTGGCTGCCCCATTTTACATTCTCTCCAGTGGTGCCCAAGGCTCCCGATTTCTCCGCAACCTTGCCACACTTGTCTTCTGTTTATTTTGACAGTAGCCCTCCTCCTGGGTGAGAGATGGGAGCTCAGTGGTTGCATGTGCATTTCCCTAATGCTCAGTGGTATGCAGCATCTTTTCATAAGCCTTCATTTGGTCTTGCAGCGTGGGGCTGGTGCTCATGAGCTCCTTCAGCTTTTGTTTCTGGGAAGGTCTTAATATTCCCTCACTTTTGAAGGGCAGTTTTGCCAGATACAGGATTCTTGGTTGGCAGTTTTTTCTTTAGCTCTTTAAATGTACCAGCCCACTGCCTTCTGGCCTCTATAAAGTTTCTGATAGGAACTCTGCCGGCAGTCTTATTGAGGCATCTGGGGTGCATTCTTATGAGATCTCTTTCTTTAATTTTCTACTTCTCTCTTGGAACATTTTCTTATTGTAATAAGTCAATAAAAAGTTAGTGTACTGAGTGCTTCCTCTATGTGAGTGAGTGTTGTATGGATGTGGTCTCTTAATTCTTGTACAGCCTCATGAGGGACACAAGTATCGTCTTCATTGTGCAAGAGAAAGAAATGGTGGTGTGGACAGGATTAGGTCATTGGCCTAAGATGATACATCCAAAGAGGGGTTGAGCAGAGCTTAGAATCAGGCTAATTCCAAAGTTCTGATTCTGTCCTGAATCCTCTGCAGACTTGAGAAGTGGCCTCATGAGCCAGGTGGCGTCATGGGGGGTGAGGAGTGGGTGCCCTTGGGAAGCAGGGGTGATTTCCCAGTGACCTCTAACCTGTGCCTCTGGATTTTGTCGCGCCCCACGCCCGCCTCAGACACCATCCAGCACGTTCGGGACAGCAAGCACATCGTTGTGCTGCACAAGGGCCGCTACTTCAAGGTCTGGCTGTACCACGACGGCAGGCTGCTGAGGCCCCGGGAAATCGAGCAGCAGATGCAGAGGATCTTGGACGACCCGTCAGAGCCTCAGCCCGGGGAGGCGAAGCTGGCAGCCCTCACTGCGGGAGACAGGTGTGCAGCTGCTCTGTGACATCGGTCGTGTCGGGGCTTCGGGGTCACCCGTGGTTCTCCTCCTCATCCAGAGGCCCGGCTGGAGAGGAGGCACATGTCTGACCCGCAGTGGCACTGGGGCAGGGCTCAAGCCTCGTCTCGCCTTTGTTCTGAGGGAGCAGGTCTCACCCCTGCCTTGGCCATCCGCGTGTGGCAGGCAGGCACGTGTGTGCACAGGCACCGGGGCACATGGTGGAGAGGAGGAGGTAGGCTTTTTCACAGGGCTGCAGGCAGGTTTAATTTAGGAAACAGAACAAGTTTAAACCACGGCCTCTGTGTTAGGGATAAATTTTCTGCCTCGTCTGAAGATCATTCAGAGGCTGTTTACTGGAGGAATTGGCTCACACAAATAGAGCAGGGTTTCCCCCGTTTGGCTCTGTATATACTTGGGGCTGGATCATTCGTTGTTCTGGTGGCAGACGTCCTGTGTGTTGTAGGGTATTGAGTAGCGTCCCCGGCTTCTGTCCATTGGGTGCCAGCAGCCACCACCCAGCTGTGATGGGCAAAACTGTCCTGGGATTCTGTCCAGTGTCACTGGGGGGCAACATCGTCCCTGCTGAAAATCACCGAGTTCCCGTGGCTTGGCAACTACTCAGACAGCGTTAGGGGCTCAGGAGTGACTCCTGCAAAAAGGAAGATGCCTGGGTGCGGGCGTGTGGAGGGCGGCAGGGGTGTCTCACAGCATGCTGGGGACTGCAGAGTGTGGGTGCTAAAACGCAAGGCAGGGAGGGTCCCCCAAGCTGACTCCGTTTGCTTTTGATCCTGCGACTGGGTGCTGCTGAAGGGACCACTAGGCTGGAGGGACCCGAACACGATGAGATTATTTCTGGGCCAGGCGCTCCTGTAAGCAGGGGGTTCCTAAAGCCACAAGGACCAGGAACAGGTAGCATGAGCGGGAGGGGACCTCTGTCCAAGAAGCCTGGGGGGTACAGCCATTGCAGGGCTTTGGCACAGCTGGAAGGAGCATGGTGGGGAGGGTGTCCCGGGGAAACTCCCTTCCCACGCTGATTGGGCAACAGAGGGGCAGGTGCAGGTGCTGCTGAGGAGCGGGCTTGCCTGAGGACCCACTTACCCCACAGGGCTCAGCGCCCGCCCTGATGCGTTCCCCATGGGGCATTGCCCCACCTCACCAACCTGATGCCTTTGCAGAGATGCTGAGGGTATACACTGCATCTCACCTCCCTGAGTCCTTTGCACGGAGCACCAAGTGTATACACTGGCATCTCACCTAAGGAGGGGTGAGGAGAGTCTCTTGAATTTGGCTGCTGGGGGTGCCCCTTACCATACCGGTATTCTGGGTTAGTAGTGTGGACTTGGGGCAGGACGGCTTGGGTTTGAATCCCTTTCTGCCACAAAGTAGCTGTGGCCTCATCTCTGTTCCTAGGTTTCCTCGTCTAAGAGATGGGAATAGTAGTTCTGGCCAGTGAGCCAGTCCATGGAAAAGGCTTGGAGGCGAGCCTGGAAGGAGGAAATTGCTCCCCCCTGCTGTGATTTGCAAGGCCAGAACTTACTCAGTGGTCCCCGTGGAAGGGGCCCCTTCTCTGGGTCAGCTGCCCCCACACAGCTGAGCTCACAGGGCCAGGCTGCATTCATCCAGCATTTAGTGCACAGCTGTATGCCACGCCTGGGGCTCTGCTGTGGACTGGGGCAAGGGGCTGAGGCCCACTGCAGGCAGCGGGTAACTGCAGATGGGGGAAATCTAAGTGTGCGGTTTTCCTTATATTCCTAAAAAGCTGTGGAAAATGTTTTCACTTCAAACATCATGTGCAAGGATGATGTCACCAAATCGCTGCAGGTTTGGCTCTGTTTAATCCCTGCTTCAGAGTGCCCTGGGCCAAGTGTCGCCAAGCCTATTTTGGACGTGGGAAAAACAAGCAGTCTCTTGATGCAGTGGAAAAAGCGGCATTCTTCGTGACACTAGATGAAACCGAACAAGGGTATCGAAAAGAAGAGCCGGGCACATCCATGGATGGCTATGCCAAGTCTCTCCTGCACGGCAGGTGCTTCGACAGGTATTTACTCACCCTCTGAAAGACAGCAGTTTGCCCATGAACTTGGAGGAATGTACATGTGGCTGACACCCAGCCTCAGGTAGCCCTCCCCTACAGGAGTAAGGATTCAGGCTACTCTCAAGGAATAAGGCTAGCACAAATGTAGAGTTTTAATTACTTCCTCTCCACCAAAACTACCACACACATAAACGCACACACACGCAGCTTGAGCAGCAAACTGCAGATTCTTCCCCTCCTGCATGATGCATGACCACCTATGTTTGGAGAGGCTACTGAGGAGTGGCTGCCAGCTACCTGGAACCAGGCGGGAGAAGGCGGTGGGCCTTCTGGGGATGGCAGCTCTGGCCTTGCTCACGGACATGTGGCTGCTGTGAGGCTGTTGCAGCTCCTGGCACACCGTTCTCCGTACGTGTAAAGTGAGGTCCTGCCTGCCTGGCCGGTCGGGCGAAGGTTTGGTTCAGGTGTGGGGACGTGAGGCATGTAGCCATCCTTATGCGTCCTTTTATGTTACAATAATAGGTCTCCTCTCTTCCTGGTCTCCAGCACAGAAATGCTTATCTTTGTGTCGGGTTCGGGAAAGAAATGAATGGCTTAGAGCCCCGTGTGTGCTTTATTATCAGTCACTCTACAGAGTTACTACCATCTGCTAGCTGTTCAAGGGGTGGGTGCAAAGCAAACAAGCCCAGCAAGAATAAAATTCATAGTTTCTTTTTTTGTGTTTTTAAATGTTCAAGTTCCATAAGTGTTTCTGTTGCGATTCTTCTGTAGGTGGTTTGACAAGTCGTTCACGTTTATCGTCTTCAAAAACGGCAAAATGGGCATGAACGCAGAGCACTCCTGGGCCGACGCGCCAATCGTCGGCCACCTCTGGGAGGTGAGTTCTCGCAGCTTTAACTTGAATGTGGGGATGGCGGTTGCAAATCCATACCCCAGACTGAGATTAATTCTGTGGTATTTGTCTGATTATATAATAAGAACTTGTAACACATACTGGTGCTGCATAGGAGGGGAGATCCCTCAGCTAAAGCCAGTCTTGTCTCCATTGCTACAATTCAGGTTCTTTAAATCGAAACACATTTCATGCCATCTCCTGGTGGAACCTATGTAATGAAATGGCAGTTGTCTCTAATAAAGTGACTTTGGGGCAGGACTGAAGTTCAGTTGATTCTGAAGTAAACCAGCCCTTTTTTGCTGTAGTTTCTGGATTTTCCCATCAGCCATGTTTTAAGCCAGATAGAAGCAAGCATTTTAAAATCCTGGTTTATAAAAATACAGCATGCCTTTTTCCATATCATTCCATTCTTAAAATTACCAAGTAACTTAAAAACTGCCAAACCCCTGTCATCCTCCCCCTCTAGTCACGTTTATAAAATACACTGTGAGCTGGCCCTGCCACCTTTAAAAATTTTTTTTTAATTCGTTCCTTTCTGAACTGTTTGAACTGTTTCGTGTTTGGCATGAAAAATGGAATGAAGGTCTTGTTTTCATAACTCACCTCTCAGGGTCTTGTTTAAAGAAATTGCTGAACTCTAGAATCGTCAGCAGTGGACTTGGCCTGGAAATTCTGTCTCGTCTTGGTTTGATGAGATGTGAAGTAACTTGGTCAAAGCAACAAGCCCCTTTGAGATTCACAGCAAACACTAAGACTGTTTTTTGTAGTCTTCTTTATTCTGCGGCTGCTCTAATAAATGGAGTGGAATAAAATGGCCTAAAGTCACGGCACACGTGCGAGAACATCTTTCTGACCCGCTACCTCACTGTCCTCCGCCGACACGGAGCCCAGGCTGTGCGCTCGAAGTTAAATTGTGCAGTAGACTTGGGAAGACATCGTGAGACATAACTTCATTCTTTCTTCTTTCAATTTCTGGCGGGTCTTGGAATCTGCATTTTTCTTTATAGGATTGTGTGTGTCAGTTTTCTGCCTTCGAGCTACTCGGTCTAGAGTACATTGTGCTTTGTCCCACAGGGCCTTTTCATGTGCTCTGTCCTCTGTGCACGACCCTCTTCCCTGGGCCCCAGCCCATGAGGCTTCAGCTCGGCTGCCTTCCCCTAGGCAGGATCCCCCCACCCCCACCTTCTTCCAGAACAGGTTAGGAGCCCCAGTTATCCCTTCTTTGACTCCTTTTGACTGTCTTCCCTCTAATTAGGGTCTTGGCGAAGCCCAAAGTGCCGTTCCTTCTACTAAGGGAGGTCTTCTATGTGGGAAAAAGGACAAAAAGGAAAAACAATGCTCTGGTCTTTGAGACAGTGATGTGGTCCTAGGACATTAGTATATGATGAAAGCAGCCAAGTATCAGAATGGCCTTTCATCCCTGCCAGCCTCTGCTGATGCCGACAAAGGCTTAGAGACCCTTTCAGCAGAAAACTCCTGCAAAGATCAAACCGCCCTCGGCAGCACTTCAGATCTCTTTGCGCAGTGTAGTAGGCTAGGCCTGTGAGCCCGTTTCAAGGACTTTCTGAGCACTAAGTGCAGGAGAGTGGTCCTTCGGTAGGGGAGAAAGAGTCTGAATTCCCGGCTTTCTGGACTAGGTGAGGTACGTTCACCAAGTAGAGAAATCTGCTGGATAGTGACAAGGTCAGGCTTGTTTAACTGCTCTACATAAGACAGAGGTAAAGAGATTGAGTCGTAGGCCAGGATGGCCAGTTAGGCGTGGTGGTGTTTTAACAACTACTGCCCGGCTGAGGACATGGCCTGTGCCTCTAGGGACTGGGCAGGGGCCCCGATGCCCCCCACGGGGATGGGACCTGACCCGCTGTCTTACCATAAGGCCTGTGTCAAACCACAGCAGGCCAGAGCTATGCCATGCCGGCTCCAGCAAGCCTGGTCCAAGTGGAATCCTGTTGTTTCTCGATGCATTTCTCATGTTTCAACGTGTGGGACTCTCTGGGGCCCTGAGGCCGCGTAGCTCACCCAAATAGCTGGCTCCTTCCTCTCGCAGGTCTGCACGCATGCCGGCCATGCGTGTCCGTGGAGCCCTGGCCCCCTCGCCATCTGACAGTGTCACCATCTGACCTTGCGTTGGCCTTTCTTGCCTCCCCCACTGGAATGTAAACTCTGGCATGCAGGAATTCCTTTTTTTAAAAAAATCTTTTATTATTATTTTTATTAAGATATAATTCCCATACCATAAAATTCACTCCTTTAAAGGATACTGTTCAGTGTGTTTTATATATTTATAAGCTGGTTTTTGTGTATTTATAGCCATCACCACTGATGCCAGGATGTTTTTTGTAACCCCCCAAAAAACTCTGCCATCCCACCTTGCCCCAGCCCCTGGTAACCACCACTGCAGTCTGCTTTCCGTCTGTCGGTCTGCCCCTTCCGGTCCCTTCACAGAGCTGGAATCCTGCCACATAAGGCCTTTTGTGTCTGGCTTCTTTGACGTAGCGGAAAGTCTTCGGCTCCCCGTGTCGGGCACGCCAGGGCCTCACTCCTCCCGGCGGCTGAGTGATACTCCTCTGTGTGCTTAGGCCGCATTTTGTTTATCTGTTCATCACATGTCGGACATTTGGGTCAATCCCCCTTTTTGACTGCTATAAGTAATGCTTCTGTAAATGTTAGTGTGCAAGCGTCATGTGAACATGTATTTTCTTTTCTCACGAATACACTCCTAGGAGCAGAATTGCTAGGTCACGTGGCCATATGTAACTTCTTGAGGACAGGTGGAAATTCTTGTCTGTTTTGTTCCCTGTTCTGTCACTGGTGCTCAGGAGAGTTGCTGCCAGTAAGTACCGTTGGATAAATGGCTTAGGGTTAGTTACTCCCTGTGAAAAGAACCGCACCTGTGCTTGTCTTCGCTCGCCGAGGAGTGCAGGCTCAGCAAGCTGCTCCCCCTCTTGGAGGCCCAGTTTTCTTATTTCGACAAATGGGAATAATGGTTGCTACTGGATAGGCTAGATGTATTATTCAGCGGGGTAGGGCCCGGAGTCCCAGAGAGCACCACATGCAGCCGGGTAGCACCTGGAGTGCAGCCAGCATGCCGCGGGGACCCTGGAGTAGGCTCTGTGGATATCCAGCGTGCTCTGAGTCCAACCTGAGCTCCTTGCCAGTCCCCAAGCTGGTGAACCTCTCCAGTCCGTTTTTCTCACCTCCAAAGTGGAGATAACAGCCATCTCATGAGGCTGTGCAGAGGATGAGAAATTCCATGCATACTGTAAGCACATCCTGTAAGTAGCTATTGTTAATCTTTATAATATCTCTGTAAAGAACAAGGGTTTGTCTACTTTTGGAGGTCAAATATGCTTAGTGTAACCCTATTAACTGTGATAATCTTCTCTAACTTTACATGTGTATCTTTTTATTTTCAACAGTATGTCATGGCCACTGACTCGTTTCAGCTGGGTTATATGGAGGACGGACACTGTAAAGGCGACGCCAACCTGAACATTCCGTACCCTACCCGGCTACAGTGGGACATTCCGGAGGAAGTGAGTCCCACTTATCAGACAGTTGTTAATTACAGTGGGTGGACAACGAATTTAAACTCACAGCCACATTTTCCAGCCGTACTTCCTGAGTCCGTGAGCTCAGTTGAAGACCCCCCCCCCCCTCAGCCTGGAATTTGTCCAGCAGGGGATTTTCACTGGAGCCATGGAGCTGCTACAGCTCTGTTGCCTCAGAAGCTCCAGTAAACATTTCCTCTTCCCTTTAAAGCTTTTGGCTAAGACTGTCAGTGAGATTTCCAGCTTAAACTTAGCTAGGCAGCACGGTGAAAAAGTGAAAAACAAAACCACTTCCTTGAGAGTTGAAACACTCTGAATCACTAGTTTATCATTTTTGCATCTCAGTGATTCTCAGATGCAGTCTGCTCAGTAGAAGCCCTTTGGGAAAGGAATTTCAGGGTCAGAAATACCACATCCTAGCTCATCTAATCCAAACAGGAATTTCTGGGACTGAGAAGTGGTTTTTGACAAGGAAAGACTACGTCTAGGGCTGCAGTGTTGTCCAATTGTGTCTTTTCGTCCTGCGTCCCTGGGGTTGGTGGGCGATCCTCAGAGAGGTGCGTGATCCCAGCTGCATGCTGGGTGCACTGTGGGTGCCACTTGTAACTGACCGAGTTACCTACCATTTATTGATGTGGCCTTTCCAGGCTAGCTCTGTCCACTTAGTCATGTGCATTTAGGGTTCCTCTATGCCACTTCATGTCTGTGGTTGTACCACAGTGCATTATTTTTAAAACTTGGTTCCCCAAACACCACCATATAACACCAGTGGATTTCACAAAACAAAACCTGTGACTGCTCAGAATGCCCTTTGGAGGTCCCCTGGGAACCGGGAAGCCCCACCTCCCACCTGTGTTCCTCCTGCATGGACCACCCTACCTCTGCAGTGAGGTGGTGAGTGCCATGTTGCTAACATACTACGGCTCCTGATAACCTTTCTAGAAAGAAACAGGAGGAAAGCGCAGTACATGTTTTTCCAAGCCGTGGCTCCGGTCCTACATGGAAAACCAGCTTGCAACTTTCTTCCTGGTGTGCGTCAGTACATTCTCCCCTTTACCCTTTAACCAAAACCTCTTTCTCCTTTTTCCTAAGTGTCAGGAGGTGATAGAGATTTCCTTGAACACTGCGAGCCTTCTGGCAAATGATGTAGATTTCCATTCTTTCCCATTCCACGCCTTTGGTAAAGGACTGATCAAGAAATGCCGGACAAGCCCGGATGCTTTTGTCCAGCTCGCCCTCCAGCTGGCTCACTACAAGGTAAGAGCCATGAGCCTGGACTTTTGGGGTTCCTAACCCCATGGCCGACGCTGTCTGCCTGATGGCTAGGAAAGACCAGAGATCTGTCACAGAAGGCACAGGGCAAATGGCTTGATGTCTGGGACCTTTGACCCCTGGAGGTGCTCTAGGCTGGGTGGGGTCCCTGTGTACACAGAAGCACACAGTGTTTCCACCTCCTTTCTCTGCCACCCAGCTGCATTTTGGCTTGCTCAGGATGGCCCCATAGGAGGAAGCAGCCCTGGCCCCTAGGAGGACCCGTATGGGGCACCTTCCCACTGCAGGGAGCATTCCACCCAGAGAGTGAACCCTCAGTTTCCAGGGGCAACGGAAGTCACTGAGGCATTAGGTCGAGACATACCCTGTTTTTCCCTGGTGACTTGTGCTGTAAATCCCGAGTGTTGTGCACACATGCGGGGCATGGCATCCCTGCCGAACAGGGGCTGCCGTCTCTGCTTCTTACTTTATGATAGGCCCTGGCATTATGCACACGACAGCCCGTCCCCTCAGCAGGGACCCCTGTTGTTAGCCTGTTTCACAGGTGAGAACCTGTGGTGCAGAGAGGAGAGGCAGACTGCCCAGGTGACACTAGAGTGTGTGCAAGGATGCAGGGTCTGAGCCTGTAGGATCGGCTCCTCTGTAACTCAAGAAGATAAACAGATGCAGAACAGAAAAAGCAGCAATGGTCACATCAGGTAACTCAAGAAGATAAACAGATGCAGAACAGAAAAAGCAGCAATGGTCACATCAGGTAAACCAGAACTGATGGGCCAGACTATGCTTGAAGTTGACTCCAGTATGGTTCTTCTTAAAGACTGTCACAATCATGAGGCTTTTCCCAAATCACTCACTCACCAAAACACTGAAGTGCAGGAGTGGAAAGAAGCCGGGCAGAGCATGGTCATTGCAGCAGACTTTAACTTAGCTCTTGTCTGAAGGTCGGGTGACTAAAAGATAGGCCAGGATCAAGAAATTGCACCTTAGAGTTCATAAACTGGTTTTCAAACTTGATAAGTAACCTTTGCACCTAAACACGCAGTATTAGCACCACAAGTGGAGGAAACACCTCAGACACAGAAATGTCCATGGAGAACACTGGGTACACATGAGCATCTCGATAAAATGATTATTTTTCTCCAGCAGCTCAAATTAGTAAAGCTGACCCACGACTAGGTGGGAGGCCTGAAAAGGCCAGCACCCAAGGGCGAATGGGGGTTGTCTGAGAGCCACCTGTAACGTGACACTGCCTTAGGCAGCTTTGTGGCTTTGAAGAGCGTTTGGCTCAGAAGAAGGGAGGAAGGAAGCAAGCTGCTCAGCTGAGTCCCAGAACCGGCCTCACTCTGATCGTGGCAGTGAACTGCATGGAGCCCACCCTGGTGCCCACTGAGTGCCTTGTAGGAGCTAGTGAACCCTCACGGTAACCCAAAGAAGGTGCTTTTTCATGACTGCTTTACACATAAGGAGGCGAGGTGACCTGAGATTTACAGCTCCTAGTGGGAAGGCTGAGCTCGGTTCCAGGCAGGCAGGTGTAGAGCCCATGTCTTCAGTTGCCATGCTTCATTTGGTGGATACACCTAAAAAAAGAAAACCATAGATGAGTTTTGCGCATGCATATAAACACAAAGAATCTAAATAAAACAGCCAATAGAATCTGTCAGTATAGGAGAAGTGTAACCACCAGTAACAGCTTGTATCAGCAGTGGGAGGGGATGGTTTGTATCAGTAAACCCAATAACAGATTGAATCCTATTACCAGGTCAGAAGAAACCAGACAGTCATTTTGACAGATACAAAAAAGACATTTTAAAATTTAGCATCCATTCCTGATAACAACTCTTAGTGTCAGGGGCTATTTCCTTAACATGATAAATACCATCATGTATCTGTGGCCAGCATATGGCTTTAAAGGTGGAGTTGTGGGGGCGACCCCATTAACACGAGAAGCACCCACTGTTCCTGAATGTCTTTGCCTAAGTGCAGTGAGTGCAGCCGGCAGGGTAATTGGGCGGGAGGAACACTCACATCTACTCAGAAGAGAGCAGGTAGAAAGGCTTTTATGGTTAAGAGGCCTCCTCAGGAAGCTGGTATGCAATTCTGCAAGGACAGTGTCTTCCTTGGGTAACAATGACGAACAAGGAGAAAATATCTTAGGAAAATATAATGGAAACTGGAAATAAAAATCTGGGATCCCAGGCGTACATTTCTAAAGCAGATGGGACCTTTGGGAGGGGAGAGAAAGGGAACCGAGGCCATGATTTTGGACAGGAAGGCTTGACCCCTAGATGAGTGTTCCTGGTTCACATGTTCAACGTGAACATAGGCAGAGGTCCGAAGATGATTTTAGGAAAGGAGCTTGACCGATTAATCTTCAAGTTCATCTGGAAGAGCTAACCTTTGAAAATAACCAGTAACATTCTGAAAAATAAAAGTAAGGTGGAGATGGGGCAAGGTGAGATGGAGACTTGTTCTTTCAAAGCCTAAAATGTAGAAATGAAGAGATTATAGTAATTAACATGGTGTAATACTGCCAGAATAGTTCCATGACTAGTATATGATAAAGGAGTTTAACATCAGTGGGGAGGGATCAACTGATTAGTAAGTGGGCTGGGCAAGGTTGGTTAGAGGAGTTCCATTGGGGAGAAAAAATAAAACAGCCCAATAGAAAAATGGGGTCAGCAGAAATTGGTGCTTCACAAGAGAAGAAAGTACAAATGGTTGGTGAATGTGCCAGAATATTTCATCTTACTAGGAATCCCATACGTGCAACTTAAATAAGACTGAATTTTTGCCTATGTAGTTTGTAGAGATCTTTTTAAAATTATGTATTTGTAACAGCGGGCTGAGAAAGGGATGTTTTATGCATTAATCTGTGTCACTCATTCAGCCAGTAAAATGTATCCCGCCCGTATTAACAGTTTACCTGGCAAATTCTACTTTGAGAATTGTATCTTTTAGGGGCAGGTTCCCGAAGATGAGTTTAAGCATGCCCCGCTGTAAAAATTTGAAGCAATCTAAAGGTTACCAATATGAAACTTGTTAAATTATTATATTTTTGTACAATGAAATGTCATGTAACTATTAAATAACGTCTCTGGTATATGCTGTGAAAACAGTCCTAAAATAGCTTGTGAAAGTCAGTCGTTTATTACAGCATTCTGCAGACTCCGGCCCGTGGGCCACATTCAGCCCTTTCCTTGTTTTTTTCCATGGCCATGAGCTAAGAATGGTTTTACATTTTTAATAATTGGAAAAATTCAAATGACAAGTATTATTTCATGACACATGAAAATCAAATGAAATTTCAGGGTTCATAGAAAAAATCTTATTGGCCTGCAGCCACACCCACTTTGGGGCATATTGTCCACGGCTGCTTGGCTGCTTCTGAGTTACAGCAGCACAGCTGAGTAGTTGAGAGACCATCGGCCTGCAAAGGTGATACTGTTTACTATGTGTGTTTTACAGAAAACATTTCCCCACTCTTGCTTTATTATAGATAAAGCCTAGAAAGGATAGATGTAAACTATTGGCAGGAGATGGTGTGTGAAAGGTTGATGTTTATCTTCTTATACTTTTCTCTTTAATTTTTGTATGTGTTGTGATTAATCCTTAAGAAATTTACTTTTCCAAAGTTAAAGATAACCCAAGCACTTACATTCTTTGCCCTCTGGTTAGAAGTAATCAGCCTTTCATTCTCCACCCCCTTCCACATAAGCTCTTCACGTAGCACTCAATCTGTTAGAAATGATAGATATACTGAAATGATCTATTAAAATGTAAGTCAGATTCATCCATTCCCGATGTCCCATTTTGTGTGCTAGGGTGAGCACCGGCTCCGTTATGGACAGAGCTCCGGGTTGAACTCATATTCAGACCAGTCTGCCCAGCTCAGAGCTGGAGGACATCCTGTGTGGCCCAGGGGCTCTGCTCCAGGCTTCTGAAACCCATCTGTGCCATGGTCCCCTTAGGCAGATGGGACAGTCTTGGGGCTTCTCGGGAAAGTGTTTATAAAGAGTGGAAACACACAGGATGACAGAGGTAACCAGTTAATGAAAATGCGGATGTCAAAATACTGAACATGAATCTGTGGCTTAGTAAACGTGATCATTCATGCCCTGAATTCTGCGTAGCAGGTCTAATGACCACTGTCATTTTGAAGTGGTGGTAAGTGAAGTTGATACTTGGGGATATCTGCAGCAGCCGTAATTTGATATGTAAATAGCAATGATTTTCTATTCAGAGTCACGAGCAGTGCTCGTAATTCCTGTAGTCTGTTGACTATGCTTCTAGATGTTATATTCTGGTTTGAGGTTAATGCAGATTAACAAATAAATGTGTTTTCCCTTCCAAGGTCACACATCCCCTAGGCTAGTGACCACTGATCTAGTCATCTGTCTGCCCTTCCAAACTCCTCTAATACCACTTTTGGCCTCATTCACTCTGCCTTTGCCACATCAGCCTCTCTGCTGCTCTTGCATGTGCCAGGCTCATTCCTGCCTCTGGGCCTTCGCACGTGTCCACCAGCAGCTGGTGTCTCCCAGATTGAGGGATGGGTGGTTAGGTTTCAAGTGCCCCCGTCTCCTGTCCCCACCTCAGTGCACCTGTCCCTACTCGACCTGTTCATTGTCCGTCTCTCTCGCTAGAACATTTGCTCCTCGAGGGCAGGGACATGATCTGTCTGGTTTGTCACCACATCCCCAGTGCTGGGAACATGCCAGGCAGAGAGGTAGAGGCGTCAAGGAATAGATACTTAATGATGGGCTGAATGAAGGCTCCGGGCGGCGGCCGCAGTTGTAGTCTACAGCTATCTGCTTGCTGCTTTGGGTTCCATTTATCTTTCATTTGGAAACTGCAGCGGAAAGTCCCCCACGGTGTCACCAACCTGAGCAGTTGGCTGTGGGGCAGCAGTCCCCGTGCATAAGGTTTGTGTTCTCACACCATACATGTCGATATCTTTATATACTTTGTCTTTTTGACCCTGCGCATTAGAAACTGGAGCTGTTTTGCCGGCGGCAAGCGGCTGCTCTCCCGATGGATGGCAGCTAGTCGTGGCAGGTTAGGTGGGGCTGCAGGCGCGACCTGGTTTGGCTCTGTGGGGGGGGGTCTGGGCACACTAATATTGGGTGCATTTGCCAAGAGGTTTTCAGGTGTTCATTTTCAAAATTGTGAGTGTAATGCATGATTATGCTGACCACTTACACAGTTGAGGTTTGATGTTGGCAGGTTGGCTTCAAATAAAGTTACCCTTTGTTAAATTCCTTTTCCTTCCTCTTCCCTCCCCACCGCTTCATCACGTGCCCCTTTAGAAACACCTGTAATGCAGGAGCCGGGGGGATGTTCTCTGAAAGTTATTTGATACACACGGGGAGCCCTGCTCACTGAGGAACAGGACGAGGAGTTGGAACCCCTCCTGGATGCCGTCCCAGGGAAATGTAACGCCTGGTGTGTCAAAGGAGAGTGTGCTGGGTTGGTGCTGCTTTTGTTGGGCACCAGGGGCCCTGGGGAGCACCACCGCAGTGCCCCAGGCCCTGTGCACCTCACGCGTGGCCTGCTTGCTGAGTCCCGTTAACAGGCAGGACGGCGGGGACGGTGAATGCGATGGCAGCCCCGGCAGCCGGGGCCGGGGCCAGGGCCAGGGGACGTTCCACCCGGCCTTCGGCACCCCCTCCTGGGTTTACTGTCACAGCTTCAGCCTGTCACCAGGGCCCGAGTCCAGAGATGTTGTCTGGGCAGGAATAATTTCGGTCCACAAACTGCTGTGGACCACCTCCCTGTCCATATTGGGAAGCGCGTGTCTTCAGCTAGCCTAGTGGCTGCACGTGCCTTGGGGCAGTTAGCAGGTGGTTTCCCCCCATGGCGGGTGCTTGGATGCTCTGTGCTCCTCGGACTCTGTCTGTCCTTCTGCACCGCCTGCTGCTTCCATCCCGGGCCCTTGCTGTGCCGTCATCATGTCACGAGGGCTCAGCCTCAGGCACCACCAGCTGCCCTGTCGTGCCCTTTGTCCCTCTGGCCCCTGACTCCAGAGTCCCCCCCTCCCGCTCTCCCGTCTCCCCTCATGGGGTCTGGGCCCTGGCCTGTCCTCATTACTCCTGGCCTCGATCCGGCCGTCCGCAGCCCAGCAGAAACACCCTCAGCTCAGGGCAGCCGTCCCAGAAGCCAGCATGGCTGGGGAGACCCCACAGTGCTGGCTCGTCCAGTTTAAATCAATGAGCACCGCCCCTGGGGGCCCGCTCTGTGCCCCTGAATGCCTGTTTCATGCTCCCTCTCCCGACTTCAGCACCTCATTCCACCCCTGCCCCAGCAGGCCACCTTTCCTTTCTTTCACTGGGAAAACGAGAGCATTCTGTGGAAACCTGTCAGTGCCCACAGCCCCCTCGGGTCCCTTTGGCTCCATTTCCCTCCCACCCCGTGGGTTGCTGTCCCACCTTCCGGCGTGGCCAGCTGCCCTCCCTCGGGAGGGCACCCCTCCTGGGCCGTGCCCTCTCTTGAAGCACCAGTCTGTACTGGGTCATTCTCACCACCATGCAAGTGCGGTGCAGTGTCTCCTGCCAATGCTTTATGTCTTAAATCATTTCAGACCGTTGCACGCTGAGCTCCTTGTGTGTACTACTTCCATAAATGGTTTGTACTCGGGGAGGTGGGTGAAACTCAAGTTGTGCCACGGCATTGGCTGCATCTGGAAATGGAAACCTGATACCCAGAACTGACCACCCTCCCTGCCACTGCCCAGACCTTTCCGTAGCTAATGACGTCTCCACCTGCCTGCTACATAACCCCGTGTAAAACCTGATGGCTGGAAACTAAAGCTGACGATGAATCTGCTCTTCCTCACTGCCCTTGGCCGATCTCTTCTTATATGTTAGAGCTCATCGGCATGCTCCGCCTTGCATTAAAACATTTTTTCTTCCCCAGGACA
Organism: Phataginus tricuspis; assembly: GCA_029783875.1. Taxonomy (NCBI): domain Eukaryota; kingdom Metazoa; phylum Chordata; class Mammalia; order Pholidota; family Manidae; genus Phataginus; species Phataginus tricuspis. The sequence goes on along the minus strand of JAQQAC010006904.1, from coordinate 3,675,872 downwards.
TGGGCAAATTTTGCCTCACGTACGAGGCCTCCATGACCCGGCTCTTCCGTGAGGGTAGGACGGAGACGGTGCGTTCCTGTACCACTGAGTCGTGCAACTTCGTGCTGGCCATGATGGATCCCAGCCAAACGGTAATGTTTTAACGTGCCAGCTTCTCTGGTTAGATCCTGTGTGTGCCCTCTTCTCCTGTGACTCCACACCGAGCTTCTCCTTTCTTTCAGTGTTAGAGTATTAATACATGACGTTCAGGACATACTCAGAGAGTCTGTGTCAGTCCTCTGTCTTCTGTAACTTCTGCAAATCAGATTATACTTCCTAGAAGTCTAGAGTAGGACCGTACAGAACAGATGAAGAAAGTAATAGGTGGTAGGTTCTGCAGAGCAGTACAAGTAGTTGGGGTCTAGGTGAGAAAGCAGTGGCCATTCCACGAGAACCTCTGCTTGGGGTCACTGACGCCCACTGCCCACACGGGAGCCCGCAGAGCAGGCTCGTGGGTCGGGGCTTTCCATCCACTGCCTTTGGAAATCCTGGCAAAGTGTCATCAGTTCATTTCTGTAGATAAAGGAAGAGAGACTCATATGGGTTCAGCAAACTGCCGGCCCACACAGCTGGTGAGTGGCTGGTCTGTGCGCAGGTCCCCTGACCCAGGGCACAGGGACCTGCGGCTGCCGGCCAAGGAGCTGAAGGCCAGGGTGCTCTGTTCTGCCCTGCTCTGGGGAAATTTTCTTCTGGAAAGACTTTCAATTCTGTGGATAGAATTAAGTAGGCATCATGACATACACTCTGATGAATCATTCACTGCCTCGGCAATAGCCTTTAAGACCGGGTCTTGCCTGGGTGGGTCAGAGCCTGGTGGGCTTCCACCTAATGGCGCTGGGTCACCCTCATGGTGGGAGTGACTAACAGAGCCCAGAAGAACCAGAGGCAGCCTTTTCGGGTCGGACGTCGCAGCCCCAGAAGAGCCGCCGCTTCAGCGGAGTTGCTAGCCAGGACTTCGGAGGATTATGCATGACCGGTGGTAACATTGCCATCAACCGAGAGGGGCAGAGCTCCATTCCCAGACAGTGAGCGTTGGGAGCTCGAGCTTCCCTACCTACTTAGTAATCTCATTTGTGTAAAAGGTGAAGTCATGCCCAGCGGGCTGCACACATAGGACCCCAAAAGTACTTCAAAAGCGTGCCCCCACAGCCATTCGAGGCATGAATCTGGGGGAGTGACGGTGGGCCCTGTGGGGCTTTCTGGTCAGGTCGCCTTGGCAGCTGCCCAGAGCATCTGTCCCGGAGACCCTCAGACACCTGCCTTTGTAGTGCCTGGTCGGAACAGTGGGGAGGAGGCCGCCTGCCTGCGTCGTGGAGCTTAGGTCCGGACTGCGTAACTTGAAGCTGTCCGTCCTTTGCTGCTTAGGTTGAACAGAAGCTCAAATTATTCAAGATCGCATCCGAGAATCATCAGCATCTGTACCGCCTTGCGATGACTGGCTCTGGGATCGACCGCCACCTCTTCTGCCTTTATGTGGTGTCCAAATATCTCGCTGTCGATTCCCCTTTTCTTAAAGAAGTAAGTCCTTTCTACTTGTAGCAGCTCACCTGGGCTTATTGGCTAAACCCGACCTGGGGAAATGAGGACATCCTTGCTGGGAGCTCGGCTAACTGATGGGTCTTTGGCCTCACAGTCACCTTGAGCCGAGCTGGCATTGCATTTCTTATGCGGCATTTCGTCAACCCCCCAGCATGCTTTGCTATCAATAGATCGACCCTCCCTGACTTGCTAGACGTAACTAACCTCCAGAGCAAGATCAGAGCTGAAGGTACTAAAGTGATTGGGACGTGACTTTTCATTTATCACCTTCATTTTTAATAGAATCTATTTAAGTATGACATTTAATTTTTAATAATGCCTGTGTTGAATGAGCAGCCTGAAAAATTCATGAAAATTAGCTGCCAGCTCTTGGGAGCTGGCACCCGACTGCCTCCAGGACACCACGGCCCCCATTCCAAATCTTAGTGCATCCGCCACCTTTTCTGCCCAAGATTCCTTTAGCCCCTCCAGTCCATGTGCTGCATTTGCTCAACCCCTCCGTTGCCCTGAGCCAGCGGCACCCCTGCGGAGAGCTGAGACAGTCCAAAGACCACCAGAGCTCCTTGGGGACAGAGAGGGATTGGAAAAAGTGTCATTGGAAGATTTCCTTGTTTTACTCAACAGGTGTTATCTGAGCCTTGGAGATTATCAACCAGCCAAACCCCTCAGCAGCAGGTGGAGCTGTTCGATTTGGAGAGGAATCCGGAGTACGTGTCCAGTGGAGGGGGCTTTGGACCGGTAGGTGTCTGGGCATCGATGTACACAGAGCCAACCGCACGTCCCAGGGAGAGGACATGCCCGTCCACCTCTGCTTCAGACCCCTGCAGGTTCTGAACTCCTGTCATTACTTTGCGGGTGTGCCTCCCAAGGAGGAATTCCCGCTGATTAATACCAATGCTAATGGCAGGCTTGTATTTAAAACGTTAGAGAGCTCCCTTTTCCCATCATCTCCTTCCCAAGGCTGTACATTTAAACATCTTTGTTGTGTAGGTTGCTGACGATGGTTATGGTGTGTCATATATTCTTGTGGGAGAGGATCTCATCAATTTCCACATCTCCTCCAAGTTCTCCAGCCCTGAGACAGTAAGTACAGAACAAAGTCCCCTATCAAAGGATGCTGATTGTTCACCATTTTCTTTGGAAGGGGAGCCCATCCTTAATTTGACAGAAAATTTCAAGTCACTGATGTACGTTTACCTGGTTTGGACATTTCCAAATAAAGGAATTTCGAAATTCTCTTGATTTGGTTTTGAAGAAATTATCTTATTTGGTTGAAAATGTTTATCTTGGCTCATAGCAGTGGTTTGAAATCTTAATGTCAGAGTGCCTGTGTAACTGTCATTCTCTGTAACAGTTGGACGGTGGACTAAGATGAGTGCGCACACGGTAAGAAATGCATATACACGGCCAAGCCAGGGGCCTGCCTCCTCCTCTGTGAATGGGACATGACCTCCTTCCCAGCATGGCACGCTCAACACTGACTTATATCCTCTCCTTTCCACACTGTACATAGCCTGACAGGCAATGCCAAGGTCACCATTAACAGAGAATCATGGAATTCCATTACTCTCTGGGTTTTACATAGCACGTGCGCATTAAGGGAAGCCTTCACTCCAGCACATCCACACATTCACAGACCATTGTCCCTGTGAACCCTCAGCCTTTCTCCAGAATGTATAAAGGAATAACTGAGCCCTTAAGTCAAAGCTGAGAGAATTGGCAAAGAGGAATGTTCTTCGAGTGAGACTGCAAGTGAAAAGGCTTGAGATGTGGGGATTTCCACATTGTAATGTGTTTTTGTTTTTTGTTTTTTAATGAAAGGATTCTCATCGCTTTGGGAAGCACCTGAAAGAGGCGATGTCTGACATCATCACTTTGTTTGGGTTCAGCCCCAATTCCAAAAAGTAACTCCCTTATCGCTGCCTTGGAGGAAAATGAGCACTTCTGGCAAAAACCAAATGGAAAATAGCTATTAATCCTGATTGCAGATCAGGAGGAAAAACTGCTCTAAAAACCCAGACATTTTCCTTCCATCCAGGGTTTGATGTTTTTGTTTTTCTAGAACAGCAGGTTCTACCGTGTGAGGTACCCTGCCACTTCCACCCAGTTCCTGACTTCGGACACATCAGATAAAGTCCCCCAAAAGTCTGCATCGACTTGGGTTTGTCATAGGATTAAAATATTGTTGAACTAATTGGGGAATTAGTAGGGTTGTGACTTCACACATGTGGGAAATGGAAGTGGCACGCTCCCTCAGTGACAACTGAATACCTGGTACTTACGGGCATTTAATTTTATCACAGTAGTGTAAACACTTGTTTTCTTCAGAGAGAGAAGCGTCGTTCCAGTTGGAGATGTTAGCAGTTAGTAGCTGGCATGCAGGTAACGCACTAACTGAAGACACCATGCTTCTAAAAACAGTCTCTGTGGGTGACTGTCATTGTCGACTCTGTGGTCTGTGTTTGCCTCTTGTGTTTGAAGCAGGCCATGTGCCACATCTTTAGTCTTACTGACCTTGCAAGTCTTCAAACCCCAGTGCCTTAAAATGGAAGGCCCTGAATGTAAGGAAGAGTGGGTGAAAGATTTATTTTGTGAAGTCTTCAGGCGGAATTGTGGGTGTCTTTCCCCCGTATCAATTTTCTGAGTGGATAACCTTAAATACGCATGTTCCTGTGTTTCCCCCGCCCCCAGGAAGACTGGTTCCCTCATGAAGGCAGCTATGCCAGACCATGTGTGTCAGAAACAGGGAACAAGGGATAGGAGGTCAAATAGTATCTGGAGTAGTCACTGAAGAATAAAATATAATATGTGCCTCGGGATTACTGCTTATCCATGACAGCCAGGAGAGCTGACATCTGCTGCCAAGAAAGGAGAAAAACTGAGAACTTCAAAATAGGAGAGTTCAGCGCTAGGATGCCAACAGGCTGCTTTCTAATCCCACCTGGTGAGAGGGAAGGTGAGATGCAGGCAGATGCAAACAGACTAAAAGGTCACAATGATGAGCACGAGGTTTAACAGCCTACCCCTTAGATGGGTGTGCATCTATCAAAAGTGTCTGTTCCACCAAAAAGCTAATTATGCACTGAGTCGTCTTCAGTATTTAAAGTAAGCATAAAGGATCACGGGATGAAATACTCACTGCTTCTGGGCTGTATTGCCAAGCTTAGCTCTCCATTTTTTAAATTGTGTATTTATTTCTCTGACCACTTTGTTCTGATTGGGCTTTGCCTCCCTGAGTTCCGTGCGCCAGTGACAGAGAGACGAGGCTGAGTTGCTGGAGCAGGGCACTTGCCACAGAGCACGGGCAGGTTTCATTTCTGTATCTGTTGTAATGGAAGAATCCCACCTACATGGGCCAAAGATTTTGTTTTTTTCCTCTTAAAAGCAAGAAGAAATGAAAACGGACAGAAAAGCAAAGATGCAAATCAACGACCACAGTAACAACCCCCCCCCCCCCCCCCCCGTTCATCTGTGGAACATAGTAGAGGTGGGGTGGGGGGGAGTAGCCTCAGGGCCCCAGGCAGGCGTGACTCCCGGTCAAACTGGCATCAATCACTATCCAGCCACCCACATCCTGCACTGTCGACCACTGGCCACTCTGTTACCTAGCATTCATATATGAATTTGAATGTACACGTGTTAGCACACACATTTAGTCTTGCCTCTCAGGTTTTAAATCTTTCAAAAGTAATTGTTGCTAATCAGTGCAGTTATCAATGCAATTTTATATTCCTCAAAAGAAGAAAGAGTGGGTTTTTGTTGTACATGTTGAAAAGAAAAGGTAAGAGTATTATGTATTTAATTTAATTGCGAACAAGTCCTAGTCTTAACAGAGCTGTGGTTTGAATTTGTTTTCTTGGACTTCCATGGCATGTAAATACAGTATGCTCTTTGGATGTAAGTCTTAGAAATGCAGTATGAGTGTTCTCATTAATAAACACATTAATCCCAGTCTACTCTGATACTTGTTTCTGTCCTTTTTGTTACACTGAGGAGGTTGTAAGTCAGGTGCCCAGGTCAGGCACTTGAGAGGAAGGGGAGAGACTAATGGAGGTAGTAGCAGAAGTGCCCAGGGTGGGGCAGAGTGGACCCCACTAGACTTGTGCTGACCGAGAAGGGAAGCTGCTAAACAGGGCTGTGGACTTACACATTCATTTATTCATTTACTCCCTTGCCCCTATGCCTAGAACAGTGCTGAGGGATAGTAGGTGCTCAATAAATATCTGTTAAGTGAGTGCATGAATTTGTTGCTGAGTAGTTTTACTGAGCACTTACTGTGTGCTAAGCTCTGTTCCAGGCAATGGAATACAGTGGCAACCCCAGCAGGTTCTGCTGTCGTGTAGATCAAGTCTCAGTGGTAGGCAGTAGAGAACCAAGAGAACCAGTCAGAGAATCCTAAGTGTTCCAAGGCAAATAAGAGGATCGGGTGTGGGCAGTTGTAGCTCCGCACCAAAAGGGGGTTGTTTGAGAAGCAGGTTTGAGCCAGATCTGAATGACAAGGCAGTGGCTTTAGCTGCCCCAGCAGGGCTAGAGGAGCATCTAGGAGACCTGCAAGTATCAGGTTCTGCGCCCTTCAGTCTGACTAGCACACAGTGGCCGTGCACACCTGACGCGTGGGAGCTGCCCATCAAAAATGTCAGATGTGTGAGTGAATGAACGGTACAGCTGTGGGTAGATGTGCTTGCCTAGGCTAAGCTCTCCTCATTCTTCACTTGGCCTCTTGGATTTATATTAGCTGCCTTCTCAGTCCCTACAGGTTGAGAAGCCCAAGTTGTGTTCTCAGCCCTGCTCCTGAACTCACCTGAGTTCAGTGTGACGTGATGATTCCAGCCGTAAAATTAGAGCAAGCCCCCCCCCCCCCCACCCACACACACACAAGTCTGCAGGAAAGGGCTGGAAGTATGCCCAGCAGACTTCACATTGAACAGCAGTGTGACGGGACTGCATGGTGCTCAAGGGAACTTTGGCCTTTTCTTGAAATACTCAACAGGAAAATTTACGTCAAGAAGAAAGCCACCCACCTTCTAATCTGAAGAAGCCACTAGAGCTTTCTTAGGAGTCCTGCCCTATAGATCTTAGGCACACAGGAAGTGAACCCTCTAAGAAGCGGACTTCCAGTCCAGATGTGTTTGTAATCAACTACTTGCTGGGAATATATCCTAAGTCACGTGGCAGGAAAATTACAACCGTGAGCATTTAATTATGTTCCTTTAAAGTCAGCTTTAATGTCCCATAATAATTTTTCGGATAAAGTCCTAGCACACTTAAGGCTGTACCTTAAATTTAGGAATTCTCCACTGTGAAAAATTTCTGTGGGATTTCTTACTGCTAAAGTGTACAGCTAAATAGAACATAGTGGTGTGGTGTCTTGGTTACAACCGTTGGACTCAGAAAAAATTTTTAAATGAGACTAGGAAGCTGATGTTTTACATTTTTATTTTACAAAACAATACTTGCGCGTGAAACAGTACCTGAGAGTTAGGGTAAATCTTCTCCCACCCCACCCCCTGGCTCTTCACGTCTATGCCCAGAATACCTTTACTCTGCCTGTTTGGATGCAGGTCAGGGGCTATAATCCTAAATAAGCTTTCACCTCTTCTCTTGATTAAGCAATGTTGGCTTCTGCTTCTATGAAAGGTGGATTTCGCCCCTCCCCACCCAAAATTTTATTAGTGTACTGTTACGTCGGGGTCTTGACCAGTTCCGCCTTCTCCCGCATTGCCGTCTGGGTTCGTTTTTTACTCGACTAAGGATGCCCAGTCCCCAGCCCCCAGGGTTAACGTCTGAGGCTCAGAGCGAGGATCTGAAGTGTATGCCCGATGGGGTAGCCCTCTGTCCACCTGAGGAGGTGGAGAGCAGAAAAAACACACTTTAAGGTCAAAATCAAGCTATGAGTCCCACCCAGCGCGGCATCACACTGGCCCGGGAGCCTCAGCTTCCCGCCTCGCGCTGCGGGTCCCGGCAGTGGCTCTCCCTGCCCACCTACCCGAAACTGCAGGTCCTGGGCCCCGCCCTGATGCTGGGGCTCCCTGCGCGCCCCGGGCGCCCCGTCCCCGCCCTCACCCCTGCTCGTCCCGCCCCTACCCAACGGCATCGCACAGTCCCGCCCTGCCTCGCCCTACCTGCTAGGGCCCCTCCCACCAGGCCCCCCCTCCCAAACCCGCGCGCTCCGCCCATGTCTCCGCCCACCCCGCCGGGCTGCCCAGGCCCCACCCACCTCCACGAGCTCCGCCCCGCCCCGTGTCCCGCCCGCTCCCCACCCGCCTCAGTGCGGCCCGCCCCCTTCGCGCTGGCCCCCAGCCTGGCCTCGCCTCTCCCACCCGCGCTCCGCCCCTGGTCCTGGCCCCGCCCCCCGACGGTTAACGTCTGCGCGCGCCTGAGGGGTCGCATAGCGCCCTCACCAGGTCCTCGCGTCCCGGCTCGGCGCTCGGAGGCCCCGGCGGCCCCAGGTGTGCCCCTTTGAGGAAGCCTGACTCGGCGACCGCTTCGGCCCTGAGACCCCGGCTGCCGTCGGGTCTCCCCGCAGGCCCCGGGCCCTGCAGACGGGAAGGGGGCTGCGGACCCCCTAGGCAGCCCCTTGGGAGCGGCAGAAGCCCTGCCCCGTCAGCCCTTGGGGTGGCGGGAACCCCTAGAAGGTTGGGGTCGGAGGGACCCCTTAGGCAAAGGGCCCGGAGCGGCGGGACCCCTACCCTGTCAACCCGTTGGGCGCGGCGGAACCCCTTGGTCAGCGGGTCGGGGTCGGCGGTGTCCCTGGTCAGTGGACCGAGGGCGGCGGGACCCCTTAGAAAACGGGTCGAGGGCGGAGGGGCCCTTGGTCAGAGGGCCGGGGCAGCGGGACCGTTCGGCCGAGCCCCAGCCGGGCGTGCCGCCCCGCCTCACATGGCCGTGTCGTTGCAGGTGCGCAGCTCCCGCCCCGCGCAGCGTGCAGGCCCTGTCAGTGGACATGGAGGAAGCCCCTCTAATGGGCAGGATGTCCAGCCCCGAGGATGAGATCGCGACTGAGCTTTTCAGTGCAGGGAGTCCTTTTACGTCTGAAAACATCACCCTGAAGGCCCCGGTGGTGGTGAAGGATGAGGAAGACGAGTTCCAGTTATTCAAAGACGCCTATCTGACCTCTGCTGACCTCAAAGAGCCCCTCCTGCACGCGTTCAACCCCCTGCTGAACGTGGACTGTGAGAGCAAAGTCAAAGTGGAGCTCCTGGTGGACGGGAACGAGAACGAGGAACTCCTCGGAGAGTACCCGGGCCCCCCCGAGCTCCACCTGCTGGAGGACGCAGTGCTGCCCGCCGGCCCGCAGCCGCATGCCTACGATGTGCACTTCCTGTCCTCCCTGCTGGCCCCCCACCGGAGCCCTGCTGTGGTGCCCCTGGGTGCCTGGGCCAGGGACGGAGCCGCCCACCCTGGTGTCCGGGTGATTCCAGTAAGAGCCGCAGTGCCCCTGCGCCCATCCCAAACAGATCAAACAGAGGTCTAAGACCAGATGTCCCCCGAAGCTTTTCCTGTGTCCGCAGCATCCGAGGGTTGGAGTCACTCATTCCAAACAGGGCACATCCCTTTGCAACAAGCCGCTAGGCCTGGGCGGTGACCTTGTCCTTGGTCCCTGGTTCAACCCTGAGCTAACCCGGCACCGAGCATACAACAAAAGAGCGAAACAGCTAGGAAAGTGTGTTTGCCCAGTTATTGCTATCACTGGCCTTCGGAAAAGAAGCCCTGTTTTTGTCAGGTAGCTAGTGTCTGTGGAAAAAAAAATGCAACGACTGAATTTTCATGAGCTTGCACTTTACACTTTTGCCCTTTAGATTTTATAAGGGCTGTAATTTCACTGCAAGGACTCACAGCTAATATTTGTGTTTACTGAGCCTTGAAATCATGCTAGACCTTCCTGCTGCTAGTAAGTGATTATTCCTCGAGCATTGTAATAAAAATCAGAGCCGGCATAAATCCCTGCTAATTCTCAGCTAACTGCCCTTTCTGCAACAGGTAACCACTGGTAATTTTCTGTTTTGTTCTTGCCGAGACTAAACACATCAGTTTTTAAAGAAAACAAAAAGATCCCAGGAAATGTGTGCTTCCTCCCCAAAAGGATCTTGGTCTGGAAAGCCAGATTACTCAGCCATTCAATCATTCTAGTGAGTTATAAATCAAGCCTTTGTGGAACATTTTTGAGTTGGTGTCGAGAAGGCTGAAGCCTGGCTTTGTATATCATAAGCCATGGTAGCAGGGGCTTGAATTTCTGCTTTTCTGATGTTCTTTTACTGTAATCACTGTTCCTTAGTGTAAAGGAAAGGCAGGGAGGAGTCGCCAGCCTCTCAGTTTGACTTAGAGGGAGTACAGAGCACATCTAGGCCCACCAGCCTTCACCCCCAGCAGAGGTCTCCATCCAGATCTTTTTCAGATGGCTTGAAGTGTCAGGCACTCCATTTGGCTACCAGGCCAAACTTGTGTCTCAGCACGTTTTCCCTATTGGTCCCAGTTTGGCCTCCTTCCTGTACATGATGAACGCATATTCATCAGGATAAGAAGGGAACCAGCCCATGTTAAAATAGTAAAATTCTCTTTAATATAATCCACTTCTAACAGAATATGGGTTTGACAAAATAAATGAGAGACTATTTGGATGATATTTCTTTGGTTTTTAAATTTTTTATTGGCTATTTTCCAATTCATTAATAA